>PVIW01002166.1:0-236122 GCA_004026585.1 Noctilio leporinus
CATTTGTTGATTCGTTCTTTGATTTCCTTTGCCCTTGGTGAAGTATCAGTAAACATATTTTTGCGTAGGATATCCAAAAGTTTACTGCCTATATTTTTCTCCAGGACCTTTATGGTGGCACTGCTTATATTTAAATCCTTTATCCATCTTGAGTTTATTTTGGTGTATGGTGTAAGTTGGTGGTCTAGTTTTATCTTTTAGCATGTTGCTGTCCAGTTCTTCCAACACCATTTGTTGAAGAGACTGTTTTTACTCCATTTGATGTTCCTTCCCCCTTTGTCAAGTATTAGTTGACCATAGTGTCCTGGGTTAATTTCTGGGCTCTCTGTTCTGTTCCGTTGATCTATATGTCTGTTCTTATGCCAGTACCAGGCTGTTTTGATGACAGTAGCCTTGTAGTATTGTTTGAAGTCCGGTATTGGGATTCCTCCTACCTTGTTCTTCTTTCTCAAGATTGCTGTGGCTATTCGTGGGCATCTTTGGCTCCATATAAGTTTTTGAAGTATTTTTTCTATTTCTGTGAATTCTGTCATTGGTATTTTAATTGGGATTGCATTGAATCTGTAGATTGCTTTGGGTAGTATGGACATTTTAATGATGTTAATTCTTCCCATCCATGAACATGGTATATGCTTCCATTTATTTGTATCTTCCTTGATTTCTTTCTTCATTGTTTTGTAGTTTTCTGAGTTGTCTTTCTTATATTAGCCATTTTTGTCGATGTGAAGTGGTATCAGTTTGTGGTTTTACTGTCAATCTTAATGATTTGCAGTATTCTAAATTTGTTCTAAATATAGTTTCTTTGTTGAATATGCATTGTATTTTTTACTCATTTTTTTACTCTTGGTGAGCAGAAGGTTGTTGTTTTTGTATAATTTAATGTATCAATTTAACTTTTAGTTTATGGTTATATGTTTTTGTGCCCATTTAAGATGTCTTTTCATACTTGAGAGTCTCAAAGGTATTTTCATGTGTTTTTCTCGAAAAGCTTTATGGTTTTACTTTTGATCTTTAGAATTGCCATCCCTCTGGAAGTGATTTTTTAGAGACAACACTTATGTCTTCCTTCCTGGCTAACATTTCATGTCTTTCTTTTTAGTGTGTGAGAGATAATGGATACATAATTAGAAAAGTAGTGTAGTATCCAGGGATTGGTTATAAAGATGTACCCTTGGGTGGTGATTGCAAAGTTAAGGAAGATGAGCTTAAGATTTGTAGGACTCCTATCATATGTTAGAGATTTAGCTAAGTAAGAATTTCATAAACTTAAACTCGTTCTGTCAGTATAATAATCTTGTCAAGTAGGCAACATTATCCCTTACTTGCAGATGAGAAAACTGAAGCCCATAAAGATAATCTTTCTCAAGTTCATATCGCTAGTAAGGAGGCCAAACCATGGCTCAAAACCATGCCAGGCTAGCTCTAAAACTATTATCTTTTCATTGTAGATTTCTCAAAACCTTGTGAAACCTTAATCAGTTTTCAGGTTAATCTTTTATCTTAAATATCTATGCTATTTTACCCACTAATAAATGCTAAATGCTGTGTGTGTATTAAGGTGGTTTGAAGGAAGCACCGGAATCAACAATTAGATCTCATAAGGGACAGAAAGTATTAAAGTGGTGATCTGGTGCTTGAGAGGTTAGAGGTCTAAGAGATTCTTATCAGTGCGTGGTATTGCCAAAGAAACTTACCTGTGTGGATGTTTAATTTGCTGTGTTGTAGATCTTACTTTCCATGCTAGGAAATATAGGAAATTTCAAGTGTATTAGGGTCAAAGAGAGCATTTCCTAAGGCTCCCTCTACTGGCTTCCAAGCCGTAATTAAGATGCCTTAATTGCTACAACTGTGCTGCTATTTTGCACTAATGATTTCAACGTACGTTAGAAACAGAAGTTATCCATGGTTGTAGCACATGAAAATGGAAAAATAGAGTTAGAGAAACTATTTATTTTCAAATTCAAATTAGCTATTAAATCTTTTTTGAGTTTGGGGGAAGAGTATGTCCAGTGGTATTAGAGACTTTGCATTTCAAGCAAATGATCAAGTAAAACTTGATACTCAGGGTGGCGTGATAAGAATCAGTGTGTGAGATCAACTTTCTAAGTTGGTGATGGCATTACAAAAAGCACTGTCTGTAGCCATTTTTAACTAAAAGGGAAACCTGGGCAGCCTCAGTGGAGAAGGGTGAAATTGATAAGTGAATTAGATGTAAGTCCTATGAAAGGAGAAACTTCACTCTGAGGGAGCTCCTAGGCTTTATGCGAATTGTCCTCTTCACAGCTGAAGCATTTTATACCTAATTGATAGGAACCTAATAGCCAGGCATTTTACACCTGACTTTTTTCCAGCTAGCCGGGGCTCACTTTTCTTCTTATAATAGCTCCAAGCAGCCACCATTTTCCTTTCAGAGCTGCTGTTTGGAGAGAAATCTATCTTCCATTTTGGGATCAAGACATTTTGCTTGATAATATACGGTGGGATGTATACAATAATGTATTAATTAATAAATAATACAAGAATGAACTGTCATGTACTCACAACTGTAAACCTACTTTTGCCCATCCCTTTATACGGAATATAATAGCCTCCATTTAAGAAAACTTGAGCCCTGGCTGGTGGCACAGTGGATAAGACGCCGGCCTGTGAATCCAGAGGTGGCTGGTTCCATTCCCAGCCAGGGCACGTAACCAGGCTGCAAGCCAGGTCTCCAGCCAGGTCTGTGGCTTGAGGCAGGTGAAAGGCAACCATACATTGATGTCTCTCTTCCTCTCTGCCTCTCTCCCTTCCCCTTTCTCTGAAAATAATAAATAAAATCTTAAAAGAAAAGAAAATGAATATACAGAAACAAATCAAGTATATTGATTATTTTTATTAGCACACTTTTAAATCCCTTTGATAATTTAACTTAATTTACAAAATGATTTAGTCCCATATTTACAGGAAAATTTGCATAAAGCAAAATCACACTTTTACTAAGTTAAACATCGAAACATCTTTATAATGGACAGCTCCCTGTTCCTTATTGTGAGAAATGGAAAAAAAATTAGTTTTTACTTCTTCCGAGAGAATGATAAGGATAATTTGGTTTTAAAGAAATAAAAGGTAATAATAATCCAAGATTAGTATCATTAATCCAAGAAGTCAGGTATTAGAGGGACACAATCTGGGAACAATCTGGGTTTCATTTTGAAAGCATTAAAATTAATGGTTACTGTGTAAGTAGCTACAAGATTTATGAATGGTTGTGCGTATCTATTAGGCATGGCTTCGAAATTGACTATTAGAACTCTTCAGACTATTAGAGAAAAATCAGCCTACAAATATCAATGAAAACTTTTTTTAAATTTTATTGTTGTTGTATTACATCCATCCCCTTTTTGCTCCCCTCTGTCTCCCTGAAAACTTTGTTTTCATAGGGTAGTTTTGACAGTATTTAATAATATCAAGTAAAATAATTCCTTAAAACATTATGAAAATATATTAAGAGAAATGCAAAGAGGATTGCATTAAGCTTTTTGCTTTTCTATCATATTACCACTGTTACAAGCTACCAATTTTATTGCAGTTTTAGAAAAATAGTCAATTTTAATTAATTTCAAAGTTGGGATGTTAAGCATCTAAGTTGTTAAGAAGCTAAATTGTCTTAATTATCCATTTAAAGTCCTTGATAAATCTGGTGCCACTCTTTCTTTCCAGCTGCCTCCTTATTGTACTAATAGCTGTAAAATGTTTCTGAGTTTCACCTCTACTACTGGCCAGCTTTGGGACCATACGCAAGTCACAGGATGGTTTCTTCACCTGTAAAATAAAGGGATGGCACAGAATCCTTTTAAGTGCTTTTAACACTTGTGTCATGAAGAAACTCTTTGAGAATCTGATGAATCTTGACACACTAAAAACTACTGATTCATAGAAAATGTTGCATGTCATTTTAGGAGCTGCAGTGTTCCTTGAAGACAGCAAAAGACCTGTTGGATTAGAGGATTTCTGATTTTCAAAACCTGTATTTCTATCCCATAGCACTCTGTTATCTAGTGATACTATATAAATGATTCTCATTTTTCAGACAACTCCTTTTGGGTTTTTACTCATATCATTTCTTCAACTTTCAGATGTCCTCATCCCCTGTTCATCTTCACCTTTGAAAGTTCTCCTTTTTAAACAACAGTTCAAATATCGTGTGTGTGGGTGTGTGTGTATGTGTGGTTTCTTCAATTGGAATTCATCTTTTCCTTACAACTTTGTGCCTATGTTTAGCCCTTACTTCTTTGATCTTGCAGTACAATTATTAGGGTACTTACTGTATGTCTTCTCTCTTCCCTTTCTCTTGTCTTTCTTGGTAGATTATAAATGTTTTACTATCAACTGCTGTGTTCCTGTATTAGCTTATAATTAAATTTTTCCTCACTAGTAGTAGTCATGGAAAAAATGCTCACTAAAATTACTTGAGTTTGTCCCTTGGTTGTAATAACTACCTGCTCTGCACCCTGTGCTGAATGCTGCGACCATTGCCCCCAACCCTTGCCTCAAAAAGTAGAAAGTGGTATGAAATAGAACCAACGAGGGAAAAACTTACATTGGAGATGAATTTAAGGAACTTGTAGAATTTAGGAAGTGGCAAGAGTGTTTATTATCTGGGAAAGGTGAAGAGAAATGGTAGAACTAATGTGTATGTGTAATTCCTTATCAATAAAATTAATCTATTTTTACAGAAAAGGGATAGGTATTAAAGTTTTACTGAACAGTTTTTAATTAAACTTTGCATTTTTCATATTAGCATTTGTTTTTACAGGTACAAGAAAATTCCCCAGGACATAGAGCTGGACTGGAGCCATTCTTTGATTTCATTGTTTCTATTAATGGTTCAAGATTAGTAAGTTCAGCTTTTTGTAATTTTGTCTATAGTATTTTGTAATCTTTTGAAAATGGAATTTTTCATATTATCTGGGATGAATGTTTATTCATTAGTTACAAACATTATGAAATATAATACCAGTTTATAAAAGTAATTATGTGTAGCCCGACTGGGTAGCTCAGTTGGTTAGAGCATAGTCCCAATACACCAAGCTTGCATGTTCAGTCCCTGATCAGAGCACATAACAAGAATCAACCAATGAATGTATAAATACAGTGGAACAACAAATTGATGGTCTCTCTATCTAAAATCATATTTTAAAAAATAAGTGTTAGTAAATATATGAAAATGTCATGTATAAAATACTATACCTCATACTCCATGATTACTTTAGGGAAATAAAGAAACTTGAGACTTTTACTTTATATGTTAAATATTAAAATTTTTAAAGCAGAAATAAGATGAAAACATTTGCTTTTTTAAAAATGTCAGACTTTTGTAGGTTATTGACAAATGCGTTAGTAAAGATTCTTAAATGACTCGTCAGTTTTCTTGTATATATAAGTAATGTTACTAGAACCAGAAAGAGAGATGTGTTCTAAAAGTGCAGAATTAAAACCACTTTTTCTGAGTTCTTTCAGATCAGCTATCATCAAGTCCTATAGGAAGGAAATTGTATAATTTCAGCAAAGGAAATTCTTATGACAGTGGCTGCTTGGGTAGCTTATTTTTTTCACAACAGTATTAAGTTTTTATTATTTATCAATATCTTTTAAATAATCGCCTTTACTGATGTAATGGAATGTTTAACATACTGCTTCTATTTTCTTCTCTTGCCAGTTCCAAATAAATAAATAAAGGATGTGTGTAGGAGTAGAATCCAAAATTAAACTTCAGTGCCAGAAAATGGTTTAGGTTTTAAAATCAAAGTTATACCAATCCTGTTAGTATATGGTTGCCTTTTTCATCTGCCTCCAACTACGGACCCGGCTGGAGACCCGGCTGGAGACCCGGTTGGAGACCCAGCTGGAGACCCGGCTTGCAACCTGGTTATGTGCCCTGGCTGGGAATTGAACCAGCAACCTGTGGGTTCACAGGCTGGTGCCTTATCTACTATGCCACCAGCCAGGGCTTTTATTATTATTTTTTTTTAATCACTGAAGCCCTAGATCATTTCAGTTTATGCTGGGTTGGAAGTTCCATGATCTGTATAGTCAGCTATTAGAGAAATGTCAGAAGTTGTTGTTAACATAGGAGTTGTTCTTAACTTCTTAACATTCTTCTACTTAGAGGAATAATTAAATGTTAATGAAACCTTTGCCCATTGAATGCTTTGTGTTGATTATTAATATTGCTCCAATAGGGCCACAGAACACTTAAGATAGTTAGCATTAAATTTTTATTTATTAAGAAAAATAATTTTATGTGTTCACAGAATAAAGACAACGATACTCTTAAGGATCTACTGAAAGCAAATGTTGAAAAGCCTGTAAAGATGCTTATCTACAGTAGTAAAACACTGGAGCTGCGAGAGACATCAGTCACACCAAGTAACATGTGGGGTGGCCAGGGCTTGTTGGGAGTGAGCATTCGTTTCTGCAGCTTTGATGGGGCAAATGAAAACGTTTGGCATGTGTTGGTAGGTATCAACCATACGCTGTCACTTGCAGTTAAAGAAGCAGTGTAGAAAGATGCTCTCACAGTAGTTGTCTCCAGTTTGGTGAGATTGTAGGGATGGTATTATTGATCTTATTAGGCTATTTACTTCTTAAAAATCAGAATTCATTGCTGTTAAAATATGGATTATTTTTCTAAATATATGAGGGAGAAAAGCAAACACAGATACCTAAGAACTACTTTTCTAATGATTTGCCCAGTGTGAGAATAAATGTTAAAGCAGGTAGCTACAGAAATATTTTAAATGTTTATTAAATATGTGGTTTTTATACTTGGAAGATTTAAATATATATATTCTATAGTTACAGACATCTCTAACAAGACAGTTACAAATATAGGGATTTTAATCACTTTAAGGTCTATGATCTATACAATTTGGAAGATTATTTTATGTACATTAATTTTGAGGAGTGTTTTTATGTCATTCTAGGAAGTGGAACCAAATTCTCCTGCAGCACTGGCAGGTCTTAGACCTCACAGTGATTATATCATTGGAGCAGATACTGTCATGAATGAGGTAATTAGTGTGTGTATTAATAATGCAAGTTATATAACATTTTCTTATTAATATTTAAGTTCATAAGTATTTGTAAACTTTGCATTTAGAGTTGAAATTTATATCTTTGCTGGTCAAGATAGCTTATGCCTGAGGGTGTTAAACAGAACATCTGGCGGTGTTTTATTAGGTATGTCTGCGAGGAAGAATGCATACTGCGTAGCACTTGCACAGATTTTTGTGTATACAGAAATCGCTTATGTACCTCAGGACTAAATAAAATCCTCATTTTTATTGTTTCATTTTCTCTTCCCCTTTTTAAGGTAACAATTGTCTCAGCTATATTAATCATATCTTTTCCTTGCTTGTTAGCTAGGGGAGCATATATTGCTAAATTAAAAATGAGAGAAATAAGGTGCCCAGATGACCAGATGACCTTCTTAAACAAGGAGAGCACAAGCAGAATGTATAGATTTTGAGGCTATAAGAGTTTTGCTAAAATTACTGACTGGGTCTTATGAAACTGGACATAGACCTTGTGCATAGTAAATAGGTAATATATTAAATTAAACCTTATTTGGAATGTCAGTTTTACTAAATAATTTTTGTGTCTGAGGCAAGGCCCACTGTGTGTGTGTGTGTGTGTGTGTGTGTGTGCGCGCGCCTTTTAAGTTTCCAGGTAATTCTGATATTAAACAGGTTTGAGACCCTGTTTTAAAATCCAGTAACATAAAAATATTTTTCTCTTATGATGCTTTTGCAGTCTGAAGACCTGTTCAGCCTTATTGAATCACATGAAGCAAAACCACTGAAACTTTATGTGTATAATACAGACACTGATAACTGTCGAGAAGTGATAATTACACCAAATTCTGCATGGGGTGGAGAAGGCAGGTAAGGTCGTTATTTAGACTAAGTTATGGCTGCTTAAACTTAGTCATAATTATAAGAAAAGCCTCAGGTTTAGAAACTGTCAAGTATTTTATAAAAGTTTTGGCATTTGCTGGGGAAAGGATGACTTAGTTGATGCAGGCAGAGAAAGACTATTTGCTCACAATACCTTTGCCAACACTACCTGACATTCTGCAGCTGAACATATGGTGCCACCAGGGTGCTAAGTTGTTGCAATCTGGGAAAATGGGATAGAGACGTCGTTTTAGGAGTCTGGCCTATCTGAGGCAATAGTTTTGATCAAGTTATCATTGGTCCTTGTTCAGGTTTATAACCACAGAAATAGGATCCTCTCAAGGCATTCAAAGTCAACTAATTTCAGAGGGACTGCTTCATATAAACTAAATTTGCCAAGAAGCTACTGTATTTATTAGAATAGCTAATTTTCAGTTTACAAAAGAAACTGATAGTTTCCCCAGTTAGAACACTTAACACTTCAAATTAGTATTGGGTTGGCCAAAAAGTCCATAATTTTTTCCCACAAATAAAGCATGGTTTTCATTTTCACCAGTATCTTTATTGATTTGGATACGTTGAGTATGCTGGCTATCTCCCCCTATTGGCTTCTGGTGGGTTTAGTCAGGGGTGATGCCTTCCAGCGGTCAGACAGCCCTGCAGCAAGGTATTACTTGGCCAGAATGTCAATAGAATGAAGAGACTTCACAAACACTTTTCTTTTAAAATACAGATTTTATTTTTTATTTTCAGAGAGAGAGGAAAGGAGAGAGCAGAGAGGGAGAGAGACATCAATGCATGGTTGCCTTTCACCTGCCTCCACCTACAGACCTGGCTTGCAACCTAGTTATGTGCCCTGGCTGGGAATCGAACCAGCAACCTTTGGGTTTGCAGGCTGGTACCTTATTCACTGTGCCACCAGCCAGGGCTCACAAACACTTTTGACATGTTCCATCAATCACAGCACCTACTCCATTCACTTAATCTTTTTTTCTTTTGTGTTTTTACCTTTCTTAAAATAATAAAGCGTAAAATACTTAAAATGTTACGTTTCTTCTATCTTTAATATTAAAATAGCTGCACAAAAATATACCCATTTTGAGACGTTTTTTTAAATGCATGTTGATGACAGCTGCCACAATACAATCTAACAAAATTATTTCAAATGAAGTTAGACAACTAAGCAACACTAGAGCTATCATATGAAAAATACATAATAATGGACTTTTTGGCCAACCCAATGCCACAAGAGTGCTTGGTGAGCAAGGAATCAGAGTGCAAAAAGGAAATTTTATGGGTGGTGAAGTCATCACTAGCTCTTTAATTTTTAATTACACTGCTGCATTCTTGCTCTTGGGGCCCTCTTCTAGACTTTGGCAATTATGCTTCTTCTTGGGAAGGCATTTTCCCTTTGTCATGGTTGAGTACCGTTGATCAGCCGCTGCTTTAAGCAGGCACATACAGACCATTTTCCTGAGCCTGCCCTCATTTGGCACACATCTGCGTCTCTGGTTTTTAGTCCTTCCTCAGGCTCACTACGTATCCATCGGAACCTATTTCTCTTAATTTCATCTCTGGGCAAGCTTTAAGTTTGCAGAAGGTCTTGCTATTGCCTCAACTGCCTCCCTACCACCATTTAGTAATTTTGATTAAAGATACCTTGTTTTAAAATGTAGCTACCACTGAGTGGCTATCATTGATCAGTATAAATTATTTAATCTTACTTTTTTCCTCCAAATCTATCTGATATCTAGTTCAGTGAAAATTACAGTTTTGTTGGTAGAAGGGAGGAACAGTAAAAGAAGAAACATGTAATATGAAGCATCATTGGAAAATCAGATTTGGGTAAGGAAGAGCTAAAGTTGGCCATGGCCTACTTCCCCAGCTTTTGGTGGTGGTGGTGGCACACCTGGAAATAATAAATGCACAGACATATCTGTGCATGGCCCACAGAAAGTGTCAAGTAGTTTGGTAAATAAAAGCAATCATGATAGAAACATAGTTGGAACCTGATGGTGATAGGCCTTAAATAGTGTGGTCAGGATTTTCTGTACACCTTGGACAGTGGGGCCATAATACTGTCAGTGGAGGTTCATTGGTTCATTGGTTCCTAACACTAGAGACAACTGCCATTGTTGTAAACAGACATGAGTTTATTGAGGTATCGCTCATATAATCAAAGTAGCTACAGATCCAAACTTGGACAGGACTCAAAACACCTCTAGGGATTGAGCAAACAAGGACTAATTGACAATTTCATCAGTGTTCTGCTGAAGGGGTGAGCCGTTTTTATTTTTCTATGGCTCCCAAGATTTGTAGCATGGGCAAGAGGTAGATTGGCCTGGCTTTGGTCATTAGCCCCTCCTTCATTTGGGCACAAGAGTCCCCATGGTTAGTAGTCACATCAGCACTTGACAATGACAAAGAGAGAATTCTCCAAAGAGAAGAAGGAAAACAAAATATTGAGAAGCCAACAAGATTATGGAAGAAAGCTGTGTGATCATATCATTTAAAAGATGGCCTCTGGTTACTGTAGGAGGATGGGTTAGAAGTAATCTGGATTAATTTGGGTAGATTGGTGTCAGGAAATAGAACTATGAGATCTATAAATGACATCATCATACAGAAATACTTGGAGGTCTTCTATGGAAAGACTGGGTCATTCAACAAATAATTATTAAATATCTTCCACATGCCAGAAACTGTCAGTGCATTAAACAAATCAAGGTCTCTGCCCTTAGGAACCTTAACATTTTATTAGGGGAGACAGGAAATAAGTATGCACTGTGTTAGATGGTGATAAATGCTTGAAGAAAAATAAAGGCGAGTAAGGGGAGTCAGTGTCCAGGTGGATGTAAGGGTGCTATTTCATAAAGGGGTGAACATATTTAAAAGAATGAAAATTTGTTTAATTTGTTTTTATATTTCAAAATCTCAGTGAAATGCAAGCTATGATTGATAACAGCAACTTTAAAAAAATTTTTTTTACAGCCTCGGTTGTGGCATTGGATATGGTTATTTGCATCGAATACCTACACGCCCCTTTGAAGAAGGAAAGAAAATTTCTCTTCCAGGACAAATGACTGGTACACCTATTACTCCTCTTAAAGATGGATTTACGGAGGTAAGATAACTTGACTACCTGATTATATCATAAAGTTTCCACCAAAATGAGTCAAGTGTTGAAGTGTGTGGTGGTAGCACTAATTGGGATAGGGTGGATGGTGAGCTACTTATGAACCATGTTGAATTTGAATATCCATTTGGTTATCCTACAGGTCTGGATTTTAACATGTTGTTGACCCGTTGACCAATAATGAGTTAACTTGTGTTGGCACTTTTTGCATTAGCTTTTGCTATAAAATTGCCAGTCAACAATGTGTTCAGAAAGTGGACAAGGCTAGAAATAGAAATTTAGGGATCATCATCAATGAAAGGGCAATTTAACCCAGTGAGCATTGATAAAATTGTCAAGGGATTGGCCTTGGTGGTCAAAGGACTGAGACCAAAATCTTGAACATTTCTAGTATTTAAATGGCTGGGCAGAGGAAATGGACCCAGCAGAAGATGCTTAGGAAAAGTCCCAAAGGAGAACAAAGTTTCAAGAAGAAAAGGGGGAGATAGAAGGTGCATGGTGAATGATAAAGTAATGAGAACTGGTGCTTACTGTTTCATGAAACTTGACTGGGGGAGCAAAGAATGCTAGGTGTATGGGGACTATTACAGGATCCAAATTAAGCTTTTTGGGGAATAAGAGATATTTGCACAGTATTAAAGGCTTTTAAAATGTTTTCTGTGAAGGCTTCATAGGACAGTTAACTCTTGTCTATATGACAATCAAAACCAGCCATCCAAAAAGAGAATACTGCAGTTGTAAAGGAAAGGCTGCTGCCACTGTTGTTTTATGGTCAACAGTTTGACTATCCCTGATTCTAGGGGAAGTGAATTTTATGGTACACAGTTTGACCATCCCTGATTCTAAAGAAAGAGAATCTATGAAGAAAGCTTCTCATCCACACCACTGGCTCATGGCCAGAGCCAGTGTACTTACATGTTCAGACTCCTGTGATCATAACTGCTGCCCCTAACCAGATGAGCCTCTGTAGGCAGTCAGAAGGCCAGAGGGTGATATGGCAGCTAAGAGAAGGGCCAGTATACAGGTTGTGCTGAAATGTGCCCAAGAGCCCTGGAGCTGGCAGGAAACACACCTAGGTGAAACCACTTGTCTACCCATCTGTAGATTCCATGTAGACTCACTCGTTTTCTCATTTATGAGAAAAGATAAGATGGATTTTTGAGGTTAGACATCTTGAGAAACTTACAAGTAATTTATCATGGTATTAAGACTTCTGGCTGATTTCTTTCATGAGCAGTGAAAGTTAAAAACAACTAGCTGAGAATTTAGAGAAAAGGTAAGCAGTGGTGTCATAGGGTTGCATAAAGTGATTTTTGGATGGTTAGAAAAAGTAGAATCTCCTCCTAGTGTGGAAGCAGCTAGAACAGAGCGTGCAGCAGGGTGGGTGCCATGTGTCAAGAGACTGGAAGCGACAGGGTGGGGAGGGGCTCCAATGCATGGTCTGCGTGTGTCAGAATTAGGAAGAGATGTCTGAAGGCAGAGTGCCAGGTAAAAACGTCGGACAGCTAGTGTATGATCAAAAATATAGAGGACTGACGAGAGCCAAAAGTTATATTTTCTTTTAAGTCAATTTGAGTGCTTTTGTTTGTTTTTTTTTTCTTTTTTTTTTTTTGAAGGTCCAGCTGTCTTCAGTTAACCCCCCATCTTTGTCTTCAGGAACTACAGAAATTGAGCAGGGTCTATCTGGACTTTCCATTAGCTCAACTCCACCAGCTGTCAGTAATGTTCTCAGTACAGGTATATAGAAAAATGTATTGCTTTTCAAGTTTGCTTTGTTTTACAGGATACTCTTTTCTGTCTTAAGCTATACAGTTGAAAATTTTTCCAGTATAATTTGAAAACTGTAAATATGCTCTGTGTGGACAGGCCCTGTCTGTGAAAGTTAGCACTAAATCACCAGGCACTTTACCCACAGGGCAAGCATGTCAACCTCTTCTCAACCTATTTAAGACTTTGGGCTTCTCTTAAAGATTGTACAAGTTGTAGAGTCAGGACTCTGCCTTTCAGTTCTGTTTACACGACAAATGTTGGCCTCTCCCCTCGGTGTTAGACACTGGGCATAAAAAGTGAGCAGGAAACCATTCCTTTCTTAGGGGCCCAGTCTTGCTCGGAAAACATGTGCCTAGCTCCTCTTCTGTATCCCTTGTTCTACCCAACAGATATAGTCCCTATTTGTTTTCATTTTATAAACAGATCTAAGTCACATACCATCCAATTCACCCATTTAAAGTATATAATTCAGTGGGGTTTTTAGTATTTGCAAAGTTGTATAATCATCACTTCAATTTTAGAACATTTATTACCCCTGAAGAAACCCTGTGCCCATCATCAGCCACTCCCTAGCTGACCCACCCTGCACCCCGGCCCAGGCCTCGGCAGTTACTCATGTCCTTTCTGTGGACTTGCCTAACCTGGGTGTTTCATGTAATATGTGTGGTATCCTGTGACTGGCTTCTTTGACTTTGAAAAATGTTTTTAAGGTTCATTCGTGTCATAACATATATTAATACTTCATTCTTTTTTATGGCTAAATACTGTTCTTTTGGATGGAAATTCCACATTTTGTTGATCTCTTCATCAGTTGAGGACTCTTTTTGGCTATTAATGCTGCTGTGAACATTTGTGGACAAGATTTTTTTTATATAAGCGTGTTATTTTTCTTGACCACATACCTAGTCATGGAATTGCTTCATCACATGGTATAATTCTTAACTTGGTATGTTGGAAGAGTTTATTTTTCTCTTTTTAAAAAAGCTTTCATTTTCTGGTTTTCTTTCTTCATAATACCAAGAGTATATTATGTACTCAAATTTTGAGTAAGTGAATTAAATACTGATGTGGTTTAGTTTCATTTCATTAATACCTTTTATTCTTGAGCTCTTTTTAATATTTGTACTAAAAATTTGCTTACATGCATACCACTTTGTTCTGGCATGGACTTAAAACAGCCCACCGAGCTCTGGCCAGTGTGGCTCGGTTGGGTATTGTCCTGCAAAGCAAATGGTCACTGGTGTGATTCTCAGTCAGGGCACATGCCTGGGTTGCATGTTCAGTCCCCAGTTGGGGTGTGTACGAGAAGCAACTGATTGATGTTTCTCTCTCTCTTTCTCTTTTTCCTTCCCCTCCCCTCTATCTAAAAAAAAAACAAAACACCAAGATACTCTTAAGGTCAGCAGTATAATCTCTGGAATTGGTTCCCTAGGTTCAAATCTTCACTTTTTATTTTATTTTTTTATGGGGGGAGGGGGTTTTATTTTCCAAAGATGTGTTTTTTAGATGAAATTTCAATGTTTTGTAATTAAAAACTTTAGAAATACTCAAGATGGTGACCTATCTCCCCACCCCCTACTTTGTTAAATGTTTCTCTAGCTTTATTGAGATACGATATACATACCATAAAATTAGCTCACTGTACAAATACAGCCCAGTGACTTCCAGGAAATTTATGGAGTTGTGCAGTCATCATCACAATTCAGAACATTTCTTAGGTGATATTAAATGTTAATGTCATCAATCTCAAGTCTTAGGTACAGTTGAAGGGATTTTAAAGTTTATTTCATTCAAGCAGTATTTTTATGATATTATGATTTTTTTTTCTTATATCCCATCAAATGCTCCTGTAGTTTATTCCTACATAGACTTATTGAAGGTGGGTTGGGGTACTTCTCAAGGCAGCAGCCATGTCAGTGAGTGAACACCTCTCACCTACGTTAATGTGAGTGTTCCAGTGCCATAGCAGAGCCCTTCTGATTTTAGGGGACAGCCGGCTTCTCTCTTCAAGTCCCAGTTTCTTCTTGATTTTTAAATCTGCCCTCACTTGTGTTGTCTTATAATAAGCACATGCACTGAAATCCTTGGCTTTGTTACTTACATTACAGAGAAATGGCTTCTTAAGTATTAAAAGAAAGACAAGTATAAATAAAGCAGTAATTGCTCAAAAGAGATGGAAAGATCATTTTCACTTTGAGTAAGTCAATTTTGAAATGTTCTAGCATCATAACATGTGAAAAACTACTTGTTAGGCATTTTTCTCATTACCTTTTTTTAAGATTTTTAATTATTTTTAGAGGGGAAGGGAGGGAGGCAGAGAGGGAGAGAAGCATCAGTGTATGGTTGCCTTTCACCTGCCTCCAGCTAGAGACGTGGCTGGAGACCTGGCTTGCAACCTGGTTATGTGCCCTGGCTGGGAATCGAACCAGCGACCTTTGGGTTTGCAGGCTGGCACCTTATCCACTGTGCCACCAGCCAGGGCTCTCATTGCTTTTAATTACAGTGCTGCAAAGTAGCTGAACAGTAAACATAGAAATACAGAAGTACATGGTTTTTACCCATAACTTCTTGGTGGATTGATAATTTTTAGATTATGAAAGTTTTAGAAAATGGCCCTGGCTGGTGGCACAGTGGATAAGGTGCTGGCCTGTGAACCCAAAGGTCGCTGGTTCGATTCCCAGCCAGGGCACATAACCAGGTTGCAAGCCAGGTCCCCAGCTAGAGGCAGGTGAAAGGCAACCATACACTGATGCTTCTCTCCCTCTCTGCCTTTCTCCCTTCCCCTCTCTCTAAAAATAATAAATAAAACCTTTTTAAAAAGTTTTAGAAAATGAATATATCATTTAGAAATGGTATTAATCAGTGTGGGCTTTTTGGTACACCCACACGTACACACTTCCTGAGCCCTTTCTTTACTCAGTTTCTCTGCAGAGAACACCATTTTACATGCTGTGTATTTTACTTGTTTGACATTTGTCTCCCTTCCTTTCCTGCCCTTCATTAGAATGTGAATTTCCTGAAGGTAGTGATTCCTATTTTCTTTATGCTGTAAAGTGCCTCAGGGTCTAGAACAATGTCTAACATATAATAAACACTTGAATGAATGAACACACCATCCCAACTCCTTTGAGAACCTGATAAAAGCAAATAATTCTCTTCTACCCTTGCATGCATCCAATTTCTTCAGGAAAATACACAAATAAGTAAATACCTGAAGATGGTTGCTTCATAGTTTTGGGCACAATTTATTCCTGCTACCGTTATATTTAAGCAGATCTTTATAAGACAAAATCTAGAATCCGTGTGCAGTATTATTTGTTTTGACATCAGCAAAACCTCCTCTTGAGTATGCGGTGAACATCAGTAAGTCATCTTTATTAGGTGGTATTGAACAGTTACTTGTTTGTGAAGAACATCTTCTTGAGCTAACAGCAGTAAAGGTGGGAATGTAGACTTCAAAGAACTGTCACAGAACCTAAGGTCAGAAGACAATGGAGATTCAGGAAGCCAAGCCATTCTCTCGCCTCTGGGGCTTCACATGATCTGCATCCTCCTCTTTCAGAGACCAGCATTCACTGTTTCACAGGGTACACCCCTCCCCACCTCCGGCAGCCCTAGGTCAAATGTAAACTGTCTTCCCTGAGCCTAGCTGGGATGGCTTTGCAGGGCCTGCTGCCCATTGGTCTAGGCACTGTTAATAGTTTTTGTTTGGAGCCTTGGGCGGAGTAGCGAAACCACTTTGACACACAGTAACAGAGCCAGGAACTAAGTGGAGTCTCAGTGAATAAATACCTGGCCACTGAGGGAGAAAGGGAGACTGAACACTGCCCTAATATAGTCTGTTTATTCTTTGTCAACTGAATTTGTTAAACATTTTTTTAAAGACTATGCTTTTATTTTAGGTGTACCAACGGTACCATTATTGCCGCCACAAGTAAACCAGTCCCTCACTTCAGTGCCATCACTGAATCCAGCTACTACTTTACCAGGTAAGCAGCAGGAGACTAGAAATGTGTGTAGTAAGAGCATTACAAACATTTTGCATCTTAAGAAACAATGAAAAAAATCTTTAACACCTATGTGATGACTTTTTAAGTCCCTAAGTCTCATTTTCCCTCTGTAACTCTGTGATAAGTGAGAGTGGGAGAGGCTGCTGCTGAGCCTTGAAACCCCCCCCCCCCCATGCAATGGGGGAGGAGTGAAGAATGTGAACTTTAAATATGCAAAAGGTCTGTTTTTTAGCACTTCCTGTTCAGGCTTCCTAATCATTATTTATGTGATGCACTTTCTGCCCTAGGAGAGAGCAATCCTTATTTGGCTCAAGCAGTAGATTTTGGTTTATTTCTCTTACTATCCCCAGTGAAGAGCAAGTTCCTTTATGCTACAAATAACCATCAAATATTATTTCAGTGATCAGATATATTTGCATTGTGAGGGCCTTTAACTGTATGGCTGAAGATGTTACACAGACATGCTGAGCCTTTATTAGGCCTGAATCCAAGTATGTGCACACAAACACAGAATGATAAAGAAGTGCTATTCTTTATATCAACTGCTTTCTGTAACTTTTTTTTTTTTTTTTAATATCTGGGATTTTTTTTTTTTTTAAAGATTTTATTTCATTATTTTTAGAAAGAGGGGAAGGGAGAGAGGCAGAGAGGGAGAGAGACATCAATGTATGGTTGCGTTTCACCTGCCTCCAGCCACAGACTTGACTGGAGACCTGGTTTGCAACCTGGTTATGTGCCCTGGCTGGGGAATCGAACCTGCGACCTTTGGGTTCACAGGCCAGCACCTTATCCACTGTGCTAGCAGCCAGGGCCTTTCTGTAACTCTTAACTCAGAAGTTATTTCAGGGGTCTTTTTTTAAGAGGGCATAATAAGCCAGAGAAATTGTAAACTCAGCCAACAAAGAAAAATTCAGTTCTGTTTACTACCATATTTCCTAGAATAAAATAGCCCTTTCTTCAGAGACACTCAGGCCTCATCATTCTTGCTGTGGGGTTTAGAAGTATCATATTTGCTTTAACCGTTATGCACTTAGCCGTCTAATCACTTAGGTATAGAACAACATTTGCTTCAGTGAGATTTTGTTAATGTTGTTATAATACAAAGCTGCCACGTAGTAAATGGATTTCTAGTTTTCTCATTTAGAAATGGGTAGTATCTTTTTTTTTTTTTTTAATTTTATTGTTGTTGTATTACATCATTGAAATGGGTAGTATCTTTTCAACACACAAGGATTGAGTGTTTTCCTGGGGGGAACTGGTTTACCTTTCGTGCTCACCTCTTTAGGTCTGATGCCTTTGCCAGCCGGACTACCTGACCTGCCCGCCCTCCCCAACCTCAACCTGCCCACACCGCATGTCTTGCCCGGCGTCAGCCTTCCAGAACTCGTGAACCCGGGTATGTTGCCCATCGTGCCTTCCTAGGACGTTGTCTAATAAAAAGCTGTATCCAGGAAAACCAGTCCTCCATTTCATTTTTTTTCTGGAAGAGGTGGATACATTTAATAAACTTGAGCTGCTTCAAATCAATATTCATCTATTTTATTTAAAAAGCTTTAAAAATAAGAGGAAGAAGTGTATGTTCATGATTTTTCCTCTGCCTGGCCGCCTTCCCCCCTCTTTCTTCTCTGGGTGCCTCAACACCTCAAGCACTGGGGCGGCCAGCTGGGGGAGTCAGGGGCATGCGGAGCTGAGCTGTGCGGAGCTGCCCCGCTGTAGCTGCCGCGGCGGGGGGTCCGGCTGGCCCCTGGGGTCAGTGAACATCTGTGCCGCTCCATGTGTGTTGGGCGCTACTGCCAGTGGTGCTTGTGTCGCGTAGCCTGGGCCTTGCAGTTCACTGTGACACTGTCCCCCTTGCTCCGCTGATGAGGCTTGTTATTTAATACCTACTCTGCATTGTTAACAGATGTTTTCATAAAACAGATTTTTTTTTTTTTTCAGTGCTTAAAATTATCAGATACTTTTTTCTTTTTTTTTTTTAAACAGAGATTTTAGCCGTAAGTAGTTAAAGTAGCAGATATTCAAAGTGTTGGCACTCAGATTTTATGCACTGAAGACGGTGAAGCGGCAGCCTCCCACAGGTCTGCTGTTCCAGTGAACGGTCACCCAGGTTACCTTGACTTTGAGATGGCTGCATGTTGGCTGATTCTCAATTGCTGTAAACTCGAACGCGTACGGTCTTGGAGCTCCCTTTGTCTTTTCTTTTGTGCTTTATTTTTTCCTCTGCCCTTTCCCCACATTGTCAGGTTGATTATAGCTAAAGAGTATTGAGGGTTTGACCAGCCCAGTGGTTGCCCTGGACCTGTTGAACAACCTGCTTTTTCTTTTTTTTTTTTTTAAATCTACTAAATATCCCACTTTTTTTTTTAAGATTTTTATTTCATTACTTTTTAGAAAGAGGGGAAGGGAGAGAGGCAGAGGAGGAGAGAGACATCAGTGTATGGTTGCGTTTCACCTGCCTCCAGCCACAGACCTGACTGGAGACCTGGTTTGCAACCTGGTTATGTGCCCTGGCTGGAGAATCGAACCTGCAACCTTTGGGTTCCCAGGCCAGCGCCTTAACCACTGTGCTACCAGCCAGGGCAATCCCATGTTTTTATTATATATATATTTTTTATTTTATTTACTTTAGGGAGAGGGGAATAGAGGGGGAAGGACAGGGAGAGATACCATGATCAGTTGCCTCATTCTCGCCCCCAACCAGAGACCTGGCCTGCAACCCAAGCGTGTGCCCTGGGAACCAGCAACCTGTTGGTTCACAGGCTGGCACTCAGTCCAATGAGCCACACCAGCCAGGACTGCCTTTCCTTTGTCTCTTAACGAAGGAAAATTCTTGCTCTGACCAGTGCAGCTCAGTTGCTTGGGTGTGGTTCCACAAAGCAAAGGCCATAGTTCAATTCTGGGTCAGGGAACATGCCTGGGTCGCATGCAGGTTTGGTCTCCGGTAGGGGACAGTGCTAGAGGCAACCAGTTGATGTTTCTCGCACACATCAATGTTTCTCTCCTTTACTTTCTCCCTCCCTTAACTCTCTTTCTAAAATAAATGAGTGAATAAATAAGTCTTTAAAAAGAAAGAAAGAAAACCCCTTCCCTTTATTGTGCATTTAAAAAGCAGCACAAGAAATCCACCGAGTATAAATAGTTGTCCTCAGTTTGGGGGCGTGGGTACTCAGGACGAGACGAGGGCCAGAGCCCCACAGCAGAGCCCTCCCTGCACAGCTGTCTCAGAGGGCTTGCGTCCGTGTCTCTCCCCGTGTCCGTCCTGGGCAGCTCTAACTCCGCTTGCGGGGTCCTGTCCAGCACTCAGTGTGGCTGCATGGCCTGCCGGGTGGGCCACTGTCAGTCCCCACCGGGAGAAGCATTTCTTCCCAAGTGCGGCTAGTCGCATGCGGCCTAGGCATCTAGCAGCCCAGAAGCCGGGAGCCTTTCTGACTGTGCCAGCTGGTCTTGCAGTGGATACAGGGTGGGGCAAGAAAGTAGGTGACAGCTGTAAGCATGTGAAACACAGTTTCTTCTTGTATTATTATTAATTATTGTATTACTTTCTATATGAAGAACTCTAAACCTACTTTTGCCCCATCCTGTATTGAACTCTGTCCTGGCCTCCAACTGAGGATAAGCTGAGGTTGTAATTTGTGTTGTCTCCTCTGCTTCAATGTCCTTGATGAAATGCAACTAGAAATAGTCATGTGATGATGACTACTGCTCTTTTAGTGCTGGGTGGATGTATGATCTCTGCCATTTTTGTTTTAGGTTTGCCGCCACTTCCTTCCTTGCCTTCCCGAAACATACCTGGCATTACAGCTCTCCCCATGCCGTCCGAGTTCCTCCCATCATTCCCTTTGGTTCCAGAGGTCTCTTCGGCAGCCGCCTCAGGGGAGCTGCTGTCCTCCCTCCCCCCCACCAGCGTTCCCTCTGACCCTGTCACAACCACTGCCAGGGCAGATGCTGCTTCAGCGCTCACTCTGGATGTGACGCTCCCAACTTCCAAGGCCCCCATCACTGTTGAGGACAGAGCCAGCGAGTCCACCCCTGCCCGCGAGAAGCCTGCTTCTGCTGTGATGGATGCACACGCCTCCGAGTCACCTTAACCTTGAACTGTCTTCAGAGTTGGCGCGGTGTACTTATTTAACCATGGAAGCGAGCCTGGAAATGCAAACTATCATAATTTCATACTAGTTTGTACTGTATCTGTAGGTGTCCTGTAAATAATTCTAAGGGGAAAACTAAGCAAGAGAATCTGAGATTGTATCCTGCCAACAAGTCAGGATGGGTTCGCGGGCTGGGGAGGGAAATGTCAGAAAGTGCTTTTATTTTAAAACAACCAAAAGGAACTGCAAGGGTGGCTTGCTGCCAGGTTTCCACTGCCATCCCTGGGGGTGTGCATCTTCTGGAAAGGTGGTGACTAGGTGTCTGTTAGTGTACCTGTCCCTCTGCTGCTTCTCTGTAAGAAAATGAAATATTTTCTGCCTAGTATTCACATGGAGCATTTCTTGTATTTTGTAAATCATTTGCGAGAATGCAGACCAGCTCACTAAACCGTGAAAGGAAGATATTTTACTTCTTGTCTCCGTGAGTCATATCTCTCTTAAAGTTTACACGAAAATTTCAGCTAAAGATGTTTGTTAGTTACACAATGTGCACTATTAATTGAACATCTTTTTATTCAGCCTATACACAGATCCTGGTTGAGCTCTCAGAATTACTCAGACAACATTTTGTAACTGCTGCTGTTGATTTACACGTCCACCATAAAATGACATTTAAAAAGAAGTGAAGGAAGTTTTAAACCAAAAGGTGGTACTTTGTGGCTACTCCAACTATTACAGCTCTACCGGGAAAGCATAGGCATAGCAATAAATGACAGTGATTTGACTTTGCTTCCTGCGTATGTTTAAATTACAGCTCCTGATTGCTGTGTGTGCACTTGCTACGCCCCAGGGTCGCACATCTTTAATGTAATTTTCACGTGTTAATGTTCGCGTTCTCCTAAGTTTCCTGAGAGAGAAGTTAAGTGGAATTGATTTATTGAATGGAATTAAATGTGTATTATATCTCTTTTTAAAATAAGATGAAAGAAGTTCATTGGTTATTGACCTGGTACTAGCATGAACCTTGTTAAGAGAGTGGCACATACGAGGATAACTACAGTCGCTCGGCTGGAAACTGAAGTTCCCGGCTCCAGCCCAGCTCCAGCCAATTTTAGAATATATCCCTTTCTGATCCAGGTTTATACTTTAAAATGGTCCAGAAAGGCTCCCGCTCTAATCGTAGTAACTTCTGTTTATATTATAAATATTTCTAGAATAATTCTCTCAGTTAATCCTATTTTTGAAAAGAGCTTATAAGGGAAAATGTTCACAAATATATTTACTTTCCAGGACAGGAAAAGTTGATTAAGTTATTACTTTCTAAAGGATCCTCATACTAAATTGTGTATATGTGTATATATATGAGATACCTCAGTAGAAAGCAATTTTTTAAAAGATTTTATTATTTTTCATAGGGGAGGGGAGAGAGGCAGAGAAGGAGAGAAACATCAATGTATGGTTGCCTTTCACCTGCCTCCAGCTATGGACCTGGCTGGAGACCTGGCTTGCAACCTGGTTATGTGCCTTATCCACTGTGCCACCAGCCAGGGCCTGCAAGTAATTTTTAAGATTTACAAAAAAAATTTTTAATAATCACTTCCTTCAATGCAGTATTTAACAACTCTTGTGAGATGACAGTTCTCATTTGATAACAATGACAGCCCTGGACCATCTTCCCAGGAAAATGTGCTCAAGTATGTGTGTAGTGCCAAGTTCCAGGGAGGGAACGGGCTTCTTAGCACCCACTTGGAAGATAGGCTCAGACCCGGCCTAGATTGGTTCACTGGATATTCACTTATTTTAGATATTCTGTGCTTCTTTCAGAAAAGCCAGTTTTGGTGTTTATAGACATTGATAGATTCTATACCAGGTGCTAGAAATGTGATATAAAAACGTAGTGACCTGCCCTGGCTGGTGGCACAGTGGATAAGGCGCCGGCCTGCGAACCTAAACGGTGCTGGTTTGATTCCCAGCCAGGGCACATAACTAGGTTGCAAGCCAGGTCTTCAGCCAGGTCTGTAGCCGGAGGCAGGTGAAGGGCAACCATACATTGATGTTTCTCTCCCTCTCTGCCTCTCTCTTCCTCTCTGAAAATTATAATTTTTTTTTTTTTAAACAGCATCCCTACCAAGAACCCACTCACTGTGGCCTTGTATGGGGACAGCCTGGGGTTCTGACCATGGAGAAGAGTTCCCCAACCAGCCCCTGACCATGGATCATATACAGGCAGGATTTCCTTTGGGCCCCCTGCATCACTCACTTAGCTTTGGCCCAAGTTCACACAAGAGGGGCACAAGGCAATGATGGGCAAGGATGTTAGTTTAGAATAGGTTATCACAAGAATTCTCAAAATACTAGTGGCTTAAACAGAACACTTCTCTCCCATGTTCAGATGGTTGGAGGTAGTCTGGCTGAGGAGGCCTGGCCACAGCCAAGTCAGAGGCCTCGGCTCTCATCTTGTTCTGCAGGATTCTAGTTCCAGGGTCTTCAAGTGGTCACATGGACACAGGTGGCAGCTGGAGCCCCAGCCTGCCAGTCTCATTCCAGCCAGAAGAAAAGGTTATACTCCCCTCAGCACTTGGGCTTAATCTTTCTGGCCAGTACAAAGTCACAGGCCACTTGAACTGAAAAAGCCACTGAGAAATGCAGTCTTTCTCCCACCATGTACCCGGATATTGCTAAGGGAGAAGAGGAACTTGTGTGACCTGAAGGATCCTGAGTGCCACCTGGCTGGGGAGCAGGGGCTTTGTCTCAAAAACAGGAGTCACTGGGAGGATTTTTGCAAAGGGACAACCTGGGACCTGCCTTTGAGAAAGTGTGGAGCCTGGAGGGCAGCAGTCCCTCCAGGGGCCGCCAGCCCTGACATGAGCGAAAAGGAGGGGAGAGCTTCAGGGCAGACAAAAGACTCCAGGGAAATGGCTGCTGTCCCCCGACGGCCTTTTGTAGCCAAGCCGGTCTTTGATGACAAGTTCACCTTTCCCCTTGCATTTTTGTTCCTGTTTGACTAAACCTACTTACCTTTGAACAGCCTGGTTAACTTGCTTCCTGAAAACTGAAAAAATAAAGTGATAGACTTTCCTCATTTGTGAGACCAACTAATGTTCCAGAATGGCTCTTCCTTGGCCTGAAGGTGAAGACCAAGGCTTAATCTTTAATGATCTGACCACTGAACAAGCCTTTCAACCCCCGCTGCAAATTCCAAATCACCTCAATTAGCATCTGGTTTGCTGGGCCCTTGGAGTTTTGAAAAGCTCCCCAGGGGATAAGAGCCACTAACCTGGGGCTTTTCTCTCCCTTATGGAGCCTGTCCCCTCCCAGACTACAACTAGCAGCAGGGCAGCACCTCCTAGGTGATCATTGAATCGGTGGCTCCTTAGGTTGGGGAGGTAGTAAGACAACAAAAAAGTCATTGTCTATTTATAAGCTTTTCACCACTTAGAAGTGCACTGTGTTAGAAGAATGAGCCTTTTATCACTGATACTTTGGTATTTTATCTAGGAAGAATAATTTCCGGTATTGCTAACCAACACATTCCTTTATAGGCCTCGGGGCCACTCCCAAGCAGGCATCTCTGTGGGAGGTGGGGGGAAAGAGGAGGAGGATGCTGCCAATGGTGAAGGCCTGGAGAGAGCATACACCTATTAAAGGGCAGCTGGGGCCCTAGCTGGTGTGGCTCAGTGGGTTGGGTGCCATCCTGAGAACTGAAAGGCCGCTGGTTCAATCCCTGGTTAGGGCACACAGATGCCTAGGTTGCTGGTAGAGGCACCTGATCGATGTTTCCTCCCTCTCTTTCCCTTCCCCTTGACAACCAACTCTGTTGGAATTTATAATTAGTTACGTTTTTTAGGCATCAAGGAGTGGGTAGTAAGAAGGCCTGAATACCTAAATGGCTTTCTTGCCCTCCCCTCTATGCAGCCGCACCCCTAGCATGCGCCCACATTGGCCCAGCTAGGGCCAGGCTGGCCTGGTTTGACATGGAAACTAGTAAGTCTGCCTGAGGTTACAAGGAAGCACCTTCAAGAAGCCCTTGAATTGCAGTGTTTGGGATGGTACTACAGAACTTCTCATTTCTCTTATACATTTGTGTATGGCCAGAATTTAAAAATAATAATTACAGTTTGGTCAACAAAAGCAATAGAGAAAAAAAAGCAATAGGGTAATTTCCACATAGAGCAGAAATGGGTGACCTTCAGAGCCAGGACTGCCTTGGAGTGCGTGGTGCTGGTGAACTGCAGCACACCAGCTTGTACACAGAGGGAGCTCTCTACTAAGAAATCCCTAACAATGGTCCTAGATTAAAATTATCACTGATATTTGTGTACTAAACTGTAGCTCACAACACAGTGCCAGTCTGAATTGTGTTGGTAAATCACTCTGGCCAGAAATGTCCCTGTGTGGTTTAGACAGCAATGCTGAGTGGAGAGGCCCAGAGACACAGTGACAAGAATCCACACTGTCTCGAGACATTTTGGCATTCAGATCTCCAGAAATAACGATTGCTGTCAGATACATGAAATAGACACAGTTCTAAACATGGTTTCGTTTTAAGATCAGCAGCTGAACAACCTGTGTGCTTTTGGGTAATGGGAAACATGAAGGAGGGCAAACTCCATCTGTCTTATTAGGGAGTTGAATAAAAAGCAAGAAACAGGCTCCTGTCCTATGAGTCCAGGGACTAGAGCACATGCTGAACTTAATAAACAATGCACTTACCCACCGGGGTCTCTGCCAAGATTTTTCTTTTCTTGATATGATCAGAAGTGAAAAGGCCATATAAACTTAGAGACAGTGAAATTCATTTCTCCGAATTCTGATCTACGTTAGGCAACTAGTGGAACCAGAGGAAGAAAAATGCTCACTGGGGTTTTTGTTACCCTGGTGTTGCTGTACTCCAGGAGGGAACAGGTGAGGGTGGACTGTGGTGGGAATATGGAAGGAGGGAGGGAGGGAGGGAGGAGAGGAGAGAGTAGTTGGGGAGGAGCCCCCGGGGCAGGCACAGGCTCTAGATTTGATGCCCTGATCTCGTGTTGCTGAATGTGGTACATGGAGGAAAATTCTGTTTTCTAAAGTCAATACCTATGTATTTACTTTAACATGGATTAAACAGCAACTTGCTTTGGATGAGGCTAAGTGTCTGCCTTTAGAAATAAACTTCGGTGAGAAAAAGGAATGACTTTAAAGAGAAGCATTAATTGACAGCAGGTGCCAGGCACCAAGCTGGGCGAGTTTTCCTATTAATCCCCGTCCATCCCAGGGGTGGTACTGATAGGTACCTCACTTAGACGAGAAACCTCCTTCAGTTCACACAGCGGGAAAGCTTTGGGTCGGATGAGTCCAGGGAGGTCTGTCCGATCCCAAGCCTCCGTTCCGTCTCTACCCGGCGGGAGCCCGCAGCGCCCGACACTGACTTTCACCCAGAGGCTCCTGTTCTGTCCACAGCCCACGCGCGGAGGGAAGGGAGCCGGGCCAGAGCGGACTTCGGAGAGGGGCCCCGCAGTGCGCCCCATGGCCACCAGGTGGCACCCCGAGCCCGGGAAAGCCGCGCCCCGTCGAAGGCCGCGGGGTCTCCGGGCCGGCCTTGCAGGGCCCCTGGGCGGGGCTGGGGCGTCGCGGGAGCTGCCCCAGGGGCGGGGATGCTTTCTGGTCTTTGGAAAAGGCCTCTGAGATTTAGGGTCCTGCCGCCCTTCCACTGCACCTGTAGTTGGATGGGGGATGCAGAAGAGCCTGGGTGCGTTCCCCAAAAGGATTCCCTTATCAGCCCCATTTTAAAGTAACTGTATCATCAACACGAGGGTTCAGATAAAGACGAAAAGCCCTCGGGTGTCTGTGAACCCGTCAGACAAAGAAACGCCAGGAATCTAAATACCTGGTCGGGGAGCGCAGGGGCCTTGCTTCCCACTCTTCCCAGCCCACACAGCCTCCCTCCCTGCCTGTTCCGAGTCCTCGACCCCGCAGCCTGCCCGCTGAGTTGACAGCCTGGCTGGCAGTGACCGTCACGGTCTCCCACCGCCCCGACTCGGCGCCTGGCCCTGGGCCTGGCGCTTCCGCCCCTGCCACCCTCCCGCAGGTATCCCAGCCTCGCAGGTCCGAGCTCGCCCAGCGGGGCAGCTGGGTTTCGCCCCAGGTGTCTCTGAACCCAAAGGCACGCACCACGCGGATCCCAGCGGAGCGCTTTCGGGTGGAAGGACAGACCAGCACCGGGGCAGAACAGCTTCCACCTGAGGAGCGGAGGGAAGGCTCCCCGGGGCGGTGAGGCCAGGGCTCTGGAGGACAGAGGGAGGCTCGTCTCAGGCAGCCAGAGCGCAGTGGCGAGCAGGGCAGAGGAAGCGGCCTCCACAACAGGAAGGTGTGTAGCGCACGGCTGTTTTCAGACAGCAGGAAGCGCTCGGGGAGCCTGGCGTGCGGAGCGTCAAGTATGGCAGAGCAGCAGTGGCAGCGGGGGGCTGGCAGAGCAGCGCAGGCCTTGGGTGCCATGCTCAGGAGTCTCGGACTGGATCGTGCAGGGGGGAGGGGTGGTTTGGTTTGGGGCACAGGCATAAAGAGCTTGCCCTTTACAAAGATCAGTGATTTGAAAATCCTTTCAGCAAGCAGATGGATAGACTTTTGAACATGAATTAGGTGATGCATAGACTTAAGAACCCGATCAAGGTGGAGCTGCTGGCGGCTGCGCTCCGACCAGGAGGGAAAAGTGTGGCACCCACCAGAAAGGCGTCCACAGTCACCCCAGGGTTGACAGCGCAGAGGAAACGTTAGGATTTCCTCCCCCACGGAAGTGTTGTGATGCCTCCCACTCCACCTCACTGACTAACTACCCTTTAGGCCCAGCTCTAGACGTGGCCGCGGAGCCCTCAGTGTTCAGAGGTCTGGGACGTGCCCAGGGCCAGATGCGGTGAGACCGCGGGGTCCTCCCAGCCCCTCTCCAGCCAAGGCGGCCCTTCCCGCCTAGGCTCCGAAAGGCAACCCACAGGTCAGTGCTTCTCAACCCTGGTTGCTTTTTAAAAATACACCAATTCCAGCCCTGGCTGGTGGCACAGTGGATAGCTGCGGCCTGAGAACCCAAGGCACGCTGGTTCGATTTCCAGCCAGGGCACGTAACCAGGTTGCAAGTCAGGTCTCCAGCCAGGTCTGTAGCTGGAGGCAGGTGAAAGGCAACCAAACATTGATGTCTCCCTCTCTGCCTCTCTCTCTACCCTTCTCTCTTAAAAAAAACAAAAAAACAAAAAACAAACAAACAAACAAAAAACTCTTAAAGTATACCAATTCCTGCGGAGCTTGGGTGACCTGGGAGTTCGCCCCCAATGAATAGTTGTATAGATGAAGAAAGTGAAATCCATTCACCGCAACCTGTGCACGTGGGGGCAGGGAGACAGAGCGGCTCCCAGCCTGGGAGGGGAGCTCAGCCCCCGGGGCTGGAGGGCGAGAGAAGGCAGTGGGTGCGGGCAGGGGACCCCCTGAGCGCAAACTAGAGCAAAAAGTACCCTCATTTGACCAGAATGTAAACGCCACTGTTTCCTTTTTTCAACACTAAAGCAGTGCGCAGCCGTCAGGGCTCTCTGTGTGAAAAGAACCCAACTTGAACCGGCCTGGTCTGTTGCCCTAGACTGCCGGGCCCTGGGGCCGCTCCGGCGTCGGAGGGGGGTCTCGAGCCTGAGCCGCAGGGTCCCGGGCGCCGGCGTCTTCCCGCCCCTGCAGGCAGTCAGAGAAGTGGACTGGGGCTCAGAGGGGGTGACTCAGGTGAGAAAGGGCTGCAGTGTGGCATTTGAGAAGGTTACACCCAGACAGAGCCCCTGGTTTAACCGTGTCCGAGCGCTCAGCACATGCCTAGCTCCCAGCGCGCGCTTAGCCTCCCCGGAATGATTGGCCTCCAGGCGCCGGCTCACCCAGCTGAGAGTCCAGCGACGCACCCAGACGGGGTGCGGCCCTGTGGTGGGTGCTGGGTCACAGCACTGCTGGCAGCGTGCCCAGTGTACGGTTCCCTGCTTCTGTCCCTGCCTCGAGCGCAGGGACCCTCAACAGGGAAAGGTCATAGCCCTTCTCCCCTAGGGAGCGAGAGCTGTCTGAAGGCACCAGAGTGGCGTCTCCAGGAGGTGCCACCTCCTGGAGGTGCCGAAGGTGCCCTAGGGTGACTGAAGGGTGAGGGCCGAGCACACCTGTTGCTCGGCCTCCAACATCCAGGTCAAAAACTGTATTCTCGCCCTGGCTGGTGACACAGTGGATAAGGCGCCGGCCTGCGAACCCAAAGGTCGCAGGTTCAATTCCCCAGCCAGGGCACATAACAAGGGTGCAAGCCAGGTCTCCAGTCAGGTCTGTGCCTGGAGGCAGGTGAAAAGCAACCATACATTGATGTCTCTCTCCCTCTCTGCCTCTTTCCCTTCCCCTCCTTCTAAAAATAATGAAATAAAGTCTTTAAAAAAATTTAAAAAACAACAACTGTATTCTCACATTATCCTCCATCTAAGCGGGGGCGGGGGAGTTAAAAACAATGGGTTTTGTTATTTGGTTGGTTTTGGTTTTCAGGTTAGGGAGTTTAGCTCCCTTGCTCAAAAGTAAACATTTAGTACAGTAAGTTGTGGGCAGTAACTGAGTCTAAGGAGAGTCTTTGGCCCGGCCTGGTGTGGTTCAGTGGGTAGCGGGCCATCCTGCAAATGGAAGGCCGCAAGTTCAATTCCCAGTCAAGGCACATGTCTGGGTTGCTGGCCAGGTGCCCAGCTAGCAGGCCAGAGGCAACAGATCAGTGAATCTCTTGTACATTGCTATTTCCCTCCTTCTCTTCCTCCCTCCCTTCCCCTCTCTCTAAAAGTAAATAATTTTCTAATTAAAGTTTTTAAATAGAGAATTCGGTTTTTCACTTTCAAAATATGTTCAGAGAACTTTTCTTTTACTTATAACAAATTAGGACAATTAAAAGTTCTCAACACTGAGAAAAAAAACATATAATACTTAAAATATTAGCCCTGGCTGGTGTGGCTTAGTGGATTGGTGCCGACCTGCGAACCCAAAGGTCACTGGTTCAATTCCCAGTCAGGGCAACTTAACCAGGTTGCAAGCCAGGTCTCCAGCCAGGTGCTTAGCTGGAGGCAGGTGAAAGGCAACCATACATTGATGTTTCTCCTTCTTCCTCCCTCCCTGCCCTTCTCTCTAAAAATAATAAATAAAATCTTTAAAAATATATATTAGAGCATGTCAGAATCTAGCAGCTCTTTGCTTTGTCTTAGGAAAACAGACATGGCTGGATGGCTCAGTTGGTTGGAGCTTCATCCTGTTCACCAAAAGGTTGTGGGCCCTGATTCCTGGTCAGGACACATCCCTAGGCTGTGTGCCTTTGGTCCCCTGTTGGGGCACATGTGGGAGGCAGCCAACCAGTGTTTCTCACAGTGATGTTTCTCTGTCTCTCCCTCTGCCCACCCTGCCCTCTCTTCCTCTCTCCCTCCATCTCTCCCTCTCTCTCTAAAATCAATAAACATGTCCTCAGGTGAGGATTAAGAAAAGCAAAGAAAACAGAATGGTGTCTGGGGAGAACTGTACTTGATAAATAAAATATTGGCAAAAGTATTAGAAGACCAATAATAAAACTATCAAGGGATTTAAGAAGTTCATACGTGTAATGAAAATGGCACCAATTATTTAAGAACCTTGTTAGAGAATTACTGAGGAAGGATTTTTAGCTTAAGCCATTTCCTATTTCTCAGGGCTAGAATTCCCTAAGTACTTGGGATATTGCCAGCTATTGTTACTGATATTCTCGGTATGCCTGGGGTATATGTTTGGGCTTCTGATAATTTGGGGGGTATGACTATGTCATATTATTTCATCTCCAAAGTGAGGAGTTTCTGGAGTGAAGTGATCTTAGTTATTTTTGTTTAAGCAGCATAGACCTTTGACATTGTCTAAGTAGCTTAAAAAACATATTTTTAGTAGCACATATCACATTATTGTCTTAGCACAATGTAACTTCACATTCTGTCTCCTCTGTTGGACTCTATACCCAATAAAGACACTTTCCTGCTTTCTTCTGTATCTTTAGAGCCTAGAAGAGTGTCTGGCATAGAATAGAGGCCCTGTAAATTCTTATTGGATGAAAAAAAGAACCATTGAGGGATTTTTAGACAAGACTAGATAACCCATTTATAGCATTCCTGACTGCATTATTATATAAATTCTCAAAAAGCATTTGTAAAGGATGGAATTCTTAATTGGCAGTCTATAGATTTTAAGTACCTTTTCCCATTTTAAAAATCTTGTTTACTTGAATGTATTAATAATTATTAGGTTGAAATCTCTTCCTTTTCAAAGGTGATTTTAGTTTAGGGAAAAGCCAAACATTGCAGGGCACCAACTCTGGGCTGTAAGGGGGACTGGTCAACCTGGATGATTTGATGTTTCACAAAAACAAACCAAAGAATACCTCTGCAAGAGATGCAAGACTATGAGCGGGCACATTGTTGTGATGAAGCTGCCAATCACCAGTTGCCCATAGCTGTGGCCTTCTGAATTATCCAAATAGTTTCTGAGAGGGAATATTCATGCTTAATGCAAAATTTAATGCATCTACCATCCCCACTGACTAGTACAGTGAAATCATCGTTGTTTCTGCATGTGTATTCCAGTCCACTCTCCTTGGCTGCCAGGTTACATTGATGTTGTGCAAATCATTCTTGTTATATTAGCAATGATGGGCTTCTTCCAGACAGACCTCATGTGTCACCTTTTCTTTACCCATTCATCCCTCAATGCATTTAGGTTGCTTCCATGTCTTGCTATTGTAAATAATACTGCAGTGAACATGGGGATGCATATATCAATTCAAGTTAATGTTTTTATTTTCTTCAGATAAATAATTGCTGGATCATGTTATAGTTCTATTTTTATTTTGCTATTACAGTTGTCCCAATTACAGTTCTATTTTTAATTGTTTGAAGGAACTTTCTACTGTTTTCCATAGTGGCTGCACCAATTTAAGTTCCCACTGACAGCGCAGAGTTCCCTCTTCTCCACATCTTTGTCAGCACTTGTTATTTCTTGTCTTTTTGATAACGGTCATTTGAACATTGTAGGGTGATACCTTATTGTGGTTTTGATTTGCATTTCCATGATGATTAGTGACATTGAGCATCTTTTCATGTACCTGCTGGCTATATGGATGTTTCTTTGGAAAAATCTCTATTCAGATCCTTTGCCTACATTTAGTTTGTTTTTTACTATTGAATTGTATGCGTTTTAAAATATTTTGGATTTTAACTGCTTACCAAATATATGATTTGCAGTTACTTTTTCTCATTTGAAAGGTTGGCTTTTTATGTTGCTGATAGTTTCCATTGCTGTGTGGCTTTGTCATCTGATGCACTTGTTTATTTTTACATTTGTTGCCTTTGCTTTTGTGTCAAATCCAAAAAATTCCCACCAAGACTGATGTCAAGAAGCTAACCACTTGTCTTCTTATAGGAGTCTAATAGTTTCAGGGTTTTTTGTTTTTATTTTTAGATTTTATTTATTACTTTTAGAGAGAGGGGAAGGGAAGGAGGCAGAGAGGGAGAGAAGCATCAATGTATGGTTGCCTTTCACCTGCCTCCAGCCACTGACCTGGCTTGCAACCTGGTTATAGGCCCTGGCTGGGAATCGAACCACTGACCTTTGGGTTCACAGACTAGTGCCTTATCCACTATGCCACCAGCCTGGGCAGTTTTAGATTTTAAGTTCAAGTCTTTCATCACTTAAAGTTAGTGCAAATGGTATAAAATAGTGGTTCAGTTTCATTCTTTTGCATGTGACTTAAAAGTTTTCCCAACATCATGTATTGAAGATTACTGCCCTTTCTCCATTGTATATTCTCGACTGCTTTGTCATAAATTAATTGTACACACACACACACACATTAATGGACTTTCTGTCTTTTTTTAAAAAAAGTTTAACTTAATTTTTTTATTTATTTTAAAGGATTTTATTATTTTCAGAGACACGGGAAGGGAGAGAGGCAGAGAGGGAGAGAAACATCAATGTATGGTTGCCTTTCACCTGCCTCCAGCCATGAACCTGGCTGGAGACCTGACTTGTAACTTGGTTATGTTGCCCCAGCTGGGAATCGAACCAGCGACCTCTGGGTTTGCAGGTTGTCACCTATCCACTGTGCCACCAGCCAAGGCACTCAATCTTTTTTTAAAACCCTTATCTGAGGATATATTTATTTATTTGGGGATGGGGGAGAGATAAGAGACAGAGGTAGAGAGAGAGAGAGAGAAGGGCTGTCTCCCATATGCGCTCTGACTGGGTATTGAACCTGCAAGCTTTTGGTGTATTCCCATGCTCTAACCAACTGAGCCAACAGGCCAAAGCTGGGCTCTCTGTTCTTTCGACTGATCTATGTGTCTGTTTTTATGCCAATACCCTTCTGTCTGGATTACCATAGTTTGCAATCAGGGAGCATGATGCCTCCAGCTTTATTCTCCTTTCTCAAGACTGCTTTGACTAGTGTGGGTCTTTTTAGTTCTATACAAATTTTAGGAGTGTTCTATTTCTGTGAAAAATGCCATTGGAATTTTGGTATAGACTACACAGAATATGTAGATTGCTTTGGGTAGTAGGGGCATTTTAACAATATCAATTCTTCCAATCCATGAGCATGGACTATCTTTTCATATATTTGTGTCTTCTTCAATTTCTTTCATTAACACCATATAGTTTTCTGTGTAGAAGTCTTTCATCTCCTTGGTTAAATTTATTTCTAGGTAATTTATCCTTGTTGCTTTAACTGTAAATATAATTGTTTACTTAGTTTCTCTTTCTGATAGCTTATTAGTGTATAGAAATGCAATACATTTTTGTATATTAATTTGTACCATATAGCTTTACTGAATTCATTGGCAAGTTCTAACAATTTTTGGTAATGTCTTTAGGGTTTTCTATAGATAATATGATGTCATTTGCAAATAGTGAGTTTTACTTTCTCCTTTCTTATTTGGGCACTTTTATTTCTTTTTGTTGCCGGATTGTTCTCTAAGACTTGCAATATGATGATGAATGAAAGTGGTGAGTGGGCATCCTTGTCTTGTTTTTAATTTTAGAGGAAAATCTTTTAGCTTTTCCCTATTGAGTAGGATGTTAGCTGTGGGCTTAGCATTTATGGCTTTTAATTTTATTTTATTATTTTATAAATTTAGGGAAGGAGAAAGAGAAACATCATGTGTGGTTGCCCCTCACACCCCCCCAACCGGGGACCTGGCCTGCAGTCCAGGCATGTGCCCTGACTGGGAATCAAACCAGCAACCTTTTGGTTCGCAGGCCGGCACCAAGCTACTCCACCCAGGGCAATATACGGCTTTTTGAAAAATATTTTACTTATGCTGATACAGTTGTCTCAATTTTCCCCCTTTATCCCCCTCTCCACACCTCTCTCCCCCAATTCCCTTGCCACACCATGTCCATGTCCAGGTGTCATGCGTATTTGTTCTTTGGCTAATCCTTTCACCATTTTTCAACCAGTCCTCACCTCATCCCTTTCTCTTACAGCTGTTAGTCTGTTCCATGTTTCTGTGCCACCGATTCTATTTTGCTCATTAGTTTCTTTTGTTCATTAGATTCCACAAATATATAAGGTCATATATTTGTCTTTCACTGACTATCCATGCTGTTGTAAAAGGTGAGACTTCTTCTTTTTTTTTTTATACTGCTGTGTAGTATTCCATTGTGTAAATGTACTATGCACCACACTTTTTTAAAAAAATCTCATAAATGGCTTTTATGATGTTGAGATACAGCCTCTCTATACCTACTGAGGTTTCTTAAAAATCACAAATGGGTATTGAATTTTGTCAAATGCTTTTTTTTTATAAAGTATTTATTGAGATTGCTTTTTATCCTTTGTTTTGCTAATACAGTATATCACATTGACTTGTGGATTTTGAACCATCCTTGTTCCTGGATTAAATCCCACTTGATCATGGTACATGATCCTTTTTTGTTGAATTTGGTTTCCTAATACTTTGTTGACGATTTTTCCATGTATTTACTAGGAATATTGACCTGTAATTTTCTTTTCTTGTGTAGTCCATGTCTGGATTTGGAATCAGGGTAATGCTGACCTTGTACAATGAGTTTGGAAATGTTCTATTTTCTGGAAGTTTGAGAATTGGTATTAATTCCTCTTTAAATGTGTGGTGGAATTCACCAGTGACATCATCTTGTTCTAAACTTTTGCTTCTGGAAGGTGTTTGATTACCGATTGTGCTGTTCCCTTAACCAGTATTTCTTTTGGTCAGATTTGCTGCACAATTCAGTCTTGTTAGGTTGTATGTTTCTGCTAATTTTACCATTCCTTGTAGGTTGTCATTTGTTTGCATATATTCAGTGTAATCTCTTGTGATCCTCTGTATTTCTGTGATGCCAGTTATATCTTTTTTTTTTTCTTCCCCATTTGATTTGCTTCCTCTCTCATTTTCTGGGTGAGTCTAGCCAAAAATTTATCCTTCCAAAGAACCAGCTCTTATTTTCATCTTTTTTATTGTCTGTTTACAGTCTTTTTTTTACTTCTGCTCTGATTTTTATTTCCTTCCCTCCACTCACTGGGCTTCATCTGTTCATTTCTTGGGGGTATAAAGTTAGGTTATTTGATAAATAGGCATTTATTGCTATAAACATCCCTCAGGTCTGCTTTTGCTGCATCCCATTACTTTTGGAAGGTTGTTTCCATTATCATCTTGATGTTTTTCAGTCATATGTTGTTTAATTCGCATGTATTTGTGATTTTTTTCCTTGTCCTTTTTAGTTTCATGCATTGTGGTAACAAGTTAATTGATTGTGCAATCTAAAAAAAATTTGATTTGTTTTATGGTCTAATACATATTGGAGAATGTTCCAGGTGCACTTAAGAGTGTGTGTTCTATTGCTTGTGCATAGAATGTTCTGTATGGAAGTCCATCTGGTTCAGTGTGTCTTATAAGGCTGATTCTGTCTGGATGACCTATGAGAGTGGTGTAGTCGAGTCCCCATACCATTATTGTATTACTATTTCTCCCTTTTAGGTCTTTATATATTTAGGTGCTCCAGTGTTGGGTGCATATTTACAAATGTTACATACTCTGCTGTATTGACTCCTTTACCACTACATAATGTCCCTTATTTTGTCTTAAGTCTTTTTGTCAGTGCCCCACAATGACTCCAAGATAGGGTCATCTCACCCTTTTTTCTGCACGATGGCCAGTATTTGTCCTGACTGATCATTGCCCAGGCCGTATCTGTTGGAGAAACTTCTGAACACACTCCTGGTTGCTAGGGGCCTACAAGGCAGGTTCCATAGTAGAAATCATTTATAGATGTGAAAGGAAAACTTAAAGAGGTTAGTGACTTCTCTGAGGTCACCACACAATTTTTAAATAACAAAGCAGGAATGCAAAACCAGGCCTGACTTCAAATTTTGTGCTTTTTCCCTACTTTTAACCCTTCTGAATACCTCCATAAAAGGAAACCAGGAATTGGTCATTAGCAAAGGGATGTTCTAGGATGCAGTACAAAAAAGTTTTACACATCAAAATGTTATTTTAGTATCTAAGCATGTCTGTCATATACTTCAAATAAAATTTCAGTACCTTCTGATCATGCCAATGATAATTAATCCAAACATAGAGGCTCCACTAAGAACAGTGAGGTCTTGGTCATCCACATCTACCATTTAGCTCAAGGCAAGTTATGAGAACAGCCTAAGGTCCTTCAGATGAAAACGGATGACATATTTAAATAGAAAATTAAACTTAATTACTGAAGGCTTTTTAAACCAAGGGAAGGGTCACTTGAAGTCATGGCTACCTTTGACTTTGGTGCTGGGCACTGCTCGTGGTATCTATCCTATCAGAATCAGAAGGCTCTTAGAAACAAAGTGTAGGGGCCATATATGGACAACTAATGAAGTTTCCCTCAAGTTCCAGGGCCTCTTTTTGAGAAAGTTACTGACTTCAGTCAGTCTTACAATTTTTATTAGAAACCAACTGGTACCACTGCAGGGAGAGGAGACGGTACGTACCATCTGTGCTCATGAAAGTGGGTCAAGGATGAGGAAGGTGAACCAGTCCGTAAGCTAGGTGGAACCAGATCTGATCTTTGACTTAAAAATGTAATGAAAAACAAACGAGAATGGGAGAAGGCCTGTGACCCACTGAGCCCTCTCAAATGGCTCACAACCAAAGCATGGCTCAGAAGAGATTCCTAACCTAACAGTTGAAATTCTTTGGATTTGCTTTTAATGGTGGCAATGATCTGTATTTATTGAGTTTTGTCACCTTTGAAAAAAATCATTCCAAGTTAATGCACTAAGCAAGTTTCATAGTGAAGAGGCAAGATGCCAGCAGGTGGGAGCCCTGCTCCAGGACTCCTGAAGCTGCGCTTTATTCCCGAGGACACTGCCTTCTCCTTACGTGGCCTCACCCAGTTGTTTCTTCTCTAAATTTGTTTCTTCTTCCGTACGGTGGGGATGCCACCTATCCTACCTTAAAGGTTGCTACTGGCAAGGAAAAAATACAATAGAATTGCAGCATAAAGGGTCAGGGTGATGATCCCTTTGGTGACGAGAGCTCACACAGGCCCCGTCCCCCAACCCCCAATCACTGCACTTCCTCACCTTCCATTTTCAGGTAATCTAACCACTGTTTGACATTTGAGTCAAAAATTGTAAAACTATTTAAAAGTTAAATTGCCACAGGAAGTAAAGCAGGATGCATTTTATGTGTGGCCTAAAGCAACAGAATGATTGTCTTAAAAATGATAATAGCAGCTTATCATAGATGGTGACACAGTGTGTGTGGCACAGCTCCATGTGGTTTACGTGTGTAAACTCATTTACGCTTCCCAACAGCTCTGTACAGGTAGGTACTGCTGTTAGTTTTCAGATGAGGAACACGAAACAAAGGCAGTAAATGAGAGCTGGCATTTGAACCCAAAGAGTCTGTTCCCAAAATCTGTTTTTAACCAGTATATTGTATTGCCTTTCTTGAAAGTCACAGGTAATCTACAGCCCTAGTATTTTAAATGAGGATTTCTAACAAAACATTCCATTAAGTTCTTAGACTCTATTTAAATTTTTGAAGGTGGTTTACACACATTTACTCAAATCTTTTCCAAATACTAAGGAATCCCCAGGGGGGAGAATCCTCAGAAAAGGGGGAGGTAAGAGAAATTAAGGGAAGGCAAATAGGGATGTGTATGTTCTAAGAAATAATGCTAATTCAAACCGACAAATTATATGAACTGTTGTAAAATTCCTAGGGCCCAGGAACAAGAATTCTAGTATTTGATTTAAAAACCAGCTCATAAAGCACTTTTTGAAATGCCTTCAGAACATTACATTTTAATATATTTGGGAGGAAATTTTATCAGGTAACTTGTCAAAATGTAAAGTGAGATTTAGAGAAAAACCTGCAAATGTGACTTTAAAGGTATAAAGCTTTTCCACACACAAAACAGCAATGTAATTAAATTCCGTAAGTAACAACCTAAAGGACTGGACCATCTGTATTACCATTAAACATAGCTAGTAACAGCTGATGATAACATTATTGTATTTAATGAGTATGAATGAACAGAAACACACACAATATTCTCTTTAAATTTTTCACTGAAACTCTCCACCATTTTAGCTTCATGTAATGAGGTATTTGTATAAGTATTTGTTCACATTTTGTGTACCATTTAAACTGAGTTTTTTTTTTTTAAAGGGATGATGGCTGATTAAAATAACAACCCATTATCTGCCCAACTCCTGATTTACCACATTATTAGGGTGGTTTTACATTTATTTCCTCTCAAGGTGCACACATTAAAGCTATTTCATGTCTGAGAACGATTTTAAAATCACATGCAAAAACTGTGCGTTTGACCTTGCACCAGAGTGGGGTCTTTCAGGGAACCGGACCTGTGGGACAGCCACGGGAGACCTGTCTAAAGGATGAGGCGCACTCTCACTCTGACGAGCAAATGTAGGAAATCAGAACAACAATTTAAACTTCAGAAGACGGTAAAGCCAAAGATTGCTAGAGTGGCTGAAATTATTCGGTGATACATACCAATTTGCTTTATGAAGAGAACATTCCACGTGGCTCAATTCGCCATCTTGTACCTGCCGGGTTACTGGCACTTTACCTGAAATCTGTAGCACTTATTTGGAAAAACATGAGGAGGAAGAGACAGTCTGTAAGTTGATTCATCTCCTGTACATCTTTGATTCTAAATAATTACCTGCACACCCAGGCCAGGAAAGCAAATTCATTTTATGGCTTGTTTTCCTTTTTATTTTTTATTTTTGACCCTAGCAGTCACTTTCATTCATTTGAAACTAACACGGTAAAGCAATGATCTAGGTCTACATATTTATTCAAATCAACCTCCTATTAGATTCCTATATCCAAAATTTTAAACAAAACTGGGCAGTTTCTCGTAATTCAGGACTTCAAGTAAGTTACTATATGAACACAGTACCTGATGATTTGGAAAGATGAGAACAGTGACGGCAGGAGCTAAAGCACTGTCAGTACTAACACTTTATTGCCGTGTCAATATTAAAAAAAAAAAAGGATTTCTTCTTCATTTACAGAGGAGTAGGTATAGCCCTTAAGCCACTCCTGACCGTGCTGTTACTTACCCAGGATTAACCTTGATAATGGTTATTAGGTTCATTTTAACAGCTTGAAACACTTCATATTTGTGTTGAGTATACTTTTAAATAATTTATTCAGCTGATTCTTAAGGAGCAAAATCAGAGCCAATATCTTAAATATTGAAAGCTCCCTTCAAATGTAATTTCCATAGGCTTCAAACTTTAACGGTCATTGTTTATTACTGTTTGGCTACATTCTCTACACTTTCAGCAGCATTTTAAAGAGACAATGTGTATATGTACAATGGAAAAACAAAATGGCTTGCAACACCAGAAGTCAGAGCCACGGCTGAACTATACAATATTAGGAGAATCTGCGGTAAGTATAGCCTCCTTTTCCGGCAACACGGACAACTTACATTAAGTATCAGCATCATGAATGTAACAATAAAGGAATAATTTTTACAGGAGTAAAATACAACATCCTGAAAAATAATGGTTTCTACCATACAAGGCAGTTAGAAAATGTTCACATTTTAACAAATCTGTACAAACCACAAGAAACTTGTTTATGGGACCATCATCCCACCTTGCTGATAAGAACCTTCTAGAAATGTAGAATAACCATGAACAGTTTATAAATCTAGTATCTATGTGCTCCACAGCCCTAGAACCCAAGAAACTGATTCAGAGATTCTGTATGTCCAACATGGATCATTTTTACATGCCATGATTGTTAATGAATGCTTGCTTTTAATATGCCTTTATGATGTACAGTCAATTTGCACCTTTTTAAGGAGGTCATCTGATTTTTTTGTTTAGCAAAGAAGCAACATCATTTAGCAGCAATTAAAGCGCCTTCAAGACTTAAAAAAAATACAATATCCAATTAGAAAAGCCTTATTTTTAAACATTTGTACAAGAATAAGCTGCTGAAACTTGGTAATTGAAATACGACATATGTACAACAATTTACAATAGAGCTAGAAGGGAATTTATCATTATCCTGCATAGAACTGGTCTGCATTTGGTTACATACTGTCATTTGTTTTAACGAACAAGGCCTGGTATGAAAACAAAATAATATGTTAACAATTCTAACATGTTGAAAACAATGAAGATATTATAATTTAGTGAATTCAACTGATTTCAAAATAAGCAGCTAATTTTGTCCAAGTTGTAAAGTATCTAAGAATAACAGCTCTGCCTTTAACACAACTAGTGGAGGGAAAAACATGATTTCGAGGTACAACGTGGTAAAAGCCAAACTAAGCAAATGACAAAGTCTAACTTTGTCCAAAGATTCCAACTCTCACATTCTATTATTATAAAACACAACTGTCACCGTCATTCAGTTCTTACTTTGGTTTCAGCAGATTACCTGCCGAATGCTGCAGAATGTATCCAGGCACTGTAGTTCTTACGTTAGAAATATGTCTCATTTTTCCAAGTTTTTTAAATAATGAAAAACTACCCTTCATCTTAGAACTCTCTAGTAACAACCAAATGTATTTAAGTATTATAAACGTTATTTACAGTGTTCCCCCAAACAAATAAATCACTCTTCTTCTATCTGAACATGGTGTTTCTGCTCCTGTCCAACAGGCAGCCCCCTGCACTGCTCAAGGGTCGCGTCAAAAGTGGACATTTCTTCACTGTCCATGATCCTGTCCCATACAAGGACACTACAAAGAACGTCAGTTCACCAACAGTTCCAACCACGTCCTGTGTAAAAAAGAAAGTAACAAAAACACTCAGATGCTCTCAAACTCAAGTGTGCGTCTGGAAGCAATTCAAAGGTATCATGCCAACTCTGGAGGGAAGTCAGTAAGTAATTATGCTGGAAGAAGGGGGTGTAGGGGACGCTGTCAGCCCAGCCATGTGTAAGTTTCCTGAAGAATTCGATCTTCTCATGTGTGGGAGAAGATAGGGGTCGTTTGCCAGCTGGTGTACATCAAATCGATCTTCTTTTCGGTACGCCAAACAGCGTCTTATAAAGGCCTTAAAAAAAAAAAAAAGGCATCAATTAAAATCGTTTTCTTCCTAAATAATAGTCAAGTAAATCCTATAGAAAGATGGATACATTTAAGCCAACTTTTTTATCATCCCAAGCTGAAACTCTATACCCTTGAATAGTAACTCTAATTCCTTCCTCCCTGGCCCTTGGAAACCACTCCTGTGTTCTTTATGACTTGGCTATTCTGAGTACCTACCTATAAGGTACCTAGGATATAAGTGGAATCATGAAATATTTGTTCTTTTGTATCAGGCTTATTTCACTGAGCACAAGTTTAAGAGTAATCCACATTGCAGTATGGATCAGAATTTTGTTCCTTTTTAAAGCTGAGTAATATTCAACTGCATATAGTATATATCACATTCTGTGTATCCATTCATCTGTTGATTGACATTTGGTTGCTTCCACTGTTTTTCTATTGTGAATAATGCTGTATGTTGTATAAAGATCTGTTCTAGTTTCTGCCTTTTCATTTTGTTGACAGTTTCTTGTGCTATGTAGAAGCTTTTTCAGTTGCTGTAGTATCACCCTTATCTTTGCTTTTCTGTCAAATCCAAAAATTCCTAAGACTGAGGTCAAAAGCTTACCGCCTACATTTTTTTCCCTAGGAATTTTATGCTTTCAGGTTTTTTGTTTTTAAGATTTTATTTTATTATTTTTAGAAAGAGGGGAAGGGAGAGAGGCAGAGAGGGAGAGAGAGGAGACATCAATGTATGGTTGCCTTTCACCTGCTTCCAGCCACAGACCTGGCTGGAGACCTGGCTTGCAACCTGGTTATGCTGCCTTGGCTGGGAATTGAACCTGCGACCTTTGGGTTCGCAGGCTGGCGCCTTATCCACTGCACTACCAGCCAGGGCTTGATTTCAGGTTTTTACATCTTCAAGTCTTTCATCCATTTTGAGTAAATTTTTGTGTATGGTATAAGTGGTCCAGTTTCATTTTTTTGCATAGGCTGTCCAGTTTTCCTAATACCATTTATTGAAGAGCTGTCTTAACCCCAGTGCATATTTTTGCCTCTTTTGCTCATAAAATAATTGACCTTATATGTGTAGATTTATTTCTGGGTTCACAAATCTGTTCCACTGATCTGTGTGTCTGATTTTATGCCATAACGTGCTATTTTGATTACTATGGTCGTAATATAGTTTGAAATCAGGGAGCATGATGCCTCCAGTCTTGTTCTTTTTTTTAAAGATGACTTTGGTTATTCTGGGTCTTTTGTGGTTCCATATGAATTTTAGGTTTACTCCAGTTCTGTGAAAAATGCCATTTAAATTTTTGTAGGAATTAGACAGAATTTGTAGATTGCTTTGGGTAGGTAGTGTAGACAGTATCAATTCTTCTAATCTATGAGCACAGAATATCTTTTCCTATATTTGTGTTTCTTAATTTCTTTTATTAATCTCATAGTTCTCAGCTTTCATCTCCTTAGGTAAATTCACTCGTAGATACTCTACTCATTTTGATGCAACTGTAAATGGGATTTTCTTGATTTCTCTTTCCTATAGTTTGTTATTAATGTACAAAAACACAATAGATTTTAGCATACTGATTTTGTATCCTATAACTTTACTGAATTTGTTGATTAATTCTAACAGTTTTTTGGTGATGTTTTAAAGGTTTTCTATATATAGTTGGCCCTTGAACAACAAAGGGATTAGGGGTGCCCAAAAATCCATATATAACTTAAGTGGGCCCTCTACGTACACAATTCCCAATGGCCAGCTGACCCTTGGACAATGCAGGTTTAACTGTGGGGATCAACCGAAAAATCTATCAGTGGACCAACACAGTTTGAACCCATGTTGTTCAAGGGTTAACTGTATAGTATCTATAAGTTAGTAAAATGTTTATTTTTTCCTTTCTGATTTTATTTCAGATGCCTTTTATTTCTTTTTCTTGCCTAACTGCTCTGGCTAGGACTTGCAATATTATGATGAATATAGAAAGCAGCATTTATACTTATGAAATTCTGGACACTTATTTCTAGGACTTATCTAATGCTACGGTGATCTTCTCGCTGTCTATCAGTTTAGTTTGCCCAGAGGGTATGCCATGTTTAGCCATATTTTTTTTCCAATTGAGACTTTCTTTAGATGAAAGGGCACTTCTATTAGGGGTTTTGTTTTCTAGGTTAACACTGAGCACCAGCGCACTTTTCAAAAAAGCTACAGGTAGGATATAATCACTATCTTTCCTCTTTCTCAAACTGGTTTTATGTATCCTATCCTTAAGAATAACTCCTTTTAAAAAGTCTATTAAATTATATATTTTAAAATATACAAATCATAAGTATACAATACAAGAATTTATCTACATAACTGGCAACTAGATTAAGAAAAGCAATTTTATGAGAAACTCCTGTCTCTTCATGCCCTTCCTGAGCATACATTCTACCTACAACCACCTGGGTAACTGCTATCCTAACTTTTAACACCAAGTTGAGTTTTGCTTGTTTGACCTTTATGTAAATGAAATCACAGATTATGTTTTCCTTTACTTGGCTTCTTTCTTTCATTCAATATTGTATTTGAAAAATTCATCTTTTTTTTTGCCACAGATAAAAAAACATTCTTAAGTGATAATTGGTAGGTTTTTTACTTTATTGCTGACATCAGATACAACTTTAGCTTGTCTTCAAATTCCTAACTGCCACAGAAATTCATGAATTAAGCCATTTTCAGGAAAACGATCACTTACATAAACACTTTAGAATGTGATTAAATTTCAAGTTCAAGTTAATTATTTTGCATGTTCTTTGCTCTGAAATTCATTAAATGTATATATTTTTTTCTCTAAAAACAAATGTAGCCCTGACTGGTGTGGCTCAGTCGGTTGGGGATTGTTTGGAAGGTCAGGACATGTGCCTGGGTTGCAGGTTCAGTCCCTGACCAGCGCCTATGTGGGAGGCAACCTAGCTATCTTTCTCTCCCTCTCTTTCTCCTTCCCTTCCCCTCTCTCTAAAAATAAATAAAATCAATCTTGAAAAATAAAAACAAATCTAGGTCTTATCATTAGACCATGGTTAACTTACTAATATTTATCAAGTCTTTCTAATCCCTTAAGTCTTATCTTTAACCAATAAAAGATGTTTCAGAGACCACTCTGGAAAATGATTAGACATAGAAAAAAAATTTTCCTTATGTTGAAGGCAGAATTTGAAAGGATGAAAAGCTACCAACATCAAGGCTAAGAAGTATATAAGGAATAAATATGCTTAAGATACTCAAATCAGGCTGGTAGAGATACTTAGAAAAGGTGTATTCTGTAGGGACAAAAGGTTAAACAAAAAATAATGCCACCCCTTCCTCCTCATAGGTACCAAAATGGTAAAGATGGAACCAATCAAAAGCCTGGGGATAGAACCAGAGGTGTAAGTGGACTTCTTTTGGGCACATTACATTCACACTACTCATTCCTGGTCATTTTTGTCACTATTAAAAATGTAAATAAGTGAACTGACTAAATTTAGTTTCTATTCTGATACTGTAGAGACAAAAGACAAAATTTAGATGCTAGCACCATCAAGATTTTTTTAAAAGAAGCCATATTTACACCTTATGAAAATAAGTCATGCTTTAAAATAAGAATGTCAGTTATCTTTTTAATTGTAAAAATCTTCTAAAAGTCATTCAAATGATTTGCAAAAGGTCAAAGATGCAATGGATAAAATGAAATATGGGATAGTTCCAACAAACAATTTCTGATATTACACAAAAACTAGTATAATTATGAAGGTCACTGATCAGCAACATATAGCAGCATTTATCTACACTCTTTAACAATATAGAAACTATTGATGCCTCTTTGTGAATTATTCTTTTTTTTTTTTTTAAGATTTTATTTCACTATTTTTAGAAAGAGAGGAAGGGAGAGAGGCAGAGAGGGAAAGAGACATCAATGTATGGTTGCCTTTCACCTGCCTCCAGCCACAGACCTGACTGGAGACCTGGTTTGCAACCTGGTTATGTGCCCTGGCTGGGAATCGAACCTGCGACTGTTGGGTTCGCAGGCCAGCACCTTATCCACTGTGCTACCTGCCAGGGAGTGAATTATTCTTATGCCTCAACTATTCCTACTAGGAAAAAGAAAAAGTACTTCATATGTTTGTCTTAGGAATTTCACAGGGTTTAAAACAGAGGAATCAACTTTGTGATAAGCATTACAAAGCAGAAGTAAAAATATGCATGTGAAAGCCAATTAGGAGGAGGAAGATGGGAAGGTATTAAAGACCATAAAAGTTTTGCTATTAGAAATATCTATTTCATATTATCATACAGAAATATATGAACTAAAACTCTGGAAAGCCATTTGTTGCAGCTTCATAGACTCCTACATGTAAGCAAAGCTGAAGGTCGGCCTTTCTCAAGCGCCAGTGCAGGGAAGCCTACCATCAGGTAGCTCTGCCACTTAATAGCTGATAGAATTTTGGACAAGGTACTTTTGCTATGGCGTGGTTGGTTTCCTACTTTATAAAATGCGAATAATAAATATACCTATATCATAAGGTTAAAAGATAATGCATATAGCCCTGGCTGGTAGCACAGTGGATAAGGCGCAGGCCTGCGAACCCAACAGTCGCAAACAGTCGCAGGTTCGATTCCCCAGCCAGGGCACGTAACCAGGTTGCAAACCAGGTCTCCAGTCAGGTCTGTGGCTGGAGGCAGGTGAAACACAACCAAACATTGATGTCTCTCTCCCTCGCTGCCTCTCTCCCTTCCCCTCTTTCTAAAAATGATGAAATAAAATCTCAAAAAAAAAAAAAAAAAAAGATAATGCATATAAAGTATCAGCACAATCTTGGTTGAAAATCCACATTATTGATTTTGACTGCTCCTAAGCCTAACTACAAATAGCCCCCTTGTGACCGGAAGCCTTACTAATACTTGAGACATACTTAGTATGCTGTCTTTATTGTATACTATTTTCTTATAATAAAGTATAAAAATGTTATTAAAATCCTGAGAGAAAATATGCACATATTATTTTAGACATTCATGACATACCACTTTCTTACTTGCAACTTTTACAAATTGTTGCCAACTTCCAAAAAATTTTTCAACATATTTATCAAAATAATACGTGTACAACTCAAATCCATGTTGTTCAAGAATCAACTGTGTATTTAAATATCCCAGTATTACCATAAACTGATACATACATTATAAAGACAATGATAGGCCCAGATCTTGTGATTTTCCCTAATTTCTGAAGCACGCTGGTCTGAACAAAGAATTCAGGACTCTATTTGGGTCCTTAAAAGGTGAGTACTTCAACCAAAGGTCTAGGCAACTCGTGTTTTCAGAGCAAACCACCAACCCCTTCTGGACAGATTTTCCTGTGGTGGCAATTGCTTTTATCTTACTTACGAATGAGTAATTACTTTGTTTTAAGCACAATTTATAAAATGAAATTTACTTCACAAAACTTATTCACATAAAGTTAATACCTTTGCTTCACTGCTTACAACTGGTTTTACAGGGAACTGAACTTCTGTGGCTTTTAATATTGTATTTTCTTGAAGAATGTCTTGTTGAGATTGATTGTGGCCAAAGGGCTAAAAAGTAAATAAAACAAAATGTTGAGAAAGGTATCTCAGAAAAAATTTTAACAGAGATATTAGTGAATATTCAAGATGCAAATAATTTGTGTTCTAAAAAATTCTTGTTCTAGATTATCATTACAACAAGTTATAACTGGGAGCAATCCTCAACATAGCTGAAAAACTGTGAATAAGCAGAAGAAAATAATGCTGTTGAAATTAAGTAATTGAGATAAAATAAAAATGTTAAAGTTAGAAGTTTGGTTAGAGAAGAGATTCAGTAGTGCAAAGCCTGCAAAAAGAATACAGAATAAAATACTCTGAGCTCATATGACACACTAACTTATTAAATAAACAGCTCTGGCTGGGTCCTAACTTCCAGTCAATTCCCAGGCAAGTTCCTTAGCTCCTTCCTCTCGTTCCACACTGATGAAGGAGCTAGACAGGATGGAGATTAGGTAATATCTATGGTAGTTTGTAGTTCTGTCTTCAATATAAAGAGATGTTTGGAGGAAATTAAGACAAGTTTGGTGGCATTTCCCTAAGGAAACTATGCCCAGGCCAAATTGTGTGTGTGGAGTCAGGGAGATGGTGTGAGGAAGGGGAGAGTGGAGGATAAAGACAAGAGTTTTCCTGGTTGGTGGCTCAATGGATAAGGTGCCGGCCTGCGAAGCAAAAGGTTGCTGGTTTGATTCCCCAGTCAGGGCACATAACCAGGTTGCAAGCCGGGTCTCCAGCCAGGTCCGTAGATGGAGGCAGGTGAAAGGCAGCCATACATTGATGTCTCTCTGCCTCTCTCCCTTCCCCTCACTCTAAAAATAATAAATATTAAAAAAAAAAAAAGTTATTAAAAAAAAATGTTTTGACTCCAGTATTCTCAACAGTAGAGAATGTTTGCACTGTTAATGTAAAGTTACTGCTTTTCCTTAAGTTAAAAAAAAAAGGGGCAAAATGCAGGCCAAGTAAATTGTTATGAGATTAAAATTATTCTGATCTGTGGAAATCTTATGAAGAAATAAAGAAGTCGGGCTTTCCTTGAAAGGATCAAAATTGATGTTGACTTCCAAGTTAATGAAACTTTGCATTTAAAAGGGGGAAACTCTGGGGCTGTGTGGAGGTGGAAGTAGGTATAAGGGAGGTAAATGGTAATGAAAAAATACAATAAAAATAATCAAATTGAAAAAAAAAAGCATACAATTTAAAAAGGGGGGGGGGGGTAAATTCAACTTATCTATATACAGCTGAATCTAGTATACTTTAACTTACCTTTCTGCCATAAAGACACTGAAAAAAAATGACTCCAACTGACCATACGTCAACCTTGTTGGAAATTTTTGGTGGTTCTTTTCCAACTACAAAACACTCAGGAGGTAAATACCTATAGTTTTTGCGGGGGAGAAAAAGGGAAAGGATACTATTAATAACCTGTAAGTGGAAAATCTCAGAACACTAATTTTATCCACACAAAACCACTGGGCCTTCATGAATGAAAATCACTAATCAAACTTCTGAAGCATTTATATCCTTGTATCATTTGACTCCAGTGCCAAAACATACAACTTTGTTATAAAGTATGCTACACAAACACCTGAAGTGTGCAATGTTTTATATGTTTTTTATATATATGATCTTCAAAAATAAAAAATCATTAGACATTACATTGTTCTAATTTGGGTTAGTGTCTAATAATAGAGAAATCCTCTTCCAGCACCCCACTTCACCAGCATTCAAACTGTAGGCAGGTCTCTTCCAAACATACATATCTGATCAGGTGGCACCTTAGTTTAAAAATTCTTACTGCCAAGGTAAGACCTCATATTTCTAAGTTTGTAACAAGACCCATCCATCCTAATTTAGAAGCAACTTAAATTGACAGCATCTGCACTTACTCTTCTCCCTTATCCCCTCCAACTAGCTAGAGAAAGCCAATTAACCTGGCTGCCCACGCTGCTTTTTTGTGACCTATGCTTTTGTATATGACAAATCTCTAATACCTTCCCTAACCATGTGATGCACTAGGTGAGCATCTTTCCCTTGAATAATAACTTTATGAAAAAAATTCATGTCATATCATCTTATTCATATTTCTAGAAAATGCCACAAGCAGAATTTAAACTTTAAAGTGGCTTTAAAAGAATACATGAATATGACTAATCCCTGTTCATGAAAAGTAATGGAACTGGTCATTACGTGCCCAGGCTAATGGTATGAAGACTGTTCTGGAAAACCTCATGTCACATTCTGTTCAATGAAGTTAATTATAGTTAATCTCTCTTCAATTAAAAACTCACTCCTTTTGCTCAACTAATTTATTCTGAAAACTAAGTTTGTTTTTCATTTTGGTGGATTTGACAGTTAAGTCTGACAATTCTCACCAAAGTAGTTTTTGTCAACACCTACGTAACTTTAAAGGGAATGGCATTTTTTTAGACTGTGAATCCATGGTTCTATCTAGACTTACATCTATATGTGTTGTATGAAGCCAGTAAGTTATTTTTGAGAGTCAAGTCCAAAGGCCAAGAATGTCAACTACCTCTACCTACCATCCGGGATCAATAAAGCATCCATCTCCAACACAAGAACTATAACCGCAAAACCTCTCCAGAGAGGGCTTGATGCTCATTTCTTTTAACAGTTAAGATGTATACAAGCATCTTTTCACGAGAAACATCACTCTAACATCATAGAAGAAAACCCACAAATTCTCCATGTCAGAAGTTTCTGGTTAAGTACTGAAGTCATTTGCAAATGCCAAGTCTTTTCCCCTCTACTCTGGTGACGTTTATAGTTAAGACCAGATGAGTAAAGAAGACAGACAAGAGTAGTCTCCCTCTTGACTCAGAGACTTCCTATCAGTACCCTCACCACAGTCACCTCAAAGGTACATAAAAAGAGCCCTGGTGGGTGTGGCTCAGTGGATTGAGTACTAGCCTGCAGACCACAGTGTCATGGGTTTGGTTCCCAGTCAGGGCACATGCCTGGGTTGCAGGCCAGGTCCCCAACTGGGGCATGAGAGGCAACTGATCCATGTATCTCTCACACTCTCACACATTGATGTTTCTTCCCTCCCTTTCTCCCTCTCTCTAAAAATAAATAAAATCTCTAAAAATGGTATAAGAACAGAAAAACTGAACTTTCATAAGAAGCCCTATCACTAATCTAGACAATTTTGTTATTTTTAGTAACACATTTACCAGTAAGTGCCTGCCCCTTGGGAAGTTAGATCCATTCCATCTACACCATAGCTGTCGTCATCCATTATCTTGGATAGACCAAAATCAGTGATTTTGATTTCTCCACATGCTGTTCCATCTACCAGAAGGATGTTTCCTAGGAACAAAATATATGAAATCATTATTTTTACAACTTACGCTAACTTGGGAAATAAATACATACTTAAAAATTTAAATATAATTTAAAAAGTGACATGACAAAAATACTTTAAATTCTCCTAATATTCCACTGACATTTAAAAACTAAACCAAGAAGTATGTTTTCAGGTAAATTAATAAATATGACTTCATACTCTTTAGAGCTTAAAAAATATTTAGACACATTTTATTAATTACCTGGTTTAAGGTCATAATGTATAATAGGGGGTTTGATTTCATTGAGATATCTTAGTGCATTTACAATTTGCATTACAATAGACCTAGCTTCTTTCTCTGACATTAATTTATGTTGCTTCAGGTAGAAATCCAAGTCATTGCCTTCACAGTATTCTAACACTGTACAAAACCTACAATGGAGAAGAAAAAAAGAATTAGGCATAAAATACTATCTAATAATTCAGGATCACAATGGAGAAATAAAGATATTTATATCGTCCCCACAAAATAGGGAAAACAAAAGCAAACACATCTTAAAAACTAAATCCTTATGTTCACTTACGTATCTGTATCCAAGGAGAAATAATCATAGAGTTTCACTATTCTGGGATGATCCAGTTCTTTGTGTATTCTATACTCTCTGCAGGCATGTCTACAGAAAAAGAGAGGATATTAATTCTCCATGACCATTAAACATATTTTCAATTGATAAGAATGAAGTATTAATATTTACTTGTGGTAGTTTTCCTTTTTCTCATCCCTCCAGCTTTTATTAAGCTGATGGATCTTCACAGCAGCATATCTTTGTTCATAAAGGTCAAAAGCCTAGGATTCAAGTCAGAAAGTTAGGGCCAAAGACCAGCTGAATAGCTGAACAGCTTTTTAAACATTTTGGTGGTAATTTTTGCATAATATGGAGTTAGAATATATACTACAATTCGTGTGTTCACCTTTACTAAGATTACATACAGTTCACTGATACATTATCAGAAACAAGATACAGATTCCATGGTGCTAAATCAGAGAAAACATTAATGTCAATTTTCACCTTCAAGTTTTATAAATGTCAATATAATGAATCAAAATAAAACAATAAAGCTATTTCTTGTTTTCAGTATGAACCTACTCCTCTATCCTGGCAGTTGCAGCAAGCAGTTAGGGAAACAGATGGCTCTAATAATAATGCTTTTTCTGTAGGTTGGATAAAGCAAACCTTTTTTCCTCTTGCTTCTCCTATCAACTCTCTGCCTTTTCCTTTCCCATTTACTTCTTTGAAAATTAACAAGTTCCTAACAATTTCCCAACAGATTAAAAAAATTCTGAGCTTTGATTATGAAACTGTTCAAACAGAACCATAACCCTTAACCATCTATCATTATCATACCTAACTACATGAATAATAATTTCTAACCTCATCTAATGCTGAACTTGTCTTCAATTTCCCTGGGGCGGGGGAGGGGGGTTGTCTCCCAGGAGGAAAAGAAGATTTCATACTAGTTTGTTTAAAATCACCAACCTATTTTCTAAGTAACAAAATAAAGAACAATGAGTATTTAAAGGCTTTAGATGACTTTTTAAAAGACTTTCCCAGAGGTCGCTGGTTCGATTCCCCAGCCAGGGCACATAACCAGGTTGCAAGCCAGGTCTCCAGCCAGGTCTGTAGCTGGAGACAGGTGAAAGGCAACCATACATTGATGTTTCCCTCCCTCTCTGCCTCTCTCCCTTCCCCTCTTCTGGAAATAATAAAACCTTTAATAAATAGATAAAAAAAATAAAATAAAATAAAAGACTTTATTTATTTTTAGAGAGAGGGGGAGGGAGGGAGAAAGAGAGGGAGAGAAACATCAGCGTGTGGTTGCCTCTCACACATTCCCAATTGGGGACCTGGCCTGCAACCCAGGCATATATCCTGACTGGGAAATGAACCTGTGACCTTTTAGTTTTGCAGGCTGGTGTTCAATCCAGCTGAGCCACACAACAGCCAGGGCAGATGATGATTTTTAAAATGTTTTTTAAAACAATGAATGTCGTGAAAAAGAGACTCTTAACAATTTTGGTTCCACTGTGATTTATATAAAGACATACCCCTTTATTGTTTTTATGTTTTTATCCTCACCTGAGGACATGATAATATGATTTGAGAGAGAGGAGGAGGGAGGGAAAAAGAAAGGGAAATTATCACTGATCAGTTTCCTCCCATACACACCTCCAATCAGGGGCAGAACCCATAACTTTGGTACGTATGTGTTCTGACTGATAATTGGCCCATGACATTTTTGGGACAATTCTCCAATCAACTGACTCACACTGCCCAGGGCCCAAGGTGTCCCTTTAGAAAAGCATTTAACAGCCTGGCTGGTGTGGCTTAGTGGATTGAGAAAAATACTTAAAAGCTTAAATATTTATTAGAAAGAAGGTCCTCAGTCCTCATTCTCCCCATTAATTTAATCTTAAAAATAAGCAGTAGTGGTAAACTGCTTGTCACAAAATTATAAAAGCATGAGATTGGAAGTAACATAGGATGGAATAATTAAGAATATTCACTTTGGAGTCAGATAACCTTTTTTAGCTGCACGACTTTGTGCTAATACCCTCTCACAGCCTCAACCTCATTTATAAAGTCTGGGTTGCTGAGAGAATTAAATGGAGTGAAACATATGAAGTGTTTATAGATGTCTGATCTACAGTAAATATCCAATACATATTAGCTAATTGTATTATTAAAAACTGGGTTTAAAGAAATAGAAATGAATTTTAAAAATTTCATGTGAGAGAAAGCCAAGGAGCACAAAGGATATAATTTAGAGGCAATCATAATAAATGGTAATAGACAAAAATGGAATTTTAAGTTTTATACTACAAATAAAAAGTTAGTATCTGTATATTGACACATCTTTCTCCCAAGGTGAGGTGAGTAAAGTACACCTTCCCGTAAAGCTAATAAAGTAATCACTAAGCAACTGATTCAATACTTTGCATCTTGGTATAAAGGAAAGTCTATACAATTTCACTTTCAATCTGTTGCTTTGTTTCCCAATGGACCTGGCAACCAAGAAAGGGCTGTGCAGGGGTTGGACTGAGCACTCGTCTTTAGGTCAGTGCTGAAGGGTCAAGTCATCAGGCCCACGTGTGCGTTTTCTAGTTTCTACGATAGGCTTCTCTCCCAAAACCACAGCCCTTTCGGCCCTGCCAGTGGGCCGGAAGTCAGTGGCAACACTAATGGGCAGTGGCAGAAGGCTGTCGTCATTAGTAGGCTCAGAAGCTGAGCAACTTTCAGTGTTAAGCTAATGGTACTTCTGGTGATATTCAGATGCAGAGTGAGCTATTATGATCTTGTCCATCTGGTGGCCTCGGTAAGCCTACTTCCACCATTGCAGTGCATGTGGATGAACTATCATCAGGATCAAAGATAAAGGAATTGGGAAAGAGCTCATGGATCATTCCTGGTGGGTGAGGAAGGGAAGGTCCACGATGCCTACTGCTGGTCCCAGTTAACAAAACAAAACCAAAAAACAATGGTTGAACCAATTAAAGTTCTCTGAATTCAAATTTCATAAATTTTCCAGAGTCAGAACAATCCAGGATATCTTTAGTAAGCCATGAAGGCACAGTACTTGTCTCAGTGAACAGAGAGGATTTCTAATAATGATGAGCTTACATGAAGTAAGCACCCATGTTCTATGTGATTTACCTGTAAAAGCTCCTTTAATCATTACCACAATCCTACGATACAGATGCTGTTATTTTTTCCAGATAAAGACAATGAGACAGGATGACAAATAACAAGCACAAGATTATACAGTCATTTAACAGAAGTCAGGATTAGGATTCAAACCCAGTTAGTTTAGCTTCAGAACCCAAGTTCTTAACTAACTATACAGATACATGAGGTCTATCCAGAAAAAGTCCTGCCATTGTTAATACAAGAACGGTTTGCATGACATTGATGTAACTTCAAAGCCAAAGAAAACAGACTGGAATACACATGGAACAATGATGACTTCACAGTACTAGTTAGAGTGGTAGATGCCTGCATTAAATTTTGCATTAAGCTTGAACGTTCCTCCATGGAAACTATTTGAATGATCACAAGGCTGTATATATGGGCTCTGGTGACTGGCAGCTTCACCACGACAATGCCCTGACTCAAGCACCACATCTCGTGCTGAGCTTTTTGGCAAAATATCAAATCACCCGGGGACTCAGCCCCACTACAGCCCAGATTTACTGTGACTTCTGGCTTTTTCTACAACTAAAATCACCTTTGAAAAGGAAGATTAGGGACTGCCAATGAGAATCAGGAAAATGTGATGGGGCAGCTGATGGCAATTGGGAGAACTGTGTGAGGTCCTCAGGTATATACTTTAAAGGGGACTGAAGTGTCATTGTCCTATGTACAGTGTTTCTTGCATCTTCTTCAATAAATGTCTCTATTTTTCATATTACATGGCTGGTTACCTTCTGGACAGACCTCATATAATGAAGCACAAAGTATCATAAGTAGCTTATAAAAGGCAGACCAACAAGGAGGGCTTCTATAGGAACTGAAGTTTAAGGTGAGAATATGACCTTCATCCTACCTAAGAGCAAATGGGAAGCCACTGGGGTTTATAAGCTGGGGAGTGAGGTAATCATATTATATTTCATAAAAAGGCTACTCTAGCTACAGTATACATCTAGAGCAAATGACCACAAGAAGGTGATTAACTAGGAGGCTTGGGCAGCAATGCAAACAAGAGACAATGTGACCTTGTTGTCTCTGGAGTCATTGCTGGAGTTAGGAGAGTTTAACGACATTAATAACTGGGCACCAGGAACTGGGTTATATATTGGGGGAAGGGAATGAAAGGAGAGGTGAAGTGAAGGATGGCTTTCATGTTTCTCACATGAGGGACTAGGCAGATGAATAGCAATGCTATGCAGTGAAGCAGGGAGCAGTGTTAGAAGAAGGGGTTTTGGAGAAAAGTAACCCATTCAGATGTGAGTTTGCAGTGCCTATGAAGCATCCACGCCAAGTAACAGAGAAAGTAACACACATCAACAGGTACAGAGATCAGAAAGTAAAGTGTGGGACACTGACACATCTCTGAGGGTGGAATCAAATACATAACTCAGTGAAAGGGCAGGGATAGATCTGCAAAGAATATAGAGTAAGAGATTAAAGAACTACAATATTTAGAGCTGGGCAGAAAGATAAAGTGAAAAAAGTTATAAAACATTAAACATGGTGAGTAAAAATTTGTTTATACACATGCATTTGAAAAAATATGGGCCTTAAAATAGGTAAAATTTGTATAAAGTCAGGACATGCTAAGACATCTGAGACATTATGTTTAAATACAGGGATACAATCTGTTCGTAAATATATTAAATGGCTACTTGCCTATTTTGATTCTAATGGCTATTATTATTTCTATCAAACTAATGGTATCTAGCAAATATCACAGGGACCATGTAGGTGCAAAGGTAGCCCTTAGACTTTTCAGGTACAACATCATAAGCTACCATAGGTGGACTCTTTTTGTAATGAGAGTCAGGATGTAAAATCTGTTGTGGCTGGGTCTCAGGTTGGGGGCGAGCATCTGAGGGGCAACCAATGGATGTCTCCCTTGCACAACGGTGTTTCTCTCCCTCCCTTCCCCCATCTCTAAAAATAAATAAAATTAAAAAACAAAAACACAAACAAACAAAAAAAAACTTAGAGAGCTCCTAAGAGTGTTGCACTTACCATAAAATCGAATATAATTAAGTGTACTTGGTATAAGTTAGTAGGCTATTTTTGCAGTCTGGGAATATTTGAAAACTTTTCCATGTAAATTAATGGTAAATGCTTCTTTGCTTTATACTATCTTAGTTTCTGAAAGGTTTCATAGGAATGCTCTACTTTTGGGTAGCAGGGGAGACCTGCATTCCTTTATCTTTGCAAACAGAAAAAAATTTACATTACCTTATATACTTCACTAAAGCCACCTCTACCAAGCAGATGTAGTAATAAATATCTTTCATTTAACGTTGGGTGATCTTTGAACCTTAAGGGTGGGGGAAAAAAACACTCAGTAACATGAAAATGCAGACAAGAAGGTTCCACAATACAGTTCTATTCTCTTATTCTACCCCTAGCTATTTGTTTCTCAGTTTCTTTACTGCTAGTTCTAAACTCTGTTCCCCACTTCTTTCTCTATCTGTGTGACTAGCACCTGTCTTAATGCTTGGTGTTCACAAAGCTTAACATTTATGGCTAGATAGTCAGGTTCAATAACCAATTACAGCACCATAATGAAGAGCTACAATGCTACAATACAGATAGGAAATCCTGTATCTACTCAGTATGAATTACTTTCCTTGGAAAAAATACATTTTTATATTGGGGGTTATGGTTAATAAAGGTTTTACAGTATTGACATATGATTAAAAAGAATTATAAATTGGCCTTCATCTGTGACTAAATTTTATTTTCTTTGAACTTCTATAAATAAAATGTTAATTCCCAATTAAAAATGATAAACTTGTTTAAAAACTATTATAAACCCACAAACAAGTTTAAACATAATTTTCAGAACAGCCAATTGTTAGTTTTGTTCTGTTTTATTAGAATTTTCATCTGGTATAATTTAGGTTGTCCCATAACTATAAATTTTCATACACAGATGATATAGATTTTACTTCTTAATTTTAAGCAAGGTATTTATATTTCACAGCGGAAATTGGCCATTTCCAATTCTGGTAAGTAATACTTTGTGAATTTCTATCTTCTTAATAAAGCTCCCGCCAGACCACAGGTTATTTTCTCTCTTCAGTTTTATAACCAGGGATTAAGGACAGAGACTATAACAAACTATTTTTTCATTTTGTCTCAAGTGTTGCATAATCATACTGAAAGTATGGCTTACTGAGATCCCTTCAGCTGAAATAATTTCTCCTTCCTTACTATAATATTAATGTTGGTATCCAGTCAACAAATACTTATCGCATGCCTACCACGAGCCAGGCATTGCGTTAGGCTTTGGGGAAACAGTAAGAACAAAACTAAGTCCCTCCTCTCATATAGGTTATATTCTAGGGAGAGGGGACAGATAATAAATAACTGAAATACAAATTTTTAATTTCAGGTAGTGATAAATGTTATAAAAAATAAAGCAAGGTAAAGGTGCTGGGAGAAGAAATGGAGTGATGTAAGAACTGCTAATTTAGAAGGGTTGTCCAGGGATGGCCTCTCTACTGACCCTTTGGAGCGAAATTAAAAAAAAAACCTCTCCGATATTTAGGGAGGAACGTTCCGGGTGAGAAAATGGCAAGCACGAAAGCCCTGAGATGGAAATGGGGGCCGGCATGCCTACAACCTATAAATGAGGGGAGGATGGCAGACATGCAGCGAGGGGCCAAATACAAGACCTTGTGAGCCATGGGAAGGACCAAGGATCTTTTCCCAAGTATGAGGAGAGGCCCCATCCCTTTACCCCGCAACAAGGACATACTGGGTTTATGTTTTGCACAGAGGAGAAACACTTTTATCATGTAAAACTGAAATACAAATAATGACTTACTGCGAATTATCTTCATTATTTATTCTTTTGAGCTCTCGAATGTGAAGATTTCTGACTCTTTCCAAACGTTCAAGTTCTGCCTGGATTTCTGCCTCTTCCTGAAAATGAAGAGAGGGGACTATAACAAGCTCAATTTATTTGTGATATAAAAAAGATATTTTAACCCATGTATCAATTTTTTACAATGACAGGAAGAATAGTGTATTATAAAGTACCACTGGGTAAGAAGACCAAAGTGCTCTTTTCAAAGCCTGAGCAATGAAAAAGACTAGGAAAAAGCTTATTTCAAGAAACCATACTCCACATAAAAATCTATACCTAATGAGATGCTGAGTTTTCTTCTGTACAACAAGAAATCTATTTTTATAATGTCTAAACTGAAAATGACTGCCAGGTAGGCTGAAACTGACTTATAAAACAAAATGAAAGCTTTATTTTTTGGTACATCCACATTTTAATTTAAGAGGGAATAACTGACTAGTATAAAACAAATGAGGTGAAAATATTTTAAAATAGTTAAAAAAAGGAAGACAGAATCACTAATTATTCTTAGACCTTAGAACATTTGGAAAACACACACACACACACACACACACACACACACACCACTTACTCTAGATAAATCCCACCGTATTCTTAAAGAGACTCTAAGTCAAACATTTTATGAATAGCTGTGATAGATCTTTAGTTTTCAGACCAGATCTAGGCAAATCCTAAAGAAGTTTATGTTACACATTTCATTTATTATAAACATTTTGATGTTTTCAGGTCTCAAAATATAAATTTTAGAACATTAAAAAAACTATGCACCAATCACCCATCACACATATACCCTCTCCCCGATTTACTATAAATTTGAGTATTTAAAGAATGAGTAAGAATATACCAAATTTTCGGTGGTTAGTTCTAAAAATGCCCAATTATATAATAATTTTAAGTATTTGTTGAGTAAACAATACAGACTGCCTTCTAAAAGTATACCTACTGCACCATTCAATTATACACATGCCATAGAAAACAGAAGTTGTATCTGAATACTAAATATGTCTCTATTTTATGAGTTCCTTCTCTTTTAATGATTTATCTCTGATATTTTAAAATCTGTTATCTTGCCCTGGCTGCAGTGGGTCAGTGGACTGGGTAGTGGCCTGCAAATCAAAGGGTCGCCAGTTCAATTCCCAGTCAGGGTACATGCCTGGGTTGTGGGCAGGTCATTCTGGTTAGGGGTGTGCAAGAGGCAACCACACATTGATATTTCTCTCCCTCTTTTGCCTCTCTCCCTTCTCTCTCTAAAAATAAATAAATGCTCTATGTGTTATAAAGCAAAACAAATGCTCACAGGTTAAAAAACTAAATCTAAGTATTTCATATTCCACTTGACCCATAATTATTTTGAAGTGAAATTCAACCATGACCTATTTATTGTACAACAGATATTTAATGCAGATTAACTAGAAAACTCTCAAAATGAACTTAAATGAAGATAACCCTTCTATTGTAGAATTTGAGGGGGATTTTTATAAAAAACAAACAAAAAAAGAAACACCTAGGTGTTTTTCTGAAATGTCCTCATTTAAAGTAGCTTCAAGCCCTGGCTGGTGGCTCAGTGGATAAAGTGCCAGCCTACGAACCCAAAGGTTGCTGGTTCAATTCCCAGCCAGGGCACATAACTAGGTTGCAAGCCAGGTCTCCAGCCATCTCTGTAGTTGGAGGCAGGTGGAAGGCAACCATGCATTGATGTCTACCTCTCTCTCTTCTCTGTCTCTCTCCCTTCCCCTCTCTAAAAATAATAAATAAAATCTTTAAAAAACATAAAATAAAGTGTAGCTTCAGTCACATATTTCTAATTTTAATTTTAAAAATGTATCCCAAGAGATTAGTTACTTATAAAGACAAAAAATAGACTGAAAGGCTTTGAAACAGTAAAGTAAACCCACAGCTTAGTTGTCTTTAGTCATAAACTAGAATAAGAAACTGGCCATATAAGAACATCCATGTATGAAAAAATTCAAGTTCATTTATACACAGAACATACAAAATGGTAATTTTATTTTCTCATTACTAATGTTTGCTTCCTTAAAACTTAAATTGATTCTTACACATGTAGGAAGCAACTAAACACTTGGTAGACTGGTAGATTTTAAAATAATCTGATAAAATAGTGAAATGTCAGCTGAAGTAGTTGTTTTAACTTTATACAAAACTGTGATATAAGGACACAATTTCTAAAGTGAGTTTACAGAAATTATTTATTTTTAGAAAATATAATTTATTATTTTTAGAAAGAGGAGAAGGGAGGGAGGAAGAAAGGGAGAGAAACATCAATGTATGGTTGCCTTTCACCTGCCTCCAGCTGGTGAAATGGAGACCTGGCTTGCTACCTGGTTATGTGCCCTGACTGGGAATGGAACGAAACCTTTGGGTTCGCAGGCCAGTGCTCAATCCACTGAACCACACTAGCCAAGGCCAGAAATTAAATTTTGTTGTCATAAATGTGTAATTATGATATTCAACTAGATTGTTGATACACATAATTCCATTTGTTTTATAATTTTTTGTAATTTTCAATGTTTATAAAATGGCAGTAAACAACATCACAATACACTTATTTAAAAAATGCATGCTATATCAGTTAAGCAAGCTTTTTTCTCTATAAAACATGACAAATATGTCCCATAAAATCTTACAATACAAACAGGCAAACTTAGCTTCAGTTTGAACTGTAAAGTATATAAGAAAAAACAAACTGTCATAAGCACTAGGGGAAGAAAAGCTGGCTCCCAGGCATTTAAATGGAAATATAGGGAAGGAACTATAATCAAGTCTTATATGCAGACAGACATAAATCCTCCATAGTCAGTGAGCTATATTTACAAGTTCCATATTGTAATTCAATATTTATTTTACAACATCTTGGACCTTAAAGTGACACACCCTTAAAGAAAAGATAATTCTGCAACTCTTAAACTTCTCTGAGAATCCCACTGAGAAAAAGTAGATACACTATTGTGGACTGAAGGTTTGTGTCCCTCGAAAATTCATGTTTACACCCCAACCCTCGATGTGATGCCATTTAGAGATGGGGCCTTCGGGAGGAAATGAGGATTAGAGGCTCTATAAGAAGGAAGAGAAAGATAGCCCCTTAAGGCCATGTGAGGACTTGAGAAGGTGACGTTCCTCCAACCAGAAAGGGGCTCTCCAGAAACTGAACCTTGTCAAACCTTTATCTTGAACCTTCAGCCTCCAGAGTTGTGAGGAAGTAAGTTTGTTGTATAAGCCACTCACAGCCCATGGTGCTTTGTTATCACAGCCAAGCAGATTAATACACCTATTTTTAGGCACAAATACTAGGGCAATACTGTCTGATACCCCACCCCCTTATAGAAAGGGGCACGGCCCAGTTTTGGTCCGGCCTGAGTAAAACAGTCTAGAATACAGTAGTAGTCTCCGCAACTAGCTTAACTTTAGTGGAAATCATTTCCAAAGATCTATCTCGTAGGCTACACTCTCCTTGCTTGAGATTAACATTAATCTATGAGCCAGCCTCAGAAGTAAGTTTTCAGAAGCTTAAGGAGAAGCAAGGATAGGCTCACGCTGGATCTAAATTCATTATAGAATGGAATCCTCAAAAGCATGGCAAAACCTGGCCAGATTGCTAAAACAGGAGAGATGAGCCAACCAGCTACATCATGCTCAGTAAGAATACCAAATTTCAATCCTCCACTCGTTCACTAGCTGAGCAGTTAAAGCAGAGAAGGTCTGGAAGGAACAGAGAACTAAGAGCATCTCTGGAAAGGAACTGGTTCCTGCAGGCATGAGAAAGAACGGACTGTATGAGAGAGAAAGGTAGGTTTGGCGATCACATACAATAAAAGGTCGTCGCTCTTTTCTGTTTCAACACAATGAGAGAGAATGGACGACTTAACAGTATGCACACTACAGCCATTGTAATGTTATTTTAAAATAAGCTAATATTCTAAATTATATTTTAAAAAACTAAGCCATACAGGCCTTAATATTGCCTTACTGTTTGAGTAATCTACAAAGCATACCACCTTCCAAAATTTACTTAAAAATTTAAATGAAATACTGAAATGTTTAAACGTTAAAAAATTTATACGAGAGGTAAATTTCATAGCAACTTAAATTGGAAAGACTTGTCCTTCGCAAGATGTCTAACATAGGAATGCTTTCTATTCGTTATCCAAGTCTCTTCTGGCAACTTAGTATCCCCATGGCTCAACATTCTAAGCCAAAAATAAGTTACAGCACTGTGGAATCTCTGCAAATGCCAGCTTAAAAATGACAGGTGGATTTGGGGTGTTTCTGAACATTTCCTATAATGGCAATTAAAAAAAAAAGTTGGGGTGTGTAGGCATATAAAGCTTAAAGAGTTATAAAATGCATTTTCACATGTAAAACTGAAAAAACTAAATATACTAGTTGAAACTTTTTTAGCAAATTAAAAATGTGTATACCATGTTACCCACCCCCTGTAACATCCCCCCTCAATTTCAAAGATCTGCCTTCCTATAAAGCCAAGGTAAGATGGGAAGTATTTTCCTATAACATTCTCAGCTTGCCTATAATGGATGAGGGTTGATAAAACAATTGGAATTCTGTGTGGTAATTACAAAAATGATGGAAGCAGAAAAATGACCATCACTTCAAATAGTTTGTTCAACACTGTAACACACTACTTGGTCTAGGAAAACTAGTTCAGAATGAGGTTTCAAAAAGTTTAACACCAAATTCATTCTAGTTAATGGACAATAGTAATCCCTCAAAGTTAGTGTCTTTAGGTCCTTAAATTAAGTTTTATTTCATAAACTATGCCATTCTAAAAGTTTACTACCAGGAAAGTGAAAAGTGAAATTAATAAAAGGCACTCTTAAAAGCTAATGAAAGAGCAGTGCAGAAAAGAATTAGGAGAAAAAAACCATTACCCATTTACTTCAAACTTATATGTTCCTCAATAATTTCTATTACATGCTTTCAGGTATCTTAAATATGGATATGAAACACATGAACCACTGGGAAAACTACCTGGATAACAGGTATCAATATGTAGAAATCAGTTTTGAAATGATCTGTCCATAGTCCTATCTCTGCTTGAGTGTGGTGATTGTGTAGACTGAAGAGTGGGATAGGAGAAGACACAAAAATTATGAAATTCTTTTGGGGTAAGGTGGGGTTCTTTTCTAACTATATAAATGTTGCCTCCATTCCTATCCCTGACTAATCATTGAGCTACTTACTACTGTACCTCCCTCAGGTGTGTTTAACTGGCTCAGATAATTATTTTAGAACCTTAATGTTTTTTTTTCCCTCTTTGCGCTTCATTTCCTTTGGGGGGGAAGGTAGTTGTGGTAGGGTGGTGTTTTATTCTTTCTTCAAATGCATAAGTACTTACACTAAATCCTTAACTGGGAACAACTGTTAAAATGAACAGTGATTCTGTCAGTTCCTCCATTCTTTTTAAAACAAAACCAAACAAATTCTACCTCAACAAAAGCAAATAAACATAACAAAAATAAATACAACAATTCAACTGACTGGCAAAATTTAAACACTCAGAATTTTCGTACACTTTTTGAAACACAAATTATAGGTGCTGTACTGGGGTGTGTGTGAAACCCCCTGATGTTAAACGCTACCGGGAGTGCTAACATCAGGCCCCAACACACAGGGGGCAGTGCCTTACAAGAGTATATGCAGCCCTTCTCACAGCTTTCTGCTTCCCTTTAATTTTGGTGGGGGCAGGGAGTTTTGTGGAGTACCTAGATTACTTTAAATCTGGAAAGATCTGACTTTTACACAATAATGGAAAAAGCCTAGTGTTCCAGACCATCTTTATGCATATGCACATAAATAATATGGAATTATATATAGTCCATTCTGGGAAGGGCCAGTGGCCAAGCAATTGTGCAACAGTGATCTCATAAACCTCAATTAATTAACCCAGCTCTAACTAATGGCTAATATGACTTCTAAGATTCTTCCCAAATTTCCATTGCCTATATAACTGGATTAATACTGAACACCATGAAAGTAAAAATACATTTAACTTTTACATTTTTATTTTAGTAACTGAACATCATCTATTACCAAATTAAGATGTATGATTATAAATAAGGAAACAGAGAGCAAGGAGTATGTTTGCAGGTACATAATGAGAGTAGGAGGTAGGATATAAATACTGGGAGTTTTCCTATCTACAGCTAGTTCCACATTCTCTCAGAAGTCATCTTTTATAGAATACTACTCATTTTTTAATGGGAAGCAGTAATAAAATCAAAATGTCAGGTTTAGAATTCCAACTCTCTTCTTGGCACTTTTCTTCTCTAAATATTCCAAGAAATCAGGGCCCTCCTGACCTGACATTCTTTATGGGCTTAACAGTGCATTTCTACACTTCTGCTGAAAACTACCACCTGCACAAGTAGCATCTTGTGTTATGTTCTAGAGAAACTCAATGTATAGTGTGACCATGGCTCTAACTGACAGAAGAATTCCCAAAAGATTTCTTCTGGTCGTTAATATAATGTACACATGGACTCAGAGATTAGGCCCTCTGGTATTATATCATCGCTCATTATTTTTAATAATAATTTTTAATAACTCAAACCTAAAGTGATAAGAAGTGTTATGTATGCAAACTTATTCTTTGTGGTCCTGCTAAGGATTTGATAAATCAGATGATAAAAGTATTTTAGAAAGACCAAAGGAGATATCAAACTTCGAAGAATATTTGGGGGTCAATTCACCTAAAATCAATGCCCTGTATTCTCCACTGTTCAAAATGCGTGTAGACAATCCATTGTCTTCCATTTCAACTAGTTGCATGGTCCTCTGTGAAGGAGTGAGAAAAAAGCTGTGTGCTTGTTCTTGACCTGTAAAGATTTCATCATGGAAGATTAATACTGATGCTGCTGCTGCCTGTTACTGGTTGTTTCTCTTTGCAGGTGCCAATATCGGTCAGAGAACAGGATTGCAGTGGCAGAGTTGTTGCTATACTGTTATCTCTTCAGAACGGAGGCGCAAGGAGAGATGAATGCCACATCACAAGGAGCAAAGGAGAGAGAGAGAAAGAAATGGTGTCAGGTGGCATGTTGGATGCGTTTTTTGTTTTAGTAGAGATTGAGATGACTGCAAATTGTTTAGCTGACTCCTTTGGTCTGCAAAGACACATTTGTGTTGATGCTGATGATTCTTGACTAATCGTTTTAATTACAAATTGGTTATGTCTTTTCAAAAAAATATCTGGCTCTTACATTCAGGGGTTATAAATATCTCATTCTCTCTCTCTCTCTCTCTCTCATATATACCCCCCAAACACATACATTAAAAGCCAATTTCTACTACACTATTTAATATTCCATATGGAGGTTTCAATTTTTTTATATGCACTCTCTCCAACTAATCCAATGTTTGAAATCTAGATGGTGACAAAATTTAACTAGAAAATAAAGAACAACACATCCTCATCCACATCACAAAGTTGAATAGCAATGGCAAGACCCAGTTATTGGTCCTGGTAGTAACTTTCAACATTCTTATTTCCTTATCATTTGGGGTATTATGATTGGTAACTTCTATCTTCAAAATAATATGATAATTGCACCAGCCCTGGCTGGTGGCACAGTGGATAATAAGGTGCCGGCCTGCGAACCCAAAGGTCGCTGGTTTGATTCCCAGTCAGGGCACATAACCAGGTTGCAAGCCAGGTCTCCAGACAGGTCTGTAGCTGGAGGCAGGTGAAAGGCAACCATACATTGATGTTTTTCTCCCTCTCTCTAAAAATAATAAATAAAATCTTAAAAAAATGTATGACTACAGAGAAAACCTATTATAAAGAGGATGATTTTTTTAGGGATTAATAATCTAATTTGTAAACAAACAAACTCTTATTTGTGCTAATTTAGTAACAATCCTTGGAAGGCACACCCATGTTGAATTTCAGAACAATCATCTGATATACAAATCACAACGTAGCAAAACTCCTCAAATCAAAGATAAGTTGTTTTCCCATAACTAGAATTTATCAAAGACTGGAATTAACACAGAATCAACCATAAAAGCTAATGATGGATATTTGGCTCGTTAGTTGCCTTAACTTGACGGACTTAAGGCAGCAGGATAAGTAGGATAGTCTGTAGCTTTGCCACATAGGAACAACTTTTGAAAGACTGATACCCCCATTGCAGCTATGAGCTGTTAGTAAGTGATAGCTGGGGAAGTGTGTATGGAATCACTAGCAGCACAAAAGCTTTTTCTTTAAGTTTAGGAATAAATTGGGTGGTCTCCATATATTTAATCTTTTTTTCTACTCTAATCTGTTAAACCCGAAAGCTATATAAAAAGTTCAACTATGGTAGAATATGTACACTTTTTACAAAAAATTTAAGTTTTCTGTTGACCTTTAAACTTACAGTGAAAAGCAAAATACCAGCTAATAATGAAACTTTCTGGCTGATACAACTATCATTAAAGGGTACCCAAGGAAAATAGTATGTGAGAGAAGGTAAGTATATGTATTTGTGAAAAACTTAACTGCTCCCCTTTATCTGCAATGAAAATTAAATAGCATGTTTTTGGAAGAAAAAAAAAAGCAGGTGTCCCCACTATTCTGGGATGGAAAGAAAGCTACAAGTGAATTAATTCTTCTGAATATAAAGAATCAACCTGCTATCCATCTACAACAAAAGCACGTAGGAATAAAGTCCCTGGGCATTGTCATTGAAATAGGAGTGTCTCTCTGAATACAGACAAAGCACAGACAGATCTTGGCATTCAAAAATTTAACATGAATGGTCGTCACTCTAGAATAGTTAAAACCTCAAAGTCCTTAAGATGTTAATATTATGTAATTTTTTTTGAAATGGGAACTTGAATTATGCCTATGTGTATCAGGCAGAGTGTGAAAATAAGTCACTCAGTGAATGAGTGACCAATGATTTCATAAACGAATATAACAAATATTAAAGAATTTTGATATATTAAAACCAAGATGTTGCCGCAGTGATTTTCCTAATCTCAGAAGTAAAAAACTAATAGGCCATAAGTACATTTAAATTTACTATTTGGTGGTAACCAGAAATATCTTACGTATTTCAGCCATTCACTTACTTTTGGTGGTTTCTGTTTTCTTATTAAATATTCTATCATACTAACACCTTTGATTTTGTGTTTCTAAATCTTTTGATAGCACAGAATATGAACTAACCTTCATGACTTAATGATAAATACATTTTCATATTTTGGTTTACTTATTTAATTACCTTTATGAAATACAATGCACATCATAAATTACTCATTTCAAGACAAAGTCCTTTTAGTCTCACATATCCAAATAGCATGAGCTTCCTCAAAGTAGGGCATTTTCTCTTTCTGTGTCAATAAATTTAATTACAATAGTTTTGATTAACTTTAAAAGTGTTCATTAAAGGAAGAGTGAAAGCAAGAGTCAGCCTAGCTTTCACTAGCAGTCTGGCTAGTGCAAGAGTATGCTGGGCTCCAAATTTAAGTTCTAAGTTGGCATACCACAGGGTAATTCCCATGAGTGCAAGTTACATGGACATAAATTATTCACACATCAGATCCTGGGCAGAAGCTATATAGTTACAAGCTGAACCACAGTTCATGTCAGCTTAATTAACCCAGAAGCACAGGTAGCTTTGAGAAGATAGAGGTGATAACATCTTTTCTCTGAAGTCAAGGTTGTTCTCTCTGTTAGAAATACCCAAACAACTTTTTTTTTTTTTTAAGAATATAGAACTTATTTTAATGGCCTACTTTTCAACCAGGGTTTAGATTGCCAAATAACTTATTTTTTAAAACATGTACCTTAATGCTCATTTTTAAATTATATAACACAAAAATTAATAGCACAGTATTTTTATTCGTATTCTAAGGTGACAATTACCTATTCAGTTTTGTTCTCTGTATGTAGTACTAGCAACTTTCTTTATAAGGTACTTCATTTTTCTCAGAAGAAAATGTAAGCATTTAAAAAAAAAGATTTTATTTAATATTTTCAGAGAGAGGGGAAGGGAGAGAGGCAGAGATGGAGAAAGACATCAATGTATGGTTGCCTTTCACCTGCCTCCAGCTATGGACCTGGCTGGAGAACTGGCTTGCAACCTGGTTACGTGCCCTGACTGGGAATCAAGAAAATGGGAGAATTTAAGACATGAGAATATGTTTCAACACTACTAGTTCATCTACTTTCCCAAAATATCCCTTGATGAAGGTCAAAGAAAAGTAATGTAAACTGGTTGAGAAGATAAAAGTTAGAAATATAAAACTGCTCAGTAAACTTGATAAATGCTGAAAAAATGTAATACAAGAGAAAGAATATGGAGGGAACAACTATTAGAAAGAATGAGTAAATACCGAAAATGGAGGAGTCAAACAGTGGGAAAGAGAATAACATGAAGGTTAGAAGAGAAGATACAGTACTCTAGAATAGTTTGCAACAGTTTACATAGTATCTGGGCATCTGTGTATACCTCACTTTAGAAAACAGAAGTATTTCAGAGAAACCAAGTATTTTAAAAGAACGAAGCCTTAAAAATCAACCAATCATCAACCACCAAAACCAAAAACAAAGCCTCCTCTGAAGCCTTTTAAAAAGTGAAGGATTTTTTTTCAATTCAAAGTATTTTTTCTAATACAAATACCTAATTCCTAAATCAACTGTTTTGCAATTTCAGTTTATTCAAAAGATTCTTCAGTAAGTGTAAAACCTCATCTTTAGAAAGAATAATTTAAAATTTATCAGTACACGTGAAAATAAAAACCATCCAGTTAAAGCTCTAAGTATATACTTGGTGTCCCATTACCATGAAAGGCTGGTGAGAAAATAACTGACAAGCCTTTGTATGGGACAGTAAGCATAGGTCTCTAATGAATTCTTTACCAAAACAGCTTAGGTGGGCACTCAAATGCTTGCACTCATTTGTGCTACAACATCTCCTCTTTCATAGTTCTATTACACCTCCATCCATTACAGAGACTAGACTGAAATTGTCTACTGTATCTCACAGAACAAGAGAAACAGTCAATAATTACAATAGAATAGAAGAACTAAAAAACTAAAAAAACAAGAAATTTACTGTTTAGGTGGAAACTTTCCTGAGCAGGAGCATGGACGGATATGGCACAGTCAAGAACACCAACGCAAATGACCTGTGTACACACACATACCCTATCTGTAACTTTCTTCTGTTCCCTACAATGAAACGGCAGGGATCTGCAGCACACTGATAGCACTGTAAAAACCACACAGTGTACAGTGTGGCAGGAGCTCCCTGTCCTACTTCACCCTACCCTAGGGAGACGAGGTTAGAGACCCTATCCTCAATGAGCTCAGTGTTATTAACTCAGTGTTAGCTATTATTCAGCCTATTAAAAAAAAAAAAAAAAAAAAGCAGTAATCCAGTAAGCAGAAAACATAATTTAAAAACTGGGTCAAAATTTTTTATATCTATCAGTAAAATTGAAGGGAAAATCTTTTTATTTCTTTGAAATGGTTCGAGTTAGCAATATAAACGATAAAAACTATGAACCGATTAGTTTATAAACAAGTACAGAGACACACTATAAAATTTTACTATAATATCACATGGTAACAATTCTCTAAATTTTATCACTGTATATTATTACTGATGATTAGGCTTTTATAAATTTGCCAACGTACAAATTTTAATTGAAACATTTAATCAAGCATCTCACAGCTTAAAAGGCCAAAGAAACAATTTGTTATTAACTTATAATTATTTCAATTTATTATAAAATGGAAATAAACAATATAGAATTTCACACTGCATCTTTAAAAATTTAAAACATTCTACAGAAAGCTGGTATTTAAACAGACTGATGTGAAGACAATGAAGGTCCTGTCAGGAATCACCACTTCACTACAGGGATACAGTCTCATCGGCATCTCAATGTTTTTTAAATTGACATACGTTAAAGGAATATTATTTTGTTATGCGGAACATAAAAATGCAAACCTAATGCCTTTTTTTTGGTCTTAAAGTTTTTCATTTAGTGACTTTATAAGTTTTGATTTCTTCAATAAAAGACTTGTAACTCTCCACAACCTCTGATAACAAAACAAAATCCAACATATGCTTCACGTACCTTTTTGAGATGTCCTAGTCTAAGTTTGAAAATTTCTTCCTGTTCATGATATTCTGCCAAAGTTAACCTGTCAAAAATAAAATTGATTCTAGATATTAAGAGTAATACATATTTCTTACTAGTAAACAGCTATGTATAATGAAATTAATCAAATAGAAGTAATGAAATGACAACTTTCCAGCCAAAATAATATAAGGCAAATGTCCTTTAAAATATTTTTTAGAATATATCTAATACAGGTGGAACAATGAACTAATTTGTGTAATTTTACCAACCTGTCTGGTTTTGAAGCATTAATAAGAAACTATTATAGACAGTACTAACATTTTTGAGCAGTGATTCTACTGACTTTCTTGAGCAGTGATTCTTACCCTTTTATAACTATAAATACCTAAAAATAACTTAAATATACAACCTAGAAAACTTCACATATACAGAATGTTGGAGGTTAACAGAACTTAGTTTAAGAATTCTGATCCCAGGGTTTTCTCTCACAAAATAGAAGAAAAATCTCAAAACAGCAACGGAGACAATTCTGAATTTCTTTTATCAGAGTAACTTGACATATATTATTAGCTTTTCAGACATCTCTGTTGTGTATTTCAATTAAGAAAAAAAAAAGTGGTTTCTTAAAAGATTTTATTTATTTCTTTTTAGAGAAAGGGGAAGGGAGGGAGAAAAAAAGGAAGAGAAACATCAATTTGCGACAGGTACATGGATCAGTTGCCTCTCCTATGCACCCAACTGAGGACCTGGCCTACAACCCAGGCATGTGCCCTGAGAATCGATCTGGTGCATTTGAGGCTGGTACTCAATCCCAACCCACACCATCCAGGGCAAGAAAAAAGGTTTTAAGATAAAATGTGAAGTATTTAGATAACATGAATTGGAGAAAATCTTTAGAGAAGATGATTTTCTTGCAAATTAAAAGGAGCTAAGCTAGGATGATGTTCAATTTAATGTCTTCAATCGTTACATTAATTATTTTTAGGATGTCCGCATCGAATCCTTGGGACATGGGAAGATGTTAAGTTACACAGCAAAGGAAAATTGAGGTTGCAGATGGAATTAAGGCTGCTACTCAGCAGTTATTCTGAATTATTCCTGTGAGACCAATGTAATTATAAGAATACTTAAGTGAGGAAGAGCAGAGCAGACCTGTCAGAATCTAAGTGATGTGACACGAGAAAGACTTGACTGGTGATTGCTGTCTTCCAGGTAGAAGGGGATCATGCGACAAGGAATGTGGTCAGCTTCTAAAATCTGGCAAAAAGGCAGGGGACTAAAAGCCAGAGGGGATGATAAAGCCCAATGGCACCTTGAATTTAGACAATGAGACCTACTTTGGAACTGTAATCTCAAAAACTTTAAGATAATAAATTGTGTTAAATTTGTGGTTATTTGGTATAGCAGCAATAAAAAAACTACTACAACCTTTTTAAAAGTGAGGGATTGCTGCAACAAACCTAAAAATGTGGAAGTGGCTTCGGAACTGGGCAGCAAGCAAGAGGATAGAAGAATTTAGAGGAACATGATTTTTAAAATGCTTAGACTGCCTTGGACAGACCTTTAACAGAAATATGGATGCTAAACAACTCTGCTATTGAGGGCTCCAGGAATTCTGAGGCACAGGAAAGATGACACATACCCTTTTACAGAACATAGAAATTGTCACGGACAATTGGTTGGTAGAAATCTGGACAGCAGAGGTGCTGGTGAGGGGTCGAAAATGAGAAACATATTATTAAAAATTGGAGAGACAGGGATTCTTGTTATTATGGAAGTTTAGCAAAACTGTAGCCTGCAGTTACACAGAAAGCCAATGTTTTAAGAAATGAACTTGAATATTTAGCTTAAGAAATTTCTAGGGATCCAGGATGGGGGTGGAGTAAATGGATGTTATGCTCACCTCCTCCTCCCAGGATCAAACTGGAATTACAACTAAAATATAGAGCAAGCAACCTAAAGCCTATCTGAAAAGAAATCTTATGACCACGCATATACAGAAGAACCCACATCCAGACAGGCAGGACTGGCAGGAAGGGAGGAGATATAGAACGGTTGGCCTCTGCTCTCAGAGCAGCTAAGATCCTAAAGGGATCTCAGCTGAGAAGTTCCACCTTGGGGTCTCCACCCAAAGCTGGGCTGCCCAACCCAAAGCACCAGAGCCCTGTAAGAGGCACCTACATAACATCTTGCTGTGAAAATGAGAGGGAATTCCATCCACCAGGGAAAGACAGGAGCCTGCTGGAAACACAGACACTCTTTTAAGAGCCAACACATGGAATCTCTTCACAGCCCCACAACCTGGGCTCTGGAGGAAGGTGTGGTGGGTGGACTGGTCTCTAGAGTTAAGACTGGAGTTTGTAGTTCTGGGGAGAGAGCTAAGGGGACAGATGGCAGGATCCCTGTACTGAGTCATTCTCCCATACCACTAATGTCATCTATCTTGGGTGGAGCACTCCCCTCCATTAGGCGTCATCCTGGGGGTATGCAAGTTCCATGCTCCAGAGCATCCTTCTGAGGAGTCAGTTGCCTGGGCCCAAATGCAGAGAGATGGGCAGGATCTTGGGGGTGTCAGTGCTGGAACTGTGTAGATTTGGGACAGGTGCCAGTCCCCCTACTTTCCCAAGAACCTGACTGGAAGTATTGAGTTACCTTGTAAAATTAAAAATGGAACTGTCTTATGACCCAGCAATTCCACTTCTGTGACCATAACCGAAGAAGCCCCAAACACTAATTTGAAAGAATATGTGCACCCTTATGTTCATTGCATTGTTATTTGTAAAAGCCAAGACTTGGAAGCAGCCCAAGTGTCCATCAGTAAATGAGCAGATAAAAAGGCTGTGGTACATTAAGGAAATCTTACCTTTTGAGATACCATGGATGGACCTGGAGATTATTATGCTAAGTGAAATATGCCAGTTGGAGAAAGACAAGTACCATATGATTTCACTTAGAGGTGGAATCTAACAAACAAGCTGCACTAACAAACAAAACAGAAACAAACTTATAGACACAGAGAGCAGACGGATAGCTGTCAAAGGGGTGGAAGTTGGGGGCTGGGTAAAAGGATTAAGGGAAAAACATCTTATTGACACACACAATACCATAAAAATTACTAGAGGAAAAGTGGGGTGGAGGGAGGTAGAAAAGGAAAAATGGGGGGTAAATGGTGATGGAAGGGGACTTGATTTGAGATGGTGAACACACAACACATGTATTATATAGAATTTACACCTGAAACCTATAGTTCTATTACCAATATCGCCCTAATAAATACAATTTTTAAAAAATAAAAAAGAAAAGATTTCCAAACTGTTGAAGGTCTAGACTAGTTTCTTCTTCCTGTTTTTATTCAAATGTGGGAAGAGGGAGATAAAGAAATGTTCAACAATAAGGAACCAAGACTTGAGAAATTCTCATTCTATCCAGAGTGTTAGATACACTAAAATTGAGATTCACGGTCAGCTGCTCTTAAAAAAATAAAGAAAAGAAGGGGAAAAAAAAGGAAGGTGTAGCTGAACAACCTTTTGCTAATACCTCAGAGAGACCAGACTAGTCAGTCACATAAATGGTCCTTAATAAGATGAGGTACTGAGACTCATACATTCCATTGGCTTTCTCTGCAAAAGCCTGTAAAAATAGCAATGGGATCATTTAGCAAAAAATTGTGCAAGATCCTCTTGTTTAATGGAGTGAATTCTTCTTTCATACATGGGAAATCCAAAAGATATCTTAAGAACTTTATATAGTAGAAACACTGCCAGCTTGGATTTAAAAGGACAGAGAGTATAAAATGAAAGTCTGTCGCACCCCCAAAATTCTACAAACAAGACACAGGCTGATCAAGTTACTCAGCAACAAATACATGATAACCTTCATGAAAGACTCAAAGCTTCTGACAAAACCTTGAGGTCAGAAGGGAGAGCCACAAGCCACAAATAATTAGATAGGCCTGGAAACCAGACAGCGTTTGAGTTTGCCTGAGTGTATTTTTGAAACTGCTTGGGATCAGTGACTCCTTTTTTTGTTTGCATTAGAATCATATGTATATATGGCTATTATACTTTGTCCTCATCACTGTATTTTGGGAAATAGTTACCTTGTTTGGTGAGGTTCACAGATTAAGAGGAACTGTGTCTCAGGGTTTATTTCAGAGACGCACCCATAATGATTTAGACAATGAGATTTAGACCATTTGAACTGAAGAGTTTTAGAAAAGATTCTGAATGCTGAGTTGATGCTCTATTGTGACTGAGGTTTTGGGGGATGTTGGGAGAGGATGAATGTATTTCCCACATGGGAAGAACGTGAATCTTGGGTCAGAGGGCAGACTGTGGGTGGCAGACTGCTGGCTTCCCAAAGATGATACATCCTGATCCTGGAACTTGTGAAAATGGCATGGCAAAAGATTAAATGGGATTAAAGGTTACTAATTAGCTTACCTTGAAATAAGTTAATTATCCTGGATAATAGAGCTATGAGTAAATATAAGAAAAGAGTGTATTTATCCCAAGGGAAGTTTGAAAAAAACCACAGATGAGGTAACGCATGAACTTGGTTAAAGAGGAGAGAGCAAAGCAACTCAAGAGCATAGGCACAGATATAAGCCAAAAGAAAACCAAAGTTGTCTCCTACTGATTTTTGCTAAGAGTTTTCATTACAGTTCAATGCTGAGTATTATCCAGTGTTTCTCATTTGGCAACTGTTGAGACAGGGGTGTCAAACTCATTTTCACCATGGGCCACATCAGCCTCAAAGTTGCCTTCAAAGGGCCCAATGTAATGTTAGGACTGTATAAATGTAACTATTCCTTTACAGTTAAGTGAGCCAGATAGAAACAAGGTGCCAGGCAGGATAAAACAAGGTGGAGGGCCAGATTCAGCCATAGGCCTTGTGTTTGCCACCCGTGTGTTAAGATGATCATGTAATCATTCTCTCTCTCTTTTTTTTTTTAAAGATTTTAAAAATTATTTTGAGAGAGAGGGGAAGAGAGAGAGGCAGAGAGGGAGAGAGACATCAATGTATGGTTGCCTTTCACCTGTCTTCAGCCATGGACCTGGTTTGCAACCTGGTTATGTGCCCTGGCTGGGGAATCGAACCAGCGACCTTTGGGTTTGCAGGCTGGCACCTTATCCACTGTGCTACCAGCCAGGGCTAATCATTCTCTTTATGTGGAATATTACATTGATATTTCTGATAGTAAACCAATCTTGTATACCTAAAATAAATCCAACTTGGTGTTGACAGATTATCATTTTTGTATGTTATATTTTAGGTTACTAATATTTACTTAGGAATTTTACATTTATAAGTGAGATTAGCCTTTAACTTTCCTTCCTTGTATAGTCCTTGTTGGTTTTGACACCAAGACTTTATTGCCCTCAAAATAAATTAGAAATATTTCTGCCTTTGCTATTCTGAAGAAAAGGTTTTAAAAGACTGACACTGTATCTCAAATGGTTGGCAAATTACATAGATAAAAGTCACCTGTACCTATTTTTTTCTCCTTAAATCTTCATTTGAGGATACGTTTAATGATGGGGGAGAGGGAGGAAGAGTCAGAGAGGGAGAAAAGAGAGAGAGAGGGAGAGAAATGTCTACCAGTTGCCTCTCATACTCACCCTGACCAGGAGCTGAACGCATAACCTATATATATACTAAAATGTGCCCTGACCTGAAATCAAACTTGAAAACTTCTATTGTATAGGATGATGTACCAACCAACGGAATCACTTACTGAACTAAATGTTTAGTTTATAAAGTTTTACTTTGTCTTCTTTTTCCTATTTATGTATACAAGGCTATAAATAACTTTGTAGATACTGTTCCATATTAATCTCACAATTTTGCTATTTAACACTTTCACTATCATTTATCTAAAAATATTTTCTCACGTCTATTTAGACTTTTCCATGATCCTTTGTTACTACTGACTTCTAGTTTAATTCCATGGTCACAAACCATTCTATATGCTCCTAATCCTTTAAGTTTCACCCCAGAGTTTACCAAACATAAGGACAAAACAGTCCAATCCATTTTATACAAAACTCTTTCAATTCCTTGAAATTTGTTGAGACCTGCTTTGTGACCTAACATGGTCAATTTTTATAGAAGCCCACACTTAAAAACAGCATATATTCTGTTGATGGTAGACAATGTGTTCATTAGGTTTATCAGCACTGAAAATTTCTAGATCCATTCTGTTAGTTGTCTGGTATTATGTTATTTTTACCTACCTGTTCTACTACTAAGAAATCTGTGCTGAAATATCCCATTATGATTTGTGGATCTATCTGTATCTCCCTTAAAGAATGGTCAATTTTTATTTTATTTTTATTTAGATCAAAAAATTTATTTTTTAAAAAGATTTCATTCATTATTTTTAGAGTGAGGGGAAGGGAGGGAGGAAGAAAGGGAAAGAAACATCAATGTATGGTTGGCTTTCACCTGCCTCCAGCTGGGGACCTAGCTGGGTATGTGCCCTGACTGGGAATTGAACCAGTGACATTAAAACTGTCAAATTTTTTTTTTTTTTTTTAATGAAGATTTTATTTATTATTTCCAGAGAGAGGGTAGGGGAGAGAGACATCAATGTTTGGTTGCCTTTCACTGCCTCCAGCTAAGGACTGGCTGGAGACCTGGTGTACAACCTGGTTATATGCCCTGGCTAGGAATTGAACCAGTGACCTTTGGGTTCACAGGCCGGCACCTTATCCACTGAGCTACCAGCCAGGGCCTGAACTGTCAATTTTTAATTTAGCTTAAGGTCATATTATTATGTGCATAAAAATTTAGAATTATATGTTCCTGGTGATTTTAACCTTTTATATTTATGAAATAACCACTTTATTTCTTATGTAGAGATAAAATCAAAACAATGTAAAATATATTTAACATGAAGTCAAAATCTTGATTTTTTAAATTAATTCAAGAATCACTTAAGACATTACCTATAAATAATATTGTCTATGTAAACTATTTACTCTAAACAGAAGTATTTATGACTAAAATTAGTTAGCTAAGTTAGTTAACAGTTAGTTAAGAGCTAGGAACCAGCTCTAGCTGGTGTGGTTCAGTTGGTTGGAGTGTAGTCCCATATACCAAAAGGTTGTGGGTTCAATCCCCAGTCAGGGCACATACCTAGGTCACAGATTCAGTTCCTAGTCGGGGCATGTATAAGAGGCAACCAATCAATGTTTCTCCTTCTCCCCACCCTTCCCCTCTCTCTAAAACCAATAAGCATTTCTTCAGGTGAGGACAGAAAATAAAAGGAGTCAGGAACCCTCCAAATACAATACATGCATCACACCAAGCATTATCCTTCAAAACTACAATGTATGTATTTTCATAAGTGAGGAAATGAAGGCTCTAAGAGGTAAAACAGCTTCCCAAAAACAACCCAAAAAAGTCAAGGTTGGACTTCACATCCGTCTAAATACAGGGCTTCAAGTTCTAACCACTATCCAGTAGTAACCTCAATTTTTAATTTCATAGGAAAATAATGAAAGATTCATTATCTCTACTCTAATTACACCAGTTATTCTGCACACAAGGTAAAGTCTCCTTTCCACTGAACAATAATTCGAAAGGAGTTTTTAGAAGACAATTGAACTATAATATGAATCAAAGTGCTTTTGTGGCCTTTTTCCCTATTTAAATCTGCATGTGCATAAGGATGTAATCAAATAGCTACACAGTATCACTTCATTTGCCACTCCAAGAACATACAGTGACATAACTTCAGGGTAAGTTCAAAAATGAGATGGAAATAAGACAAGTCTATGACTATTAAACTACAGTTATGGCTGTTAGGATCTTAAAAGAAAGCAGAAAGCTAAACACCTGTAACAAACTAGAAAAATAATCTGTTAAGAGGAAATGACAACCAAATGCTTATGTATTGTAATTTAGTATTTACTAACCACTTTCCATATGCCGGTAACTGTGCTAGATACTGAGAATATATTGAGAATACATGTAAAGATAAAATAGTGAGATAAATGCTATACTACAAACAAGAATGTACCTAAAAATTTTTTTGTGGGGGTGGGGCAAGGAAGAAAAACATTTAGAGAGGGCTTCCTATTGAAACTGGTGTTAAAGGACAAGAAATGAGGTAAAGAAAGGCAAGGAATAAGCCCTGACCTGTGTGGCTCAGTTGGTTGGGTGTCATCCCACAAAGTAAAAGGTTGCCAGATGACTCCCAGTCAGGGCACATGCCTGGGTTGCAGGCCAGGTTCCTAGATGGGGCGTGTGTGAGAGGCAACAGAGAGATGTTTTTCTCACACATCAACATTTCTCCCCTTCTCTTTCTCCCTCCCCTCCCTTCTCTCTAAAATTCTTTTTTAAAAAAAGGAAAGAAAGACAAGGAACAAGAGGCACAATGGCACAAAAAGCACAGTCCATTTAGATAACTGAAAGGGTTAAATACAGGACACACAGGGCAGATGCTGGGGAATGAGGGTAAAGAGAGAAGATGGTGTAAGAAGGATCTTCACAAGACTGAATTTTATCTTGAAGGCCAGTGAAGGCAATATAAAAGTTACATGATGAGACACAGAAAACAGTAACTGAGGCTAGAGAGGTCAGAAGTTGCCAGATCAAAAGTACTTTATATGCTATTTTAATACTCAGATTATATCATTCAAGTAACAAGAGAGCTGTGTTAGGGTTCTAAGAAAGAGAACAGAAGGACTGTGACTTCATTTGGGGAAAAAAATGACTCTGTCTATGATAAGGAAATACACGTAAAGAACACACAGTAGAGAACAAGACCAAAATTGAAAGAGATGTGTGTGTAAAAAAACCCAAGTAAGAGATGGCAGTAATAGGAGTCAGAATGGTATCAGCAAGGACTTACATAAGTGGGTACATTTAAGATATAGAAGAACTGGATGTCTATGAGGCTAAAGTTAAAGCTAACAAACACATTCTTCTATAAAACTGCTCACCTACCCATCATCCCCCTTTTATGAAGCAATGTACTTACAAAAAGTAAATCATTTGTGAAATTAAAAAATAATGGTAGCTAAATACATTAATTCCAATTTACACAGTCCCCCACCATTATCAAATGCTTGGAGAAGGAAGTATATTTTGAGATGGAATTTGAAAGATAAGATTATCAGTGCCTATTTATCAATGGGAAATAGTAAAAATGGATTAAGAAAAAGAAATGGAACCTTGACCTAAAACGTTAAGGGTGACAACCAGAATTCTGACATACGGATGGCAGTATCATTTTCTCATAGAGAGAACATAGGAAAAAGCAAGAGGGGTGTGTGTGTGTGTGTGTGTGTGTAGAGGCGTAGAGAGGGAGACTGGCTGACTAATGGGAAAGATCATAGTAAATATTACTTATTTTGTGTTGTCTTATTAGTAAATACAGTTTTGAATAGGCTATGTTAGAGGTTCCAAAAAGAAAGACATTTAAGTACCACTAGGAACTAAGCAAGGATAAGACGTTCAAGGCTGAGATATCTGGTACTCAAGAGAGAAAAGAAGGCTGTAGATATGTCTGGATGTCAGCAACGTATACATGTAACTGAAACCATGAGAGTAGCTGTTGCAATACTCAAGGAGACAGAGTAGCTAATACTCAAGATGTATAATGGAGTAGAACATATCCTTAAAAATCACCCACATTTTACAAATTAGTGGAGAAAATAATGCCCATAGTAGAAACCAAGAAGACATAGCCAAATAAGTTGAAATGAAAATTAGGAGAACAAGTTATTTCAAAAACTAAGTCAGTAAAAGTCATTTTAAAAAATACAGTAAGTCAGGCTCTGGTTGGTGGCACAGTGGATAAGGTGCCAGCCTGCGAACCCAAAGGTTGCTGGTTCAATTCCCCAGCCAGGGCACATAACCAGGTTGCAAGCCAGGTCTCCAGCCAGGTCTGTAGCTGGAGGCAGGTGAAAGGCAACCATACATTGATGTCTTTCTCCCTCTCAGCCTCTCTCCCTTTCCCTCTCTATAAAATATATAGTAAGTCAACAATATTCAATGCTGCCAAGTTAAAGACTCAACTGTTTATTATAGCACTTAGCATCAAGGAGATAGTTAACCATCTTTTTAAAAACAATTTCAGCTAAGGAAAAGATAAAATGGAAGGTGAGGCAGATATCATATGAAGATGATAGAGTGTGAAGACTAGAGGGATTTATAATTAGGGGAGAGTTTTTTGTTTTGTTTTCTAAGAGAGAAAATAAAAGGTTGAACATATAAGATAAAGAAGGTATCAATACAAGACGTCTCTGATATAGCAAGGAATGGTATCCAAAGCATAAATGAAACATTATCTTTCACGAAGAGAAAAAGACAATATCCATCAGAAATATCAAACAGAGGTGTATGTTTTCAACTTACATGAACTTGTGTAAGTTATTACAGAACAGAAAAATAAGTTGGGATATATCTGTGTAGTATTCCTCTTTATCCACTGGGGTTATATTCCAAGACCCCAAATGGATGCCCAAAACCACAATAGCGATGAACCCTATATATACTATGTTTTTTATATACATATACCCCTATGATAAAGATTAATTTACAAATTAAGCACAGTAAGATATTAACAATAATTATAATAATATACTGTAATAAAAGTTACATGCATGTGCTCTATTATTCCCTTGCTCTCAAAACTCCTGAATATACTGTACTTACCTTTTCTCCTAAAGGGAAGCACTTCATGGTTTCTCTTTGGCATATCTGAATTGCCAACATCACTACTCTTATAGCCTGGGGCCATTAGTTAGTAAGTTAAGGGTTACTTGAACACTTGCTGTGGTTCTACAACAATGGATCTGATAACTAAGACAGCCAGTAAGTGACTAATGAGCTGGCAGTATACAGAGGGGTGGGTACACTGGACAAAGGGATGATGCATGTTCCAGGTGGGACAGTGTGAGATATCATCACATGACTCAGACTGGCCTGCAATTCAAACTTATAAATTGTTTATTTCTGGAATTTTTCATTTAATATTTTAGACTGTAGTTGATCATAGGTAACAAATCATGGAAGTGAAACCACAGATAAGGGGGACTACTACACATGCAAAACTAAATTTTTTATCCTTACCTGAGGATGTGTTTATTGATTTTAGAGAGACAGGATGAAAGGGAGAGTCAGAAGGAGAGAAACACTGATTGATTTGGAGAGAAAAACATCAACTGGCTGCTTCTTCTATGTGCCCTAATTGGGGATCAAACCCACCACCTTCCAGTTTATGAGATGACACTCCAACCAACTGAGCCATATCCACCACGGCTATACATCAAAAAAATTTAAATGGTGCTCTTTATGGGATCAAATCATGATCTATATTATTTTATTATATTCTTACATAGCTTCTAAATTTTCTATGATAAGCATGTAACTCCTTTGTCCCTTGAATTATAAATAATTCACCATTAAAACAAAAACTTCAGAAAATAAAGAAAAGCAGAAAGGGGAAAAACATTACCTATAATCGACTGATGTACTGCCTCCACTGGCTGAGAAAATATATGGCTGCTGTATTATTTATGTTAACATTTTCTTAGAAAAAGGAATATTAATAACGGACTCACTCAACTTGAAAGGGATTCCAATCTCCTCTTAGCTACCTATGTCTCCATTTTAAAAGAGGATGAATAAATCTTCATTTACAAAAGTAAAATTTAGATATTTGGGGCTTATTATTAACTTAGAGGTATATTTTCAATATTGTTTTCCTTCCAGGCCATAACTATTACTACTATTTAAGTATTAGTGTAATTATAATAACAGCCATTAGTAATATTCATGGATACAATTTTTAAAAAGGGAGAATAAAAAATGGAGGCTTACAGTTGTGGTAAGTTTGGTCTAACAAAGGGATCATTTTCTGCTCCATTTACTGCTTTGTTTTTTCTTTGTTTTGGTTCAGAATTGGTAGAGGGTGCCTGAGAATTATTAGCTGTGGGAGGTTTGCGTTTGGCTAGAAGTTTCCTTTGCCTTTCAATATCTTCCCTTTGCTGATTCACCCACTCCTGTTGCCTGTAAAAAATAAATGTAAGAAATCATATTAACTCTCCATTACTTTTCACAGTTAAAACCAAAAATTCTAAGTCCTATTATATGAATTTACCTTTTTGGTCCCTCTCTTGTAAACTAACTCATACTTACTGTCCAGATCTCATCTGAAATGTTCATTTCTAAATGAAATATCCATTAACCCCCCAACCTAGGGAAAGGTGTGTTGCCATATAAACCCTCATGGCATGCTGCAGCTCCCACCTCCTTTCTAACAAATACCGTTCCCATAGGTACTTGATCAAAATCACTGGTTGGACTACATCTCTCCCCTGGAACAGACACTAAGTTGCTCTTGTACCCTTTTGCCTTCCTAGTGTCCAACATGGGGACTGGTATGTAGTAGGTATTCAAAAAAATTAGGTGTTGGCACGAGAGGGTTTACAGTTGTACGTAAGGAAGAAAAGCCATCCAGGTTACGATTGTTATAATAGCTTTACTGTGTTTCACGCACTCAGAACTGTAAACCTCCTTTTGCCTACCCCTGTATTTATTAAATGTCTATTTAAAAAGAACTTACAAAGTATGGGGGAGAATTTATATTTTAGGTTTATATTTAAGGTTGTATTATGTAACCTTCTCTTTTATTCATTACCAGGGCAACTGTGGGTCTAAGCAAGAGGTTCTTGCTCATAAAACACTCAATAATTGTGGTCTCTATCTTTAATGTAACTCTTACCATCTCTTTTTATGTATTTTAGTTCAAGCCCAATTACCTTTCATTTGGACATCTTTCCATCTGAACTCACCAATTTATCCTCTTTTCAGTATCATTCCAACATCAGAATTATCTTTCTAAAACTCTCTGACCACATACACACTGTACAACCTTTAAAAGCTCCCCATTATCCACAGGATTAAAACCTCAATCCAGCATCGTAAGATATTGTCTTTCATTATGGTACCTAAGGCTGTGCTGAACGAAAGCTGAATAATCAACTGAGATACAGAGAAAGCCATTCTGTGCTGAGTCATGGGCATTAGTGTTCGAAAAACCAATCTTTATGTGATAAATATACTTTGCCTCCATGTTCCATTTAACTGGATTGACTCTGGAAAAGCTGTCGTAGATGCTATTGTTCCTGCTTTCTATATTTAAAAACACCTTTTCCAGAAGAAAAGAAGCAGCATATCCTGGCTCCTTAGCATATAAAGAACTAACCTCTCCTTTTCACCATCTGAACTCAAGAAAACACAACAACAATGATTTTTCTGTTTGTTTTCAAGTTTACCTCAGAAACACTATAGCCACATGTTCAGTTCAACTGCTTTATGAGTTATTGTATCAGAGGCAGAAGGAAAAAGTTATTGTCTTTTTTTGTAGGAATAAAGAACAGGCAAGTACTGAATATTAACACTTAAGGACTGAGGAATGAGAAAAAACACTAAGCAGAAAAAATGTTCAACCATTTTACTCCTACATCATGTATAAAAGCTAGGTCAATTCATATTTTGAAAAGTCATATTTAGAATAATACATCATACCATAAAGATGAATGCTAACTAGTCAAAAAGTCTGTTGAAGCTAAAATTATATATGTATGTTTTATGCTCCTTTCAAATGTACTAAATTCTATGGTCTCAAATAGTAGTAGGAATAGATGTAGGACATAATCCAAAATCTAGAATCGTTGAAGTAATGGAAACCCAAAGGAATACTAAATGTTTTAAAATGTAAGAATGACTAACTTCACAAGGTTCTGAAATGCAAAACCATCTGTCCATTGTTCAGTAAATGAAGCACCATGTCTAACTGTTGTGAAGTGTCCAAGGCGTAATCTGTCCTGCATGCTCTTCTCTCGGCTTGACAGTTTTTCTTGGGTACTCTGAAAAAAGGAGGAAAAATCATCGCTCAATTACAGTCCTTTAAATTTTAAAAGTGTACGAAGCAAAAGGGATTAGTAAAAAAAAAAAAAAAAGGAAAATTTTATTTTATTACTTAAAACTTACCTTTTCACCTAGTATGGAAGAGCCATGGACATGGACAATAAGTGGGACTGACTTGGAGGAGGGGAGTGGGTGGATGGGGAAGGGGACAGAGGGGAGCAAAAAGGGGATGGATGTAATACAACGACAATAAAATTAAATGTAAAAAAACAAAAACAAAAACCTTACCTTTTCAATAAGCAGTTTCTTGCTCATTGATATGCACTTATTCAATCGTTCTTTGTATTTTTCAAGTAATTTTTGTTGTTCATCTATTTGTCGTCTGAGATCACAGTTAGCCTAAACATAAGTAGAAATGGAAAGATGTGAAATATGTATATATTGGACACTTAAGAAAAATTTTAATGTAATGAATAAGTTACATAAAGAAAAGAGATTAATAAGATTAAGTATTTAATATAACACTTAAATTTTTGTAGAAAAAGATCTGCTCACCATGGGGTAGTACTGTTAAATGCTGCTTAATTATGCAGTGGAAAGTACATGGAATGTGTATCCAAATGCTATGGGTTCAAATCCACTATGAGTTATTTGAATCTTAGTTCAGTTGAGTTACTTTTAAAATAGGAGCAATGCCATTTACCTAACTTGGCTAAAAATAACCAGAATATAGTATATCAAATGTCTAATATAAAAATGAATGATTCTTTTCCATTTTTGTAATTAATAAAAAATTTATCTCCATTCAACTTGTGGGTAACATTGTAGATGCCTACTCAACACACATTCCTACCATCTTTCTAGGCAAAAACACCAATTTTGTTGACTCTGTATGCAGCCACAGGCCCAGGGAAGAGGCCTCTCTCTATACTCAGGAGATAAGTCTGATTAGTCCAGTACAGGGACAAGAGAATAACCTGGAGGGCTTTGCTAGAACATAGACTGATGCAACCCATCCCCGGAATTTCTGAATCAGCAGGACTGATTTTATTTCTATTAAGTTTCCCAGTAACGTTAATGCTTCTGACCTGGGGGAATCACACTTTGCAAACCATAGTTCTATGCCAATTATGGCGGAAGCCAAAAGACAGTGGTATAATAAATAAAAAATGCTGGGAGAGGCCCTGGCTGGTGGCGTAGTGGATAAGGCGCTGGCCTGCGAATCCAAAGGTTGCTGGTTCAATTACCCAGCCAGGGCACATAACCAGGTTGCATGCCAGGTCTCCAGCCAGATCCATAGCTGGAGACAGGTAAAAGGCAACCAAACACTGATGTCTCTCTCCTTCTCTCCCTTCCCCTCTCTCTAAAAATAATAAATAAAGTTTTTTTTAAAAGACACTTTCTGAGGAACATAAATGAAATCTGGTGCCTCATCACAGCATCACAAGCAATGCAAACAAAACCCTAACCAAGTGTATATATGTAACTTAAAAACGGATTCTAACATTCCTCTTAGGTTGTAAAGGGCCAAATATGGTCAAAAAGAAGAGGATATTTGTTAAGATTTCATAGAAAGTTACAGGAATTATGATGGTTCAAATGTATTTTCTCTTTCTTTAATAATAAAACACCAATATTTTATTGTGAATTGGTATGTGCCTAGCTAAAAACACATTTCCCAGCTTACTTTGCAGCAAAGGAAGATTATCCAAGGAGGCTACAAACTGAATTCGTTTGTGTGTGTGTGTGTGTGTGTGTGAGTGTGTGCGTGTGTGTGTGTAGGGAGGTTATCCCCTGCTTCTATTTTCTACTCAGGAACACAGCTATCATAACTGTGACTCTAATATAAATTCTGTACTTTCATATGACTCTCACGATAAAAACCAGGAGAGCAACCAGGGACAAATGGGTTAACTGTTATAAAATAATTTAAAAAATAATAATAAAGACAGAAACCATACACTCAGGATGAGAGAGCAGAAAAATGAAAGGAGTTGAAATCTCATATATGTCACTGTGAAGCCATCATACTCTGCTACTTACTTCTGTTCTCTCAAAAAATAACCCTGTATCTCATTTAATGTGTTGTTTATGTTGTCACTAATAGCCAAAGACAACAAGAAACCAGCATAGGAATATACAAATAGAACAAAGACACAGCAAACAACACAGAAATCGACCCTCTTGTTTATGAAAACTAGATTCTATGACAGACCCGACCATAAAAAGTAGACCTTTAGAAGCCCTGGCTGGTAGCGCAGTGGATAAGGCGCTGGCCTGTGAACCCAAAGGTCGCAGGTTCGATTCCCCAGCCAGGGCACATAACATGGTTGCAAACCAGGTCTCCAGTCAGATCTGTGGCTGGAGGCAGGTGAAAAACAATCATACATTGATGTCTCTCTCCCTCTCTGCATCTCTCCCTTCCCCTCTTTCTAGAAATGATGAAATAAAATCTTAAAAAAAAAAAAAAAAAAAAAAAAGTAGACTTTTAATTAAATGGGTTGGACAACTGGCTATCTATGTAGAAAGAAATTAAAATGAAACCCTACTTCTTCACATCATACTCCAAAATAAATTTCAGTGAAATTAACAATTTATAATGAAAAACCAGACTATAAAACTTTCAGCCCTGGCTGACGTGGCTCAGAGGATTGAGTATTGGCCTTCATATTGAAAGGTCACCAGTTCAATTTCCAGCCAGGACACATGCCTAGGTTGCAAGCCAGGTCCTCAGCCGGGGGTGTGTGAGAGGCAACTGATGGGTGTCTCTCTCACACATAGATGTTTCCCTCCTTCTCTTTCTCCCTTTCTTTCCCGCTCTCTAAAAGTAAATAAATAAAAACATTAAAAAAAATCTTTTAAAAGAAACTGTAGAACATCTTTATGACCTTAAGGAAAAATTCTTTTTGTAGACCCTTTGAAATAATCTGGTACAAATAAATGATATTAAAAGCCTATTTAATAACATAAAAATTTTGAATGCCTCAAGTCATCAAAAGATAACATGAAGAAATGAAAAAACAACCCAAACAACTATAGAAAATTAACATACAGTGTGGGGCAAAAGGAGATTTATAGCTGTGTATCATGAAAATTTATATTTATATTATTAATTATTGTTATTTTCCAAATGAATAACTCTAAACTTACTTTTGCCCTACCCTGTATTTAATTGTCAGAACAAAAAACTGACATCAATAAAAGAAGACATCAATCTAATAAAAAAATAAGCAAATACGATCAGTTATTTCCCAGATGAAACACAAACGGTCAATAAATAGTTTAAAAGATGTTCAAAAAATAACTAGGAAATGCATAATTAAAGATACTGTTACATCCATCAAGTTGGCCAAAAATTAAAAAAAATAAAAATAAATCTGATTATTACAAGACTTGGCAAGAATAGTGAGCAACAAAATTATTTCTTGCCCACCACTGGCACCACTTTGGGAAAAAATTGACATTATAAAGTAAAGTTGAAGATATGCATGCCCTGTATTTCTAAGCCTATACAGTAGTGAAATACTTCCATATTTGTCCTAGGACACATGTACAAGAGTGTTCTAAGCAGTTCATATTAGCAAAAAGTAGAAACTAAATGTCCACAAAAAGAAGAAAAGGTACATTATGGTATATTAATATAATGTTCCTCACTATGTAATAGCAGTAAAATGAACAAATTGTATGACAATTGCACATATGATTAGTGAAATCGAGCAGGATAAAAGGGTACATACAGTGTAATTGTACTTATGTAGTTCAAAAACAGACTGAAGTAATGTTGAGAATGTACAGATTTATGTAATATAACTATAAAGAAATGCAGAGTATAATAAATACAAAACCTAGAACAGCGGTTAATGGTAAAGGGATATGAGGTAGTGAATTGTTGGAATCGGGAAAGACACACTGGATATTTCAAAGATATTGGTCATTATGGGAGGATCACGGATGTAGGTTTTATTGAGTTTCTATACCAATGGTTCTCAAAGCTGGCTTAAATTAGAGTCATCTGGAGGAGCTTTTAAAACTACCAATATACCTGACTGGTGGCTCAGTGGAAAGGTGCCTGCCTATGAACCCAGCCAGGGCACATAACCAGGTTGCAAGCCAGGTCTCCAGCCAGGTCCCTAGCTGGAGGCAGGTGAAAGGCAACCATACATTGATATCTCTCTCCCTCTCTCCCTCTCTCTCTAAAAATAATAAATAAAATCTTAAAAAAAAAACAAACAAAACAAAACCAACTACCAATATATAAGCCCTACATCAATTTAATCAGAAACCCTCAGGGTGGAGTCTTGGCATTAGTACTTTTATAAAGGGCATCCCACCCTACTTTCCATCATCCAGTGATTCTAAAGAGCAGCAGGGGGAGAGAACCACTGCTTTTTACTTTACTCCTAAGTACACTTTTTGATGTGTCTTTTTATCAAGTTTCCATTAAAAATCTCACAGGATTACAGCAGTCACTTCATCTTGTGTAACAGCCAATGTCAGGTTTGTAACAAAATTAACTTACTTTAAAGCTAACATGAAATAAATATTTGTCTTATGATACTTGTTCAGATGAAAATAATTTTTATCAACACCCTTCTAGTTTTCCAGCTATTCTTAAATCACATTTTAAAAAGCTAACAAAATGATTTTCAATGTAAGTTGACATTTTCAATCAGGTACTTATGAAGCCAGAAGAGGCTTACGGTTTTTATCCAGCTACAGAATTTTTTACAAGGCTAAGTCTTTTCTCAACAGTTTTACTATTGCCAAATAATTAATATGCTATCTCTCTCTTTTTTTTTAACCTTCATGGCTTACTACTTACCCTGAGCAAGTCATCTATACGACCTTCCTTCTTTTCCAGGTCCTGGTTTTTATTACTTTCTAATGCTGCTAATTTCAGCATTGTGAGATCAGTCTAAATTAAAGAAAGCTATTTTATTATCTTCATTATATATATCATTGCATGTAAACATAAATTAATTTTATTCTGCCTCTAAAAACCAAAGAAAATATTTGATTGTGTTTGTATGTAAAGGGTATCCCAAAAAGTCTCAAACCAGTTTTAAGTTTTAATCAGAAGTGCTACAAACTTACAAAGAAACTGTCTTTAAAATTTTAGAATATTGATATATTCATCATTAAAATTCAAAATAATCACTGCTTTATGCTATTAGCTCTGCATAACAAAAACTTTCATGAGCTGTTCACTGACTGACGGCAAATATACTTATCATCCTAGTCTAAACAGCACCCTCCTCCCAAAAAACAGAAGTTTTGATAAATGTTCAAGAGCTTAAACACGACCTAACAGAAAGGTCTCCTGGCACTAGACTGGGCAAATGAGGTGGCCAAACAGAAAAGATCAAGTCTCCCAATGCTGATTCTGAGACAGTGTCACCCAAAACTCACATGTAAAAAGTTGAAATGAAAAACTCAGTACTCAAATTTAATAAAAATAAGGGAACAGGGTATCTGATTAATTCAATTTTCAAGTATTTTTCTTAACTGTGTTGAATATATGAATATACATAAATATAGACACCCAAATGAATGGCTTTGATATCTATTTATAATACATAGAACAGCCTCATAATTATATATACTTGGACTTTAAGTTCAAAAAGAATCAGTAAACAGAAATGATATTATCATGGTTGTTTTGTTTATTTAATTAACTTAAAATATCTACTTATTTAACCAGTGTGTAATAAAGGACAAGATAACAGTAAATTGGGTATTTAAAATTTTTACTCTTTACAAATTGTTTTATTGTTTAGTAATAAGCTTTCTTCACGGATAATTTTACTTTATGATTATGTCTAAAAGAAAGAGAAGACATTTGAGTTGTTTGTACAAAGTTAAGTTTCTCGTTTTTAGAAATCACACAAATAAATTTCAATAACTACTTACCTGAGTAATTTTAAAACATAACTGCTTTGGTTGTACAATAGGATGGTCCCCAAAAGCTAACGCAGTAGGAGAAGGGCTATTAGGTCGAACCTTAAAAAGACATATTAAACATTTTACATTAGCAAGAATAAAACAGGCTTTTGTTGAGAATAACTATTTAACATTTTAAAAGTTTCTGTCAAGATAATAAACTTAATTAAAACAGAATGACTTTAAAGCTTTTAACCATCATCTATTCAACTTGTATTTATTGAGTACCTCCTTCACATTATACCCAGTGAGAGATAATCATATATTCCCTGCCCTCAAAGCTACATTCTAGTGCCATAAAAGAAATTTTAATGCTTTCAATCAGTTAAATAAAATAAGGTCAATACATTATGTTAAAACAGAAATGTTAAAATAAAAATGGAAAGAATTTAATACGGAACTCTTAGTAGGGATAATAATGTGTACCCATATGCCATATAATATCCATTTACTGATGAGTTTCATGGTTAACCTAGTCACTAGTTTTAAAACGTAGCCATTAAAAGCGGCAGATTACATCACTGTATCAATGCTAGCATTACAACTCTTACAGTTACGTTTGAGTAGTACACTTGACTTTGTATATGGCAATATGATGTGCCCCAAAGTACAAGATGATTAAGAAACGATGAAATAGATGTCTATAATAGACAAGGACTAATAGGGTACACTGGAAGTACAATTAGGGTACTTATATAAGTGATAACTCTGATTTTCAAAAAATTTTAAATCAACCAAAAAGTTATCATTTGCAGTCCAAGATCCTTCTCCTATACTTAACTAAACCCGAGGCTAATGGCTACCTATCTTTTTTTTAAGGATACCCAAAAAGGAAGTATGCTATCATTTTAGTGGTTGAGGACTTCTAATTTAGAAGAAAGTTAAAAATTTAGAAGTAACTAAATATGGATCACTCTAAGAGTCTTCATATTAGTCCCCACAGGTTCAATAGCATTCTTTTGTAGAAACATCACTTTTTGGATATAATTAGTTCAAAAAAACTTTAATTGAAGAATCTCACTTTCAGGAATACCAATTCTAATAATATCAGATCACTAAAAAAAGGACTCAACTAACCACATAGAATAATTTCTGAAAAGGTAATATATATATCTCTCAATAGAGACAACAAATTATGAAAGTTATTCAGTGTAAGTAACTCCTTAGACATAAGACTATGCAAGTGAAAACTTACAGATGAAGAAGGAGTGGAATGTGAATGTGAGTTCTGAGGAGAACGGATTGCAGGAGGTATGCCTCTTACTGGACTGGAGCCATTCCCACCTTGGTACTGAGGGAGAAAAAGAAACATCACTATTAAAATAGGTTTAGATAAATGTTATTTTGAACATGGCATTAAGAATTTAAATACATCTTATTTTAAATTAAATTCAGTAGTCCTTTAACTAGGTGAAGAAAAAGCAAAACTACCATTAGTCACAGTTCAGTACTAAAAGACTCAAGAGCCAATACTGATAAGAACATGACAAGATTACGTTTTGTATGGACCCTCATTTCTTGAACCTTCTAACCATATATGTTATTATGGCAGACTCAAAGACAAATATATCCCCCCAAAACAATGAACATATCTTATTTTTCTTTCAAGTTTTGAGCACAAAACTAAAGTCTGAAACTCAACAATAACTTTAAGAGTTATATGATTAGCACTGACACAATGACATAGCATTATAAACATTTGTTGAACCAGTATAAACCTTACTCCCAAAAAACTTTAACATGTTTACATGTAGATGTTAGTAAACATAATCAACTACCTTAAAACAGAAGCTTCATACTCTATCTCTTAAATATCTAAATGTTTGTAGCACTATATAGTTAAGTCTACAGACCAAGTTCCTTCCCATTAACAGTAAAATCTAATAAAATGCTATTCTTACATGCATGGCATGTATTGCAGTGCATGACTTAGCTACAAAGGGAGGGAAGATACTCAATCTGTTCCATACCTAACCCTTCTCATTTTTCATGTTTCTGTATTAAGAATGGGGGTAGAAAACTTGCTGGTACTGGCTTCCTCTCAGGGGATTAGGCATGAGCAACAGAGAGGGGGACTTCTAGTGTGTTCATTAAACAACTTTCTGCAACCTGGGGGCTTTGTGTAATTTTTAAAAAAATCTTCAGTGCCCAGCATAACGCCCAGCATAAAGTAAGCATTCAAGAGACTTGAGGTTTTATCTGAATTGATCCTACCTTTGGCAAATATTTTCTTTTTACCTTTCCACCCCGCAAAGATTTTATTGATTATTTTTGGAGAGAGGAGAAGGCAGAGAGTCAGAGGGAGAGAGACATCAATGTAAGGTTGCTTTTCACCCGCCCGCAGCCACAGACCTGGCTGGAGACCTGGCCTGCAACCTGGTCATATGCCCTGGCTGGGAATCGAACCAGTGACCTTTAGGTTTGTAGGCCAGTACCTTATCCATTGTGCCACCAGCCAGGGCAGATTCTTAATATTAGTGCAGGGACTGACCTCCACTAAAGAGAGGTATCTCATGATCACCAATAATTTTACCTTAAATTCTATAAACTCAAAAAGCAACAGAGAGTAGAAAAACCTTTTTTTAATGTACCCCTTTCCCAAATCAGCAAATTCTCTCCTCATTCTCAAGTAAATGGAAATATTTTTTAACTGAGTAGATCATATTTGTAGTTTCAATAATGATATTAACATTTTATCATATAAAATTGGTAGCCAAAATGTTTCTGTGTAGAATCAAGGACACATTCCAGGACTGGGTTAAAATAAGTTTATCGTTGTTCATTATTTTCAGGAACTTTTAGATTGACATTATTTAATCTCTACCCACAGGGCTCAAATGTTGCTGTGATGTAGTACAGCCTGTAGACAGCAGAAAGAATTTTGAACTAGAATCTATAATACTCTCAAAGTTCTTATTTACTCTTTGCTTTTCCACTTAGAATTTGTTATTCTGTATGCTACTTTACATTTGTGGTCCTCAATTTCCTCATCTGTAAATACCTATTTTGCTTATCTACCAAGTTGTTATTAGCAAATATGTGAGAAAGTAGTTTGAAAGTTATTATGTGCCATACCAATGCAGAAGTAAATTTTAATGTTTCTAGGAAGACATAACACCACATAGACTGAAGCTATGCTCTAATCAAATAAACAATCAAAAGTTGACCTTGTGCTTCAAAGAAATTACCTCAGCCCATAGCAGAATTGTATTAAGAACTAGAGATGTTCCTCAATGAACTTACTTCAAAATAGTCGCTAATTTTGTGGCCACGTCCCCCAATACTTTTTCCTAAAATATAAAAGTAAAAAGTTTTATAGATTTAAAGCCATCATTAATATTCCTTAATGTCTTCTAATTAATCAATTTAAAGAAAAACTAAGACAAACTGATTTATACCTGTAAATAACAAAAACGCTTTTGTTAACACAAACCACAACAAACTAACAATAACATGCTATACTATGAATGCCTCTTTTTAAAAATGCTTTCATTCTCTAAAAAGTATTTCCAAATTTACAGGCTTTGTTTTAAAAACCAGATTTTAAATATTTTACTTACATGACCATATCTTGATAAAGTGATCACAGTTCTTTAAAAGTTTGCTCTAAATGGACTCAGTTTCATAAAAATTAAAATAGGAAGTTTAAAAGAAATATGGTGTTTTGAGGCACTTTTTTGGATAGGAGTAATCTATCTTTTACTGGAACTATATATAATTTTTTTTTTCAAGTTACAAAAGAAAAAATTATGATACCATGAAATCAAAAGTTTTGCATGATGAAAATATGGATTTGTCAATGCAGTATTAACATATGCATTTATTCATCTATATCATTCAACGAATATTTCTTGAGTGGTTACCATGTGCCAGGCATTACTGAGGTGAACAAAGAACACATTTAAAAGCTCAACCTTAAGTTCGTACTTGGATCAAGGTAAGGGAATTTAAAAAACAAATTAAAAACTCAGGACTATATATGCTACCTAGACATTTTGAACAACAATTCTGTACAGGTTTATTTAGAGGTCAGAAAAGACAGTAACAGATTTATAGCAGAGGAATTTCCCTTCTGCCTGTAACAGTTTTTCTGCAGATTCCGAAGTGTTACTTAATGAACACAGACATGTTGGGTTACCTACCCAGAAGCTATTTGCCCAACTGAACTCCAATTTTGTTCTGTTAACATTCCCTTCCTATACAGCACATGTAACTTCAGGGCAAGGCGATGCTTAACCAGCCTCAATTCCTAGTTCCCCTTCTAATAAGACATCTAATTTTGTTCAGGTATCAATCCTTTTCCAAAATGCCCATATTTAAGGGAAACTTTAACCCCATTTTCAATTTCAGAGATGGGCCTGATTTTTAAAAAGGTTTTATTTATTATTTTTAGAGAAAGAGGAAGGAAGAGAGGCAAAGAGGGAGAGAGACATCAATGTATGGTTGCCTTTCACCTGCCTCCAGCTACGGACCTGGCTTGCAACCTGGTTATGTGCCCAGGCTGGGAATCAAACCAGTGACCTTTGGGTTTGCAGGCTGGCTCCTTATTCACTGTGTCAAGAGACAGGGCCTTGATTTTTTTTTTTTTTTTTCCCCAACTTACCTGAGGATATGTTTATAGATTTTAGAGAAGAGGGAAAAGGAGAGAGAGACAGAGAGAATCATCAATCAATTGCCTCCTATACATGCTCTTGACTGGGGATCAAACCAGTAAGCTAGGTATGTGCCCTGACCAGAAACTGAGCCTGCCACATTTTGGTGCATGGGACAATGCTCCAACTAAGCCACCCAGCCAGGGCAAAGTGTGCCTGTTTTTAAGGGCATTAATACCTTTGTTGGACATAAGTGGTTTTGGAATTGACATACGACCCAATTCTGGTGAATAGGATGACAGGAAAGGTTTGAGGGTTACTTCAAAAGACAGGGGGAAAACACAGAAAGCCTGTCCTTTACTTTTCTTTTTTCTATCTTGGTGTAGGCCTCTTTGGGTTCATCTTGTTTGGAACTCCGAGTTTCCTAGACTTGCGCATCTTTTACCTTCACCAGGTTAGGAAAGTTTTCTGTCATTATTTCTTCAAATTGTGTTCAATTCCTTGCTCTAGTCTTCTCTTGTGGTACCTCTATGATGCAAATGTTCATATGCTTGGTATTATCCCAAAGGCCCCTTAATCCAACCCTTTTCTTAAAGCAAATATGGCCCTGGCCAGGTGGCTCAATTGATTGGAGCACTGTCTCATACATCAGAAGGTTGTGATTCAATCCCAAGTCAGGACACACATGGGAGGCAACTGTTTCTCTCTCTCAATCAATAAATATATCCTCAGGTGAGGATTAAAAAAAAAAAAAAAAAAAAAAAAAAAAAAAAAAAAAAAAAAAAAAAAAAAAAAAAAAAAAAAAAAAAAAAAAAAAAAAAAAAAAAAAAAAAAAAAAAAAGACAAACATGAATGAGAAAACTTATACAAGTAAATCCAACTAAAACTGGCAACCAACCTAAAACAGTAAGAAAACAAGACAATTCTGCACATGGCAGACCACAAAGAAAAAAATGGGTTATTAAAGACACAGGTTGGATCAACCAACCCAGAAGCCCTACCTTATTTTGGGGCCTGCTTTAAATTGCATTTTAAATCTAAAGTTGAAACAATCATAACTAATATATCTTTTACATTAAGTAAAGCTCCAAATCCATTAACCAAAACTTGGAGGAAGTACACAAAAACCAAAATGGAGCTCAGAACAAACTGGGATACAAAATACTACACACCTAGAGAAGGTGCTAGAATGACTTCATTCCTTCTTTCTGCAATGACAATTGTAACAAATATACTCCTTAGTGCCAGTGCCACATGTGAAAATACCAGTCACAGATTCATGGCTCCAGAACTTATACTGTCCCCAAGTCATGTAATATATATATCAAAGCATCATTATATACATTTTAAGAGCCCATTTTATTGTATTTAATTTTGAGTAGCCAGATTAAATGACAATACTATTTTGTTGTCCATTATAAGAAATCCTGAAGTCTAATGAAAATAACTTTCTTAGCTCACATCACAAAAGATAATGCAAAAAAATCATGAAGAACAGATCTGAAAAGAAAAAGATGGTGCCTTAATAAAAATTGTGCAATTATTTTTATATATAATCTTTTTCTTTGTAAATGAAAGGGATGAGTAAATCTGGGTACTTGATTTAAAGTGAGATCTAAAGTTCTTGGTCAATATCCCAATTCATATTAAAAAAAAGTAAATTAATGTTAAATAGCAAACACACATGATTCTAATTTCATATTATTTCTTATGCAAAGTACATTTCTAAACTATTATTAAATGCAGAAATTATAGAATAGCTATAAAAGTCACAAAAACATGAAATTACTTATTTTACAATTAAACTATTAACTGATTAAAAATCAGAGTAACTGTGAATGCCTATTTGGTTCTGATGCAAGATTCTGCTCCACTTACCCTGACTACTTTCATTCTGGTTTTCTGCTTTTCTCTTTCTTCCTCTGGATGATTCTGATTGTTTCTTTTCTGGTGTCTACAAAAAGCAAAGGTAACATTTTAAATTACATTTTCATTATACAAAATTATCATCAGTAAAAAAATCACTTTAATTTTCAAAGTAGAATACAGGGTAGGGCAAAAGGAGGGTTGCAGTTGTTCATATGGAAAATAATGCAATAATTAATATATAACACAAGGATAAACTTATGCATATTCCTACCTGAAAATCTACTTCTGCCCCACCCCTGTACTGTTTTGCTCAACAGTGCTCACCAAAGGTACATTTAAGTGTACTCACATATACTTTATTTAAAACCCAAAATTTCTTACTGTCCATATTTAAAATTCAAAGTTTAGAAGGCTTTGTATATATTACTTGAAATTCACATTTATAAAGTCTAACTTGAGGTAAATGTAAAATATGAGAATAATTAGCTTTTCAAAGATGCTCTTTATATCTTAACTAGACAGGGCAAAATAATAACAAAACCTTACGTTATTTCTCACTCATTTTCTACTGTTCACACATAATCTATACAAGTAAACCTAAGGGAAAAAAGGCAGAACACAAACCCTGATATATACAAATCCCTACTACTAAAAGGACCATTCACGTAATTGCCTACCAATTATTATCCAGTAACAGTTACAGGAAATTCATAGATTATTCCCTAGATCAAGAGGCAGCAAACTCTAGTCCACTGGTCAGCTCCAGCTCTGGTTGGGTACCTGTTTTGTAGCATCCACAACCTAAGCATTTCTTTTACATTCTTAAATGATTTAAAAATTAAAAAATCAAAACAATATTTTGTGACATAAAATTATAAGAAATTCAAATTTCATTGTCCATGAAGTTTACTGGAACACAGCCACACTCATTCATTTATGTATTTTCTATGGTTGTTTTCATGTTACCACATCAGATTTGAATAGATTCCAACAGGGGCCACATGGCCTGCAAAGCCTAAAATAGCTGGCCCCTTACAGAAAAAGTTAGCAGACCCCTGACCTACATGGTGGATTGTTATCAAATTATAGATTTGTTCTTTTAACTGGTAGCCAAGCATTTTCACCAGGCTAAAATAGTGAGTAATTTCTGTGGAGCCTGACAAAATGTTGTGCTTAAATTAAAACTAAGAGCAAGAACACAAAGCAGTGGCCCTCAAACTCTAGAAGCTTGACAAGTACGGCCAGTACCAGAACAAAGGATGTTTGAAACATCACAACTTAAATAAATCTCCTAAGGCAATGCAGTTCCCAAACAAGGAAGAGCATGAGTCCATATTCTATGGTCTCAGTAGTTCTATGATTAAATAGTATGAATGACAATATGTAACCTAACTCATATTGAGCATTTATGGTTCCTCTAAACAGAATTCGGTTGTTTTTTTTTTTTTTAAGATTTTATTTATTATTTCCAGAGAGAGGAAGGGAGAGAGGGAGAGAGACATCAATGTATGGTTGTCATCTATGTATGGACCTGGCTGGAGACCTGGCTTGCAACCTGGTTACGTGCCCCCGTTAGGGAATCAAACCAGCGACCTTTGGGTTCCTAGGCCAACTCCTTATCCACTGTGCTACCAGCCAGGGCTAATTGGGGGGTTTCAAGTTCTCGCATCTCCATTTTGCCAACAAGATAACAGATTTAGAGACTGAAATCAATGTTACTAGTCTCTGAATTCTTTAAAGACAAGAGTTATACTTTCTCCTCACATTAAAGCTCCTACCCACATGTGTAGCACATAATTATTACTTGATAAATGCATTAAGTAACTCACTCAAGGTAATCAGGATTCAAATCCAATTTTGTATATTTCCAACACCCAAACGCATTTTTGTTATGTAACACATTATATGCCTACATCAAAAACTAAGTAAGTCAACTATAAAAATCTTTCAAAAATTTACTAAGTTCTTAAGTAAAAATTTATTATGATATCAATTTACCTATATGTTTTCACATCACAAACCAGAGAACTTAAAGAAATCCACGGTAGTTACTCAGACTGGTATACCACAACTTAAGGCAAATAGTTAACTAGTTTAGTTTATTGTCAAAATTAAAACATTTAAATTTAAATAATAACCAATGTTCCAGTCTCCTCAGAATAAAAATAACACCAAGTTAAATATTTTTTTAAAAACCTAAAATCTACCTTAGAACAAAAGAATTCCCAAATAATAATTTATTTATACCCTGCCCAACTTACTCTATGTAAAAAAAATATGTTAAGGTCAACAAGATAATGCTTTTTCAGAATAGTTTTATACTAATTTTTAGGTATAGCAGGATCCCATTTGAACTCGACCCTAAATATTGACTACTTCTGAATAAACAAAAACACCCATGCAAAATAATAAATAAAATAAAATAAATAAAAGTTGTATTTGAAATATTTTCTATCAAAAAACTAAAGAAAACATAACATTCTTCATGGCTACACATCATTTTCTAAAGCATATTACAAGGGAAACCGGATCAGTGACAGATTGAGAGGCTACGTTTTACTTATTTATTTATTAAGATTTTATTTATTATTTTTAGAGAGAGGGGAAGAGAGAAAGGCAAAGAGGGAGAGAGACATCTATGTATGGTTGCCTTTCACGTGCCTCCAACTACAGGCCTGGCTGGAGACCTGGTTTGCAACCCGGTTATGTGCCCTGGCTTGGGAATTGAACCAGTAATCTTTGGGTTTGCTGGGCAGTTGCCTTGTCCACTGTGCCACCAGCCAGGGCTTGAGAGGCTACATTTTAAATGGAGAGAAAAATGAGATGGTTTCGCTGGGGTGAGCAAAATTTGATTTATTTACTGTCATGCTTCTAAGAACCATTAAAATGTTAACATTTAATGGCTACCTCCAAAAGGGGGAGTGGGACAGAAAGGTACAGTACAAAGACGTTCTCAAACTTATTTGGGATAACATTCATTAGATACTTCACTGAATATATACTTCAAGATATTTAAGGTATTTAAAAAAAGAGACACACTGTGCTCACTTTGGCAGCACATACATAAAAATTGTAATGATACATCGAAGATTAGCAATGATATGGCCCCTGTATGAATATGACATGCAAATTTGTGAAGCATTCCATATGTTTGAAGTCATGGGAATGCAATGCACAGCATAGGAAATATAGCCAATAGTACTGTAATACCTATGTCCAGTGACAGATGGTTATTAGGCTTGTAGAGATCACTTAATAAGTTTGATAAATGTTTAAGCACAATGCTGTATTCCTAAAATTAATAAATATCTTATACTAACTTAATTTTAAAGCAAATAATAAAAAAACATAGATTTCTCGGTAAAAATTTTTTCCTCCAAGGCAAAATTACCCCCAATTTAAAATTATCTGGAATAGAGATGTGGGACAGTCTTTTTTGGGGGAAATGGCATTTTGCCAAATGCCCAAATGCATAATGGCTACAGTAAAAAATCAAAGGGCAATAATTTTACTTCCTTTAAGCCAGAAAAGAACTTGAGAACAAGGAGGGGAAAAATGATGACAAGACTAAAATTAAGACTGTATGACTAATTTATGGTAAGAAGTTGGAAATAGGTAATAAAAAACTAAAAAGTTGAACAAAGTAAAAAATAAGAAAGGGAAACCTAGATATACTTAAATTAGCTTATAAAGCAAATACAGCATTTTTGTCCCTTCCCAAGAACGTTAATCTTTTTTGCCTATGTCTTAGTATGACTACCTGGTGTTGACCTTTGATCTCACTCTCACCTCATAGATTATTTTAGGATTCTTCTATAAGCCCAAATGGACCATAGCTTCCTAAACAGAAAGTACCATGGATTCTGAAGAAATAGACTATGAAATCAAACTGTGGGTCCTTTATTTACAGTAACTTTTAGCATGTCATTTAATCCAAGACTTTATTTTCCCCACAAGTTTAAATGTAATACAGGCAGAGGAGGACTGTGGGTGTGAAATGAGAAATACACCACAAACATACCTAGTACGCCATCTGGAACAAAGTGTACTCTGTAAGTGTCAGTGAGCACTCCAATTCTCTCATTTAAATGGCTATCTTTCTGTTACTGTAAGTATCTGTGTACTTTTATGTTTTTTTAAACTTCAATCAATAGTCACCTGTAAATGATCAGGAGCTTCTACCCTAATAATTTACAAATAACTTGTAGGACTTGCAAATAAGCACATTTCCTCCTTAAAGGGTCTCATTCAACTCTGTTCTCAACTACAAGTCACAGAACCTATAGTTTAAGGCCTTAAGTATTTCATTGCTAACCCTCAGGCAAATGTGCATTAACTAGTATTTCGGTTTTGAGTTTAAACAATCTGAGAACACCCATATAAGACAGACAAACAAAAAATCTCAATAAATCCTGCTGCTGCCAATTCTCCTGAGTCACTCATGTTTGAACTTACCTGGGGGCTTCTGAACCTTGGGGATGTAGGAAATGCAGACTCTTACCAACTACGTAATCTCTAAAATGGCTCATCATTGAAAAAAAATCCAGAAAACTATCTGTGACTTGCAAACTATATTTCAGAAATACCTTGCGGGAAAGGAAAGTGTGCCTCAAAAGTTATTAAAGGGTCCCTGGTTGGTGTGGCTTAGTTGGTTGGAGCATCATTTGGTAAACGGAAAGGGTCATGGGTTTGGTCCCCAGTTGGGGTGCATACAAGAGGCACCCTTGATGTTTCTCTCCCTCTCTCTAAAATCAATGGGCATGTCCTCAGATAAGGAGTTTAAAAAAAAAAAAAAAACCCTTATAAAAAGTCAAGGTAAAATAGATGTTCTACTCAAGAATATCATATGTACAAGATACACTTTCTTCCAATCTCTTGCTATAAAAATTAGGTTAGAATAATGTATTATAAGAACACTGAAAGATGGGTTGTAAAAATTTCCTTGCTGTAATGTATCCATTTTAAGTTTACTTAAAAACTATCATGAAATACGTACATCCTAAGTTAAGGGTGATTTTGAGCTGGCATAGCCTGAAATCCTCAGACTTTGTCTCTGAGTCACTAATTTTATAAAGAAATATCATCTGGAAACGTTCATTTGTATCTTTGACACCTATAAGAATATCACTGCTATATTAAAATTAGCAATTTGCCCTGGCTGATGGCACAGTGGATTGGCACTGGCCTGCGAACCCAAAGGTCGCTGGTTCGATTCCCCAGCCAGGGGATATAACCAGGTTGCAAGCAGGTTGCTGGAGGCAAGTGAAAGGCAACCATACTCTGGTGTTTCATTCCCTTTCTTCCTCCCTCCCTTTCTTTCTCTCTAAAAATAATGAATGAAAACCTTTAAAAAAAATTAGCAATCTAGTAACACTTTGGGATCTTATCACTAAATAAGATCATTTCCTTGCTATTCAATATAAATTCAATTAATGTATCCGTAATTTTGCGTGTTGCCTATTTTCTGCTTATTGCCTTAATTATTTAATAACATGTAATATCCAAGACTGTAGAGACAAAATTAAGACAAAATTGGGTGGCCAACCAACTGAAATATGTCTGCCTGACAGATAACTTAAAGTGTACCAGTTCATATCTTTACAAACCTAAAAGAGTTTTACTCCCTTCATAAATATACAGGCATCCACAACCATATCAGTACATAAAGAAAATGTTACTACCAAAACAATCTTATTGTCAATTTTTAAAAACTACCCAACTTTCCATCCTCACAGTCTGACTCCCTAAGCTCCTATCATATGGACCCATTTAATTTACATTCACATATATTTAAAAGGAACATATACATTTGTGTTCATATTGATGGAATGCATATTGTTTGCTACTTCCTTATAATTTACTTAGCATCACTATTTCTTGGTGTTTTCCCTTCTCTGGCTCTTCCTTTAAGGCTATGTCAAATAGTATGTCATAAAATTAAAATAAAGTTGGATTTTCTCTTCTAGTCACATAATCTTTCTAGTTGTTTTCAAACCATACAATCAGAATAAAACCACCATAGAGAGCAATTGCCATGAAGGAAAATAAAACAAAACCAAAAAACCCCCACAAAATTTCAGGATCGCTTATTTTGGAAATGTTAGCTTTTGAGAGTACTTATAACAGTAAAATTTAGAACAGTGATTTCATAACTTTCCACCCACTGTGACATTCATGATGGAGTAAGATGCTCCTGTATAATCTCCCTATAGGCATTTCCTTGAAATTGATTCCCTAGAGGTCCTTATACAGTTATATCTTTGGGATAGACACTCTTAAGCGTAAATGCTTTGTCACAGAATACGCATGTTTAAAATTTTAAAGACATTGTCGAATTTTACTTTCCAAGGCAGTATCAACCCTGGTTGGCATGGCTCAGTGGGCTGAGTGCCAGCGTGTCAAACAGAAAGGTCACTGGCTCTATTCTGGTCAGGGCGCATGCCTGGATGGTGGGCCATATCCCCTGCTGTGGGCATGCAAGAGGCAGCCAAATGATGATGTTTCTCTCCATTTCTACTTCCCCTCTCTCAAACCAGCCCCTCAAACCCAAAGGTGGTATCGATCTCACAAAACTAACAGTGTAAGAATACCTACCAATATAAGCTCTGTTTACCTGATATGTTTTCTCTATGGCAATAATATATTTATTCTAAAAAAAAGGGACTTATTTTTTTAAAAAGAAATTGTTCTATCATTTACCTATTAGCATAGATTCTCAATGTTGACCATTCAGCAAAATCACTTACAAAGCTTTTATTTAAAGTTTATGCTGGAGTGCCCATTCCAAATCCAACCATTTCTAGTAAGAGACCAAAGGAACTCTTATTTTTAAAAACCTCCAAAAATGATGCTGATCATCAGGATTAGTAATAGTCCATTTACATTTATGATAATGTTATGTATTTCCTGCATATTGCATTTTAGAGAATCTCTAAAATTAATGTTGTTCTCTTCCATTAAAAATATATACAAAAATTATAACGTATAGCAAAAAACTCATTAGGATATAAGTCCAACCAGTTGTCATGGTTACTCAGCTATTTTAGAAAATCTGAATTAATCTTTAAAAAAATTAGTAAAATAATCACTGTATTCTGCTGACATAAAAATAAACTATTTAAAAAACCCTACTATAAGATATTGAAACCAAATTTCTCAGTAATGTCAACTTATGCCAAATGACTTTAAAATTCAGTCTAAAAGCAGTATTTATCAGATAAAACATTTGTGAAGTGCTGTTAGTCCTAGGCAGATCTTGGATTGTCAAATTCGATGATCTCTATAAATCCCCTTAAATCAAATTATTTCCCCCAAATACCAATTTTTCAAAAGACTACCAGGGCCGTTTATCTCATTAATAAACTATACACTATTGTAGTTACGCAGAGAGAATGTAGCATATTGGTTGAGAATCACTTTGAAATAAGAGACACATTGGAATTATAATTTTGACTCTGTTGACTTATTATCTGTGGGCAAATTAATTCACCCTCTGGGATACTGTTTCCATACTTAGAGATGTTAAATTTACAGAGTTGTAACCTAGCTCCACAGGTAAAGTGTTAAAACTTTATTTTCTCTCCTTCATCAATGGTCCTCTCAGAGATCTGCCCAGAGTCCCAAAGGATTCTGGAAACATTTCTGGTTGCCACAACTGTGGGCTACAGATATCTTATGTGTTAGTGATGCTGCTCAACATCCTACATTGCTCAGAACAATTCCACACCCATCCTACCCCAAGAATTATCTGACCCCAAATATCAATAATGTTCAAGTTTAGAAATCTTGTCCTTATAAATACAGAAGAATCCTCTGTAGTTGACACAAAAACTACCATGCTACAACTAAAGTGTTGTTAAATTTCATTCAACAAATATTTACTGACCATTTAATATGGTCAGCACTATACCAAGTTCCACTTTAAAGTTTACCTTCATTATTAAAATAACTTGGTATTTTTTCTCCTCTCATCTTCTTTTCGTCCATCAGCTTAGAACTTTCTTGCTCTAAAAACAACCAACCACCTACACTAAATGAACTATGTATCTACTTGATAAATAAATGGTTTACTAAGTTATCATTTCAAGATTTTATGGCTTGTAAGAAATTACAAGATTATCTAGACAGGATTTGCAAGGAGGGAGCCTGGGTACTTAACTTTGAAAAGGCTTCCCAGATGACCCTGACAAACACAGCCCACTACCTTTACAAAAACAGAGACAATACTAGACCCACATTTGGTTTCTGATCATTCTTCTTTGTGAGCAATTAAGGACATTGTATAGTCAATCAAGATAGCCTTGCTTCCTTTGGGTGAACCCCGTCATATGACATACATTAGAGTAAGACACTGTAACTTATAGCTGAATATAGTTCCTATGTAATGGCATGTCCTTTTAGTGGTAGAATTAAATCATTTTCTTCTTTGAAATAAAAGAAACATTTTTTTAATTTCAGAATTTTCACAGAAACTTAAATCCTATAATTTGTAAAATTATTAGTTTTGATAAGAGAAACAAATTTATTCCCCAACTAAGATGATGTATTTATTATGTTATAAAATATGTAATTTTGCATGCACACAGAGTACTCTCCTTCAAGACAACATTGATATTGTACCTTGTATATAGCAACACTCTTATATACAATGTCTTAGTAAAACAAATGATATAATAATACTTAGTAAGATTAATGGTTTGACCCTCCTAACATAGTAAATGAGAAAACACTACCAGCAGAAAGATAAGGAAAGGAGAAAACAGTAGAACCCATCAAATAGAACACCACAAAGATCATTTATCAGGCTAAAACATTTCAGAAAATAATGTAAGCAGCAGAATACAAAGAATATTTCTTAAAAATGACTAGATGTCTAACAATCTTGAGAAGCTGAATAGATTTAAACAGAATACGGTTAAAAAAACACAAGGTAATTCATTCAGGGGGAACAGGCATAAAAATATAAATTTCAGTCAGTCATACTTAAGAGTATAGATCATTAAATTCATTTTCCAAGTTTTCCTCTTTCTTACTGGGTGCTCAGACTAAGATTTAAAGAAAAGATTTGCCCAGATTATATCAAATAAATACAGACAAATAAAAGTTCAATAAGATTTTAAAAATTTAAACTGTAAAATTTAAGGCCAGTGTTACTTCTTTTTTCAAATAGAATCAAAACTTCCAATCAATCCTGGGTACCTAAGTGTTCCCTGAGAAAACATTCAAGCTAAGTACTATTAAGAGAGCAAAAAATGAAAAAGTAGAGATGGATATGTATGTAAAAACAGGGTTAAAAACCAAAAACACTCATCATTCTCCTAATCTAGCCAATTTACTAAGAGCAGAAGACTACCCATTTAATCAATTTATAATTTTATGTGTTAATTTTAAAATACCATTTTCAAAGGGGAGCAGCTTAGACAAGAACCTAGAATAAAAGAACCATGGACATGGACAACAGGTGGGATTGACTTTGTGGGGAATGGGTGGGTGGGGAGGGGGACAGAGGGGAGCAAAAAGGGGATGGATGTAATACAACAACTATAAAATTAAAAAAAAAACAAAACACCCATTTTCAAAAAAGGAGATTTTACATGGAAAAACTTATTAAATAACACTCTAAACAATATCACTAGTTCTAGAAATGAAAGTAATACCCTCCTTAAGCCAGGCCCAAGTTAGTTCTAGGTCTAATTCCCTAGTTTTCTTAATTTCTAATTCCTCTAAAATATGCAAATAAAAAATCACACACAGGGCTCTGGCCGGTGGCAGAGTAAATAAGGCACTGGCCTGTGAACCCAAAAGTCGCTGGTTAGATTCCCAGCCAGGGCACATAACCAGGTTGCAAGCTAGGTCTCCTGCCAGGTCTGTAGCTGGAGGTAGGTGAAAGGCCACCATGTATTGAGGCCTCTCTTCTTTCTCTCTCTCAACAACTGTAACAGCAAAATAAATAAACTATATTAAAATAAATAAATAAAAATAATAAAATCTTTTAAAATATATATATACAGTTGATTTTTAACAAGAAATTACACACAATGTGGCCTCTTAAAAAGTCTTTTTTTAGGGCCCTGGCTGGTGGCACACTGGATAAGGCGCCAGCCTGCGAACCCAAAGGTTGCCGGTTCGATTCCCAGTCAGGGCAACATAACCAGGTTGCAAGCCAAGTCTCCATCCAAGCCTGTAACTGGAGCGAGGTTAAAGACAAATATACAATGATGTCTCTCCCTCCCTCTATGCTTCTCTCCCTTCCCCTCTTTCTGAAAAATAATAAATAAAATCTTTAAAAAGGCCTTCTTTTTAAAAGAACAAAACCAAACCATCAATGCTTCAAATGGTCTTCAATACCACAACTTGAACTCAAATGAGGGGGAAAATTTAACTTCTAAGACTATTTCTAAAATTTAATTAAAATGATAAAACTAATCAATCAGATCATCTTTCATAAAATTGCCTTCATTAATCAGTTAGAGATAAATCAAGATTATCAAGGTAGCATACCTATATTATATTCTTTATTTACAATTATTATAATTCTGAAAGTTTAAATGTCTAGATGCAACTGCCCCAGTTTCTATATGTCTATTACTTAAAAATATCCTTAATCCTAAATAACTCAAGTATCCCCAAATGTACCCAGATCAAAAATAAATAGTACTTTAATGCCAGTGTGCTAAGTAAAAGGTAACAGGGAGTTAAAGAACTGATAATCAGCTAAAAGGAAGGGAAAATAAAGACGGGCTATTAACATATTCAATGAAGAACATTGAAGTTCTTCAATTCTGATTAAAACTATATAGAAGTATTACAGAAAGGTTTAATTGAGGCAGAAACAAATTTGGCACACGTGTCAGCTTTACAGACATTATTATGTAGTACACTGTATCCAAGCATTCTGCATAAGTAGACTTAAATGGACTTAAATGTGCTTTTCCAACATTATTAAAGATGACATAGTTCAACAATATTTATATTCAGTCTTAGTTCAGTCACAAATATCACACATCAGTAAGAAATAAAAGAAAGCACAGAGCTATATTCTAGACCAAAAGAGAGGTAGGGAGGAGGAATGGTTATGGTATTAATATTCATTATAAATTCCAAATGAGCTGTGAGATACATAATTTATCTTAGCATCCTGAAGGTAAGTTAGAGTGGGAACGGCAATTGTACAGGGTTTAAAGAAAGTAAAGGTCTTTGTGTTTAGACATGGGAGGGCCCAGAGAACTGCAAATTGTCATCAAGAAGGTTCTAAAACTCGGAAAGCATTTATAACCAAGAAACATAGGCTTTTTCTCTTATCCTCATAAAATAACCTGAACTTTTACCTACCAGATAAATCACAGAGACCATGTTTCTAACTCCTACAGGTATTTTAAAACATTTTTAAAGAGGATGAGTGACCGACCCCTCTCCCTTAAACTCTCTTCCTGTCCCTTCCATAAAATTTGTATCATTCCCCTCATATCCAAAACCCATTCATGATTCTGTCCTTCAGCTGATCACCTCTATTTTCACTATAAAGCTGGTGAAATGTTATTAGGTTTGGAAGTTCATCCATGAGAAGAAAGGTCATTCCTCGTCATTTCTGCCTACAACTCACCTTGCCTATTAGGGTCTGGATGTTGCTCTTCCTTTTGCCTCAAAGAAAAGGTGTTAAAGGTTTAGGTTCTGTTTTCTTTTCTCTCTTCGGCACGTTTCTTGTCCCATTAGGGCTCTACTATGACTCCCTTTCATGGCACATATGTCAACCGTATTAAGACTCAACATGGTCTCCTTTCCTTCACAGTCAATATTCTGCCAAGAGCCATCAGTATTTGCTGTCACTATTTCTTCACGCCAATGCTTCCTTAACCAACTGTAATCTAACATCCTGCTCCCATTAATCTACTAAAAGTAAGCCTAAGCAACAAATTCTTAGTCACTTTTTTACCATCATTATCTTACAACTCCTTCAACACTTAATTTTTCTTCATGTTCTCCTCTTTTTCTTCCTACTATCTATCCACCTCCTTTGTCCAGCACACTCATCTTGCCTGGTAACATTTCCTCGAGTTACACAAACTACCAGGACAAGTTCATCTACAAAGGCAGTTCCCAGCCATTTGGGTCTTAGGAGTCCTCTACAAACTTTTAAAAGCTGTTGAAGATGCCAAAAAGCTTTTATTTAAATGGCTTTTAACTATTGATATTTACCATTTTAGAATTTAAAATGAAAAAATTTTCAATACAAGTACAGAATTCATAAGTTGCCAGTGATGAGATCACGTATCATACAGCCTCTGGAAATTTTCACTGTAAACTCAGGAGAAAATGTAAGTTTTAAAAAGCCAAATATATCTTAGCATTATTTTTAAAAAGGTAAATAATGTTTTAGCACTGTTATATATATTCTTTTGACCTTGTGAACACCCTGAAAGAGTCCCTGGGATCTCCAGGAATCCTCAGACAAACGCAATCATTTCACACCTACGTAAAAAGAGGTAAGTCTTTATCTACAGTCTGACCCCTTTCTTTCCTGAGTTATCATCTTTCCTGATGTTATGAACCTTTCAATAATCCTAGGTTCGTTTCTTCTTTACTCTCATTCAATCATCAAACCCTACTGATTCTACTTTTAAAACCTAGCAGAATTTGGGAGCTTGTTAGAAAAATGTAAACCTCCACCCTAGACTACAGAGAAAGAACCCTTAGTAATTCACTTGTACATTCAACTCTGAGGATCATGGGCCTGGGAGGTGATAGCATCAATAGCCAAAATCTGAAGGAGAAGGATATCCGAAAGGCAAGCTTGAGAACACCAAATCAGAACCCCTCTCGTTTGAAGTTTTCCATCTTAATGTTAAACCTTGAAGATCTGGAGTTTTGTGAAAGCATGGTATTCCTCAGTAAATAATCTGCCCAATTTAGGCTGCTACCTGGGGACATCCAGAGGGTAGGACTGGAGGGAAGTAAAACCTAAACTGGGCAGATTATCTCTTCTTTGTCTTCCTTCAGCTCCTACACTTCAACAACTCCCCATCACCCAGATAAAACCCCAAATTCCCTTCTATGAAATAAAAGGGCTTTCTTTCAAACCCATGACCCCTGCCTACCTTTCACCCTTCTTGTATATTCTCCCTATCCCAGAAGTTTGAGAACCAGTGAACTACCTCTGCAGCCTCTTCGATCCCATGGCACCATGTCCTTGCTTACATTTATTGTAACAGCCCACACTATTTATAAAGTAGTCCATCCTACTTAATACTGATCTCTTGTGAAGGGAGAGATAATATCCTATTCATCTTTATATTCTCCATGCTTGGGCAACAGTTAGAAGATAGTAGGTTAAGTAATAAATGTTTAATGAAAATACAGTAAATTTTCAGAGCCTGTTGAATAGGCCTAGATTGACGTAAAATAAAGCAAAACAAGATCAACACCTTCCTACCTACTACAGACAATTTCATTAACAAAGGAAAAACCTTTTCTGGTCTACAAATCTACATCTAGAAATGAAGGCAAATCTATTTATGAAATAATTCATATATTAACTGAAATGGAAAATTTCAGTTAAGTAGATTCAATGAGCCTAACAGTAAATATCAGATGTTTTTCAGTTTTAATGATAAAAGGAAAGAAGAAAACAGGAGGGTTCTGGGTATCTGAAGAGTACTGGGGAGAAGGACAGAGTCGGAGAGGACGGGGGGAAGCTACGATCTTCTCAAATACTAAAAGGGACTCAACAGATAATGTCTAACTGATGAAATAAAATAGCATGATATGCACATTATTTACATTAGAAAAGATGAAAATACCAGAAAGAAAAGCTAAAAAAAAAAAAACCAAACAAACAAAACAAACAAACAAAACAAAACAAAAAACCAACACAAAGTGGGGTGTGGAAAAAAATGGGTTGTAGCGAACTGCTTTTTTAAAATAAATAAATGAATAAATCTTTAAGTACTACTTGTTCCTTAAAAACAAACTATTTTTTAAAGTAATGATCAGAAAATGGATTACCAAAAGAATAAAATGACATCAGAAGACAACGAAATAGTATATAAACTTTACTACTAGGTATGCAGGGGAAAAAAGGAAGTACTTCTATAATTTATTGTTTACTTCCAACAACTTAATGGACTATGAATATCTGCATCTTGTACGAAATTTTAGCCCAAAGGAATTTAATTAAGGTATATAGTGTAGAAATAAAACCTGGGAATCATTTTCTAAACATGTGGCTTCCTATAATTAGAAAAACCGATTAAAAAACCCCCCCACAAAAAAAAGCTTCTTCAAACCTTAAGCAAAATGTACAAGCTGTAGTTATTTCCAAAATATTGTGCCACTTGACTTAATCATTAATTTCTAAAACTTCCAGATATAGAATACAAAATAGCAAAATTCAAAAGATTAAGATTTTCTAATCTGCTCCTATGCCAAAAATTTTATACAAATAAAGCTCAGTACATCCAATGGCAAATCGAGTTGTGGATCATTGCAAATATCACTATGGTTTAAAAAAAATTTTTTTTATTAAAAATATAGCTAAAAGTGATTCTTGCAATTCTATAAAGACAGGTGGTGTTTTCTTATAGACTGATTCTTTTGAAGGAATCAAACCCTGTATCTATAAAAAAAAGAAATATATGTTGTAGATGATCTATATTTTACTACTTAACAAAATCAAAAACACCAGATTTGGTGAACAGAAAGGTGAAATACATATATTATTTTTTTGCTCTTTATATCATTAAAGCCTATGAAAGAGGAAGAGGTATGTGAAATTATTAACTAGACCCAAATCTGGGAATATCAAGAAATATTTCAAAGTCCAGGAAATGTAAAGTGAAAACATTCTTGATATCATTTTTGAAAAACTGTATCTAGATCTAAACCTACAATTTTTGAAGGCTGAGTTTAAGTGCACTAATTAAAAAAGAAACAAACAAACAAAAAAACCTAAACTGTGACAGTCTGGTACTATAGGGGCTACTAACGCTTACCTCAAGGGAACCTACTGCAGATAAAGTTCCGTCACTTGCACAGTCCTTTCAGCTGCCTGCCAGTTGTCTCTGTGGAAGGGAAAGCCTGATGAGTGACAGCCCTATGTCACACTCCTCTGGAGTGTCAGGGTGCCTACCCAGAACTGCACAAAACTGTCTATTGAGAGATTCCTAGGTGCTTTCCATAACACAGGGCTTAAAAATATGCCTGCCACCTTTGATATTCCCTTTCCACTGAACATCAAAACTGAATGCCTAAGAGATACTGAGTGCTAATGACATTCTGGTATTATCAAGGCTTTAGATCTACACTAACCCAAATTAAAAAAAAAAAAAAAAAGACTAAAATGGATCAAATAGAAATAAGTTAACATTGATAGGGAAAACATAACACAGAGACGCGTACACACATACACACCATAAAGTAAGAGAACTCTATAACCTGGGATGAGAATATTATAGGCTACATCCACAAAAAATGAAATTGCAGCACCAATAAGTAAATGCTAAGACTCAAAGACATTCCTATCTATACATTTTAAAGAGATGCAATCAAGTGTATCATGCTCAATGTGAACTTGACCATGGATCTAAATGACTATTTACAAAACTCAATGTGTTTTTTTTACTGGGGTCAGTAAGTGGGTGGGAAGGAAGATTTTTCAGGTATTTTTAAGTAAGAAATGTGAAAATCAACAGCATGAAATTCCACAAGAGAGTTCACAAAGAGAAAAAAATCTTGTTTCTGTATCTCAGAAGCTAAACAAACCCTTACTCAGTGCCAAACTAAAAGAATTTAACAAATAGAAAAAATGTGAAACAATGTATTTAATAAACCATTTTCATCTCCTAGAATTATGAATGACTAGTAACTATCTTCCATTAAGAACACCTATACCACAAGTTCAGCTACATAGCAAAAAAACTATTTTCTTTCTAATGACAAATAAAGTCTTCAGTCTGAATGCTGTGCTTCGTAAAGGCAGAATAAAACATTCCTACAAAACAAAAACAAAAACCTTTAAAAACCATTAACATTTAGCACAAGAAATGATGAAGGAAAAACCTATTTGATTTTATAAAAGGGTGATTCCAGCTTTTAATAGCACCATATTTAAAATGAAGTTACTTACCTCTGATTCTTTGTCACTTAAAGATCCCAAGCTTCCAAAACTATGATTAGAGCTTTCATTATTTGTTGATGCCTGTTAAAGATTTTTAAAGGTAAAAATTAGAAGTAATTTTAAATGAAACTATTACAAAGTAAATTATCTTCACAAATTAAAATAAAGTATGATTCCTTTCAGCAAGAATGTCAAATGAAGTAAAAATAAAAGAAATACCAACCTGTTAACACTATAAATATCTTAGAAAGTTTTATTAAGTCAATAAAGTTCTGCTGTGTTTTAGGAAGAAACTTACTAGTTTGTTTTTTTTTTAAAGAAAAATATAAGAGCCACTGAGCCAGACCAATCAGGGTAATTAGTTGATTTGTTAGAATGTACAAATTCAGAAGCAAAGGAACTGGGCTGTTGTTAGGGTAACAAGATCACTAAAACTATTCTTCAATGTATAAAAATGAATGCTTCTTTTAACTAAAAGTATTATTAGCACTTCTTAGTTCTCTTTACAATCATACCAAATTCCACCACATCCCATCCAAATCCATTGGCCTTCTCTTCATATTAACAAACTGGACAATCTTTTTTTTGTTTGTTCATTCTAAGTGTTTTCTAGAGTTTCTACATTTCCTTTACAGTATTTTTTTATGACAAACAGAAACGAGCTGTTATTCTCCAGGATGATGTCTGTTATGTTTCCAAAAGGTTTCTATTATGCTTCTTTTGTGGCTTTGTTTGGACCAACAGTACATTAGATCAATGTTTTCCAGGAATGTTTAGACCAGAGGATGACAGGCTATGGCATATATACCAAAGATGAGGAAAAATGAATGTCATGTGCATGTACGCCAGCTGGTAATCAATCTGTAACAGTAGCTGTTAATCCTACTATGAAAAGGTTGCAAAGCTGGACTGTAATTACTATTATACTAATATCCAAACTGATGGCTTGAGCTATTGCATACATGTCCAGTACTATATTGGACACTATAGAGGCCATTTTCAACATAAACAAGTACTCAAACTGATTAAGATTCAAGCACTATTTAGAGGAAGTTATATAATCTAATTAAAACAAGATGATCAAACCTGAAACAAAGAATACTATATAAATAGCCATTAAGAAGTTATATACTATAAAGATTCAGGGATGATGGAAGGCAGTGGCAATGTTTTTGACAGTCTCTAAATCCCAAAATATAAACTCCAAACCTACATACAACATTTAAAATAAAACTGGGTGACTAGGAATCTCTGCAAAACAGCAGGTGGAAACAGATCACCAACCACAGGACCTGCAATTGGTATGAGAGGAAGCAAAAAGAAACAGGATGTCTGACAGATTTGACAACAGAAACTCCCAAAACAGTAAATGCAAATTGACCAATAAGTAAATTTGAGTACAGAGGCTGTAACTGGAGGGGTTTCTGCCTTTCCAACAGTGACTAAGTACAGGGGGTCCATGGTGAAGTCTAAAGAAGCTGGAACAATCTAGGCCCCACTAACTCTTAAAACGAATCCTTCTTTAAGGTTGTCAAGATAAAAATAAATTACTGGGCCTGGGAAGAAAATTAAGCACAACAGGTACAATGAAGATAAAGAGAAGAGAATGTCAAGATAAAAGTGGGGAAGGGAGCATAATCTAGAAGCCTCTAAAAGCAAATACCACACTTATGAAGAATGCCCAAAAACAACAGCAGAGGGAGCTCTGTAGGAAAAGGCATTCTAAACCCTAAAACAGTAAGCAGAAGAGTATCATGGTGATCATCCCATGGAGTTATTAAAAAAAATAAATAAATAAAAAGGCAAGAAAATAAGATACAGAGTAATATCCTGATAATAAAAGCATATCAGAAACACATACAAATTTCACAAAACAGGTGCATGTTGTAACTTACTCTTTCAAAATGAGCTAAAACACATTATTAAACTGACTGAAGACATGAAAAAACAACATAAATCAGATTTGATACAATTTAGAAATAAGGTAACAGAACTTGGGAAAGCACCAGAAATTGAAAAAAGAAAAGGTTCAATTATGAAGATTATGCCTGAATGAGCCTAAAAGAAAACAGATAATGTTTTAAGAGAAGTAGAAGATAAAAAAAGGAGGAACCCTTTTGATATCAAAAGAAATGAAGAGATAAAAAGGAGGAGAGAAAGCAACAACTATTGAAGCAACACAGATCGAACATTCATATAACAAAAGTTTTTGACGAGCACTATCAGAAGAAAACAGTATTTTAAGAAATCCTCCTTACAAAATTTTTTTAAAAATTAAAACTACTGTCTGAAAGAACACAATATGTATCTAAGAATATAAAAATTTTCAAAGGCAACACTTTATGCCAGAAGAAAATGGAGAAATAATTTTAAGATGTTTAAGCAACTATGCATAAAGTGTTATATATCCAGCAAAACTGATTTTTTTAACATACAGAAGGCATAAATAAATGTATCAACACGTCAGAAGTCAGAAAATGCTGCTCCCAGGAACCTTCCAAAAGAATCCATAGAACACGCTTCAGATAACCAAAGGGAAGTTTCAACCTAAAAACTGATGCAATCAATCATTAATATTACTTATTGATAAAGATTAAATGAGAAACTCAAGAAAGTAACTGTGAAATTTAATGACTAAATGCATGCAAAATTGTTAATACAATATTTGAAATACTAGGGGATGGAATTTTATGGAAAATGTAAGTGAAAAAATGTTTAACTGTTTTCAGTAATCACTTTGATCACTGATAGCACAAGTAGTTATTTTGTAGAAAAAAATAATTACGTGATATTCTAATTCTATCTGCTTTATGTCCTTGAGAACCACAATTCTTAGTATAGAAGGAAGATACAGGCATAAATAAAAAACTTGTAGTTCTGATTTGAATTGGAAGTAGCCAATATAAATTCATACGGTATTTTTACCTTTTAAAACAAATAATTTTAAAAATACAGATTCTATCATACATTGATGTCTCTCTCTCCCTCTTTGCCTCTATTCCTACTCCTCCCCCTGAAAATAATAAAATCTTTAAAAATAAATAAAAAATAAATAAAAAATACAGATTCTGCCACAAATAATAACAGAATAACTCTTATCAGACCAATGTTCCAGATAAGTATAAATTCTGGGAAAAAAATATACATATTAAAAAAACAACTACCTGAAGGCAGTTGGGCAAACAAAATTAGGCAGAATCTGGATAGAAGACAACATTTTGGAAGAAGAGAATAGAACTAGGTGGGTTTTGTGTTTTTAACAGCTTTTGCTGGAGGGAAGGTCCCTAGTCTGAGCCGCACAAAAGAGCTAAAATTTGGATTGTAACATGCATGAAAAACCAGTGTGGTGCTACACAGCAGTTGGAAAGAAGGCATATGCTGGAAAATAAAGCGCCGAAGAAGGAGTCGCAAATTCTGCTTATTATCTCAACCCATATTGCTGCCTGGTCACTGATCTATGTAAGAGTGGAACATACTCTAAGCAGTCCAGATAAGGTTAAAACAACTGAACAGAGATATTCATTTCTGTTCATCTACCATCTTCTGTAGGGAGACCTAGTTTAGATTTCAGTCCAGCCAAGTTAATTCTTTGTTAATACAAATAATAACCAAAAAATTCTCCAGAATACTACACCAAATCCCAGTCACTATAATGTATCACTCACAGTATGCAGAACATACACAAAATTTCTAAACTTATGAAGAAACAAGAAAATGTGACCCATACTCAAGAGTAAAGACAATCAATAGAGACCAACCACAAGCGAACTTAACTCATATTGGGATGAGCAAAGATCTAAAAATAGCTACTGCCAATATGCTGAAGATGACAAAGAAAAAACACAGTTTTAATAGATGACTCAGAAATTTCAGCAGAAAAATTAAAACCTAAGAGCAAAGTGAAAATTCCAAAACCAAATTAAAAAAAACATTCACTGCTTGACATCAGAATGGAGAAAGTACTGAAGATCAAAACATATTATTCAAACTAGAAAGAAAAATTACTGAAAAATATTTGTTGAACACTAGTGCATGCATTTAGTCACAAAAGGAGAGAAAAAGGAGGAGCAAAAATATGCGAATAACCAGAAAATCCCCAAACTTGGTGGAACGTGTAAATTTACAGGTTTTAGTAGCTCACAGATTACTACAAGCAAAGTAAATACAAAGAAAAGAATTTGTATTTTCTCAAAGAACCAATGTTGTTACATTAATTTTTCTATTATATTTCTATTTTCTATTTTAATCCTGCTCTGATATTTATTACTTCCATCCTTCTCCTGACTTTGAGCTTCCTTTGCTCTCTTTTTCTAGTTCTTTAAGGTGAAACATTAGGTTATTTACGATTTTTCTTATGTCTTAAGATAGGCATGTAATGGTAGAAACTTCCATCTTTTTATATCCCAAAAGTTTTGATATGTCATACTGCCATTTCTCATTTGTCTGTATGTATCCTTTGATATTTCTAAATTTCTTCTTTGACTCATTGTTTAATAGCCTGTTTTTCCTTTCCTTTTGCAAATGATTTCCTATTTCAAAGCACTGTGGTCAGAGATTATATGTAGTATGGTTTCAATCTTCTTAAATGTGCTAGGCTAGTTAAGTGTCCCAACATATGGTCTATCCTTGTGAAGGTTCCATGTACACTAGAGAAGAATATATAACCTGGTATTCTGGGATGAAAGATCTGTAAATGATGATTATATATCCATTTGGTCTAATATGTCATTTAAGGCCCTACTGATTTTGTTTGGATGGATGATCTATTCATAGCTGTCAATAGGGTATTTAGTTCCCCTACTGTTTTTGTCAGTTTCTCCTTTTAGTTCTGTTAGTAATTGCTTTATATTATTCTAGTGCTGGTAAGTGCTACATCTTCCATTACTACTTTTATTACTACAAAATGCCCATCTGTCTCTTGTTACCTTTTTATCTTGAAATCTACTTGTGCGATATAACAACAAATACACTACACCCACTTTTCTCCAGATACCATTTGCTTGGAGTATAATTTTCCACCTTTCACTTTGAGTTTCTATTTGTCTGTGCAGATGACATGTGTCTCCTGAAGGCACTACATAGTTGGGCTTTGTTTTTGATCCAACCGCTACTGTTTGTGCCTTTTTATTGGTAAGTTCAGTCCAGTTACATGTAGGGTGACTAGTGATATATGAGGATTTCCAATAGTCATTTTACCTTTTGTTTTTCTGGTAGCTCTGTGCCTCCACTGTTTTCGCTTGTGTTTCCATGTTATTTTAGCTTGGTGGTGGTCTATGATTTTCCCCTCTGTTTCCTTTTTTTCTTTTTGTTATATGTTTCAGTTTTAGAATTTGTGTGTATGTGTGGTTACCATTAGGGTTTATGTAAAAGCAAGTTCGCTACCTAGGTAACATCACCATCAAATTATTGGAAACCAACGATAAAGAAAAAAAAATCTTATACAATGAGGTATCACTTCACACCCATTGGAATGGCTATTATCAAGAAGACAGGAAATAACAGGTATTGACAAGGATGTAGAGAAAAGGAAACCCTTCTGCATTGTTGGTGGGATTGTAAGTTAGGGCAGCCACTATGAAAAACAGTATGGAGTTCCTTAAAAATTCTAACTACAACTATCATACAATCCAGCCATTCCACTTTTGGATGTATGTTAAAAACAAACAAACAAACAAAACAAAAAAACCCAGTAACTTGAAAAAATATGTGCACACCCATATTCATTATTTATAACACCCAAGACATGAAAGCAATCTCTGACATGAAATAAACATGATGTCCTGTGCGTTATACACATACACACACAAAACAGATTATTCACCCATTAAAAAGAAAATATATCTTGCCATCTGTGACAACATGGCTGGACTTTGAGAGCATTATGCTTACTAAAATATATCAGACAAAGAAAAACATAAAGACTGCTTACTAAAATATATCAGACAAAGAAAAACATAAAGACTGCATGATCTCACTTTTCCATGTAGTCTCTAACAGCAAAAACACAACTGAGCTCATTGATACAGAGAACAAATTCATGGTTGCCAGCGGTGAGAGGTGGGGGATGTATAACAGGGGTCAAAAGAGAGAAACTTCCAGTCATGTGTATATAATGTACACTGTGGTGACTACAGTTAACAATGCCGTAATGTACCCCTGAAAGTTGGTGTGAATATAAATCTTACAAGTTCTTACCATAAGAAAAACCAACTTTAACTATGTATGGTGACAGAGGTCAACTAGACTTATGGTGATCATTTTGCAATATATACAAATATGTAATCATGTTGTACATCTGAAACTAATATAATGGTATATATCTATAGCTCAATAAAAAATCAAATATTATAAAATAATCTTAAAAACAGTGAAGAATATAGTACGTACATGAAAACAACAACAAAAGGAATATGACTAACGGTTGGCTTATCATAAATACTGGAGGCTAGATTTAATCCCTGGAGATGGTGAGCCAGGAGAACTCTAAATCATGGCACATAAGGTACATTGGGAATAAAAAGTATTAAGAGCAAGGTGACACACTAACTGAAGAGAGTCTTACCCCTTTTTCTGTGCTCAATTCTAGAAAGTGAGCAACAAATTTATGTTCCACAGGTAGAAAATTGTAGAATTTCCCTCTGGGCAAACATCACCTCAAAAGATAAATCTCAGGAAAATGACTGAGCCCAGCATCCTACTGCAAAATTAATCAATCAATAAGCACTGCTTACATACACAAAGCTTCCAACAGTTTTAGTGCCTAATGCATAGACATGAACAAAGCCCAATATCAGCACATATCTGAATATAAAAAAAAGAAATCCATACAAAAATAAAGAGAGAACAACAAAACTTCACATAAAAATAAAACTGTTACAAGTATCCTAATAACAGCAAACTATTAAAATTAAACATTTAAGGGGGAAAAAAATAACAAGAAAGGCCCCTAAAAATTAAAAAAGAAAAATTAAGGCTCAACTAAATGGGGGGGTGGGGGTGGGGTGGGGATTGGTTCAAAGATAACATGGAAGAAATCTTCCCTAAAAAAAGATAAAAAATTTAGGTGGGTGGGGAGGGGGACAGAGGGGAGCAAAAAGAGGATGGATGTAATACAACAACAATAAAATTAAAAAAAAAAAAAAAAAGATAAAAAATTTAAAAAGAAAACTAGAGAATCAGTCCAAGATGTTCTGGTCCAATTAATGAGAATTTCGGGGGGAAAAAAATAAGAAAATCAAGGAGCTGAAACTATCAAAGAAATAAGTCATTCTAGCATGACCTTCCTGGATTGGAAAGACACTTTTTTTCTAAAAGATTTCATTTATTATTTCCCGAGAGAGGGGAAGGGAGAGGTGGAAAGAGAGAGAAACATCAATATATGGCTGCCTCCAGCTATGGACCTAGCTGGAGACCTTGCTTGCAACCTGGTTATGTGCCCTGGCTGGGAATTGAACCAGCGATCTTTGAGTTCATAGGCAGGCACCTTATCCACTGAGCCACCTGCCAGGGTTGAAAGACATATTCTTAAATCAAGCACACTGGTCCAAGGAAGACCCACACCAAGGCACATTATAATTTAAAATTTTAAATGCTGAGGATCAAAGAGAACACCCTTATAAAGGATCAGGAATCAGAATGGCACTGGAGTGCTCAGCACTAACACTGGAAGCTAGAAGGCAATGGAACAATGCCTTCAAAATTCTGATAAAATTATTTCCAACTTAGAATTCTACACCCAAAGTAACAACCAAGTGGGAGGAGGAGACTATGCAATGTCTCAAAAATTCGACTACCCATTTATCTTTTCTCCGGAAGTTACTACATAATCTGCTCTGCCAAAACAAAGGAATAAACCAAGAATGAGGAAGATATGGCGAAAAGGAAGCAAGAGCTCACATATGGGACAGATACAAAGGGAATTCCCATGCTGATCAAGATGACAGGCGTCCAGGAGAACACAGGGAGCAACTAGCCTGGATAGAACAGAACGATGAAAGTTTCAGGGGGAATATCTTTACAAAAAAAAAAAAAAAAGAATGAAGAATTTGTGTTTAAAAATAGTAACTCACAAATCTCTGCTGGAGAGTTTATGAGTGACTACTAAAAAATGACAGAAATAAATCCACTATTAACCTAGAAAAAACAAGTTGTACAAAAGAAAAAATGTAATAATGAAATCTCATAGCCATGAATAAAATTTACATGGTCATAATATAAACAATAATGATCAATCCAAAAATTGAAACATATGTAAATTAAGATGAGGTCAGGAAAGTATTTCTAGAGAGGTGGAGGATTAGATCATTTAACAGGGTTAATTTGTCATCTATAATAGGAAATAAACATCTAAAACAGAAAACCACCTATAATAATAGTTGCTTCTTGCACATGCTCCAACCAGGGATTGAACCCGCAAACCAGGAATTGAACCTGCAACCTTTTGGTTCACAGGACAATGTTCCAACTGAGACACACCAGCCAGGGCTGGAATCAATTTTTATATGATGGTAAGAACTGAGGGTCAAGAGTCATTTTTGCCCCAAATGGATATCCAATTAATCCAGTATCATCTATTATAAAAAACCAGCCTTTCCCCACTGCACTGCAGTGTCACCTTTGCTGCATATCAAGTTACTACACATGGTTGGGTCTGTTGTTGGTCTCTCTTCTTTTCCTCTGGTTTATTTTTCTTTGCTGTGTCAGTATTGGTGACCTAATTCTACTCCCTAAGAGAGCTAAAAAGGTATGTCTACACAAAAACTTGATCCAGAGTATTAATACACAGTAGCATTATTCACATAAAAAAATGTAAAGAACCCAATGTCCACCAAATGATGGATAAAAAAAGTGTGGTAAATCAATAGAATATTGTCATAAAAAGAAATGAAGTACTAAAATATATAGCAGTCATCAGCTGTGAAAAAACTATGCTAAATGAAAAATGCCAGACACAAAATGTCACATATTGTAGGATTCCACTTGTATGAAATGTTCAGAAGAGCCAAACCCATACAGATAGAAAGTAACTACTGGTTGCCAGGGGCTGGCATGTAAGGTTGGGCAACAGGGAATGAAAAGTTGCCACTAATGTTTATGGGCTATCTTTATGGGGGTTATAAAAATATTCTGGAATTAGTGGTGACAGCTACATAATTTTGTGACATACTACCACCAATATGTACACTATAAATGGGTTAATTTTAGGGTATGTCAATAATCTCAATACAAAATATTATGAATGTTTCAATGAAGAAAGCTCACATAGGGGAAAAGGCTTGACAAAAATAAAGTATGTAATCATTTATACAATTAGAAATATAGTACATGTATACATGTAAGCACACACAAATATTTGAAGCTTTAGATTTTTTTGCACCCATGGGACCTATTATTTTAAAATATAAATGCAACACACAGGCACATGGAAAAAAATTCATTACAGAAATAAAATTTCTCCCTCCCATGCCAGTCCCACTATTCAGAAGCAACTGCTTTAAAAAAAAAATTTTTTTTAATTGAATTTTTGAATAGGCAATGCAAACAGGCTACTACTTCCCATTTGTTTCTTATCTTTCTAGAGGCTCTATGCCTACTAGCAAACACATACACATGTTTTGGTTCCTCCTTTCTTAATCAAAACAAACAGACTGTCCTGTACTAGTTTTTCTCCCTCTTATTATATCTTAGAGAAATGTTCAAATCTACACACAGATAATTTCATTTCTTTTTTTCCTTTACTACTTCCTTTCTTTCAAACAGGTGCAAAGTATTCCACTGTATGTACTGTTTTTCAGTAAATCCTTTATTTTGCTGCTATGAGATTCCTTTTCTTCCTGACATGTATTTACATTTTTATTTTTAATACTTCAAATAATTATCTTTATGTTTTTTAACATCTCTATTTTTCCCATACCATTTGTCCCCCTTATGCTTCCTCTCCCTGCAGTCACCACACTGTCACCTGTGTCCAGAGTTCTTTTTCCTTTCTGCTCAATCCCTCCACCCCTAGCCTCCCATTACCTTAACTTTAATATACTTATGTACGTTTTATTCTTTCACTTTAAATTGTGTGACTCCTCATTATGTAAAATAAGAGAATAAATGTCTACATTTAGCTCTTTCTCTCAACATGACAGCTATACATAACTTTACATCAGTACAATTTGTAACATTTACCTTTAACTTCTATCTGTAACCCTACAACAGAGCCAAAAATTTATGCCACAAGGATCTGAGGCAAGTAAACAGGTGAAGCAGACTTGGGGTAAGCTTAAAGAAGTGGCATATGACAGAATAAAAGTCGTCTCTCTCTCTCTCTCTCCAGTCACATTTTGTATTAGCTGCGAACAAGGGAACAGCTAATGCTGAATCATCGCCACTAGGGGAAGTACAATTATACCTTTAGGTTCCTGCAAGCTTCTTCACATTTTCCTCAGCCAATCAACACCTTTTAAACATATAGCGTCAACTTATTCACACTGAATTCATGACCAGTAATACTGTAACTCACGCTTGAATGAAGCTTATCTATACCTGGCATTTTTCCCCTAAGACACTTCATAGTTTAGAACACAACACTAGACTGCACTTTAGGACTACTACTTGTGGGGGCCATTATGAACAGTGAAACTACCAAGAAAAGGCACAAAAACATGGCACTAAGGAGACTGCAAAAAGAACACCTGTTTCCAGTAGGAGAGCTAAAACATGTAGACAGAATGTCACCTTGTTGAGCCTCAGGTAACTCAAAACTTCCACCACTCTGCATGTGCACAGGCCTTTGACTGACCAGAGAAACCAATGAGAAAACGGATTTTAAGATTATGAGTAAATTTAGCATGTAGGCAAATTTATAATTATAGAATCCTTGATTAAAGAGAACTATCATGTGTATGCGTATGTATGTACAGTATGTGTATCAATCAAATCAACTTTATAAATTATACTGTGAAAATTTTGTCTGTATAGCCTTGTTCTTTTATACATTTTGAAAGTCAAAATCTAAAAGAACTATATTAAAATCCCTCACTATAACTGCACTTTAATAAATTTATAATGTATTTTTAGGACTGTCTGACAAATAGTTTATAACTATTGTTTTTTCATTATGAATTCCTAGTAGTTAAAAATATCTTTGTATTATTCAGGTTTTTAATTTTGAGAAATGTTTTGATATTCCTTCATGCATTCAAAAATATTTATTGAGGGTTTTAGTACTGTTGTAGGTGTTAGGGTATAGCAGTAAAAAAAAAAAAAAAAGAGAGACCTAAGTCCAAATGCTCATGGAATTTACAAGAAGAAAAAGAGACAATAAACAAACATATTATTTAGCAGTATGTTAAGGTACTAATAGCACTTTTTAAAAAATTAAGTGAAGCAAAGGATAGCACTATACAGGTATTATCTTATGTAGAATAATCAGAAAATGCCTCTCTGAAGAGGTGACATTTGAACAGAAACTTTAAGTGAGGGTGACGTGTTTATGAGGCAACTGGTAAATAAACCAGTGCGGGTGCTGTAATGAGACAGTCATTAAATAGGGAAGTTCGTCTAGAAGGAGATCAGATGGTTTTATTAAGACACACTGAAAACCTTGAATTTCAGTTTAAATTGGGAAGTCTAATTTTTGGAAGGTTCTGAACTGGGGAGAAACTAATCTCAAATTTATATTTAATACTACTTTCTTTTTCTTTATAATAACCTGGAATATTTTCTCTCTAACTGTTTCTAATCTTTGACATTTTGGAGGAATATTTCTTGTCAACAGCCTACATAGATGGAGTCTCATTTATTGTGATAACATATACTTTTTGATAGGTCTCTAATATTTTTTTCAAAGTAAAACATTGTTTTTAAAAAAGGAGCTGGGGAGAAACCCTGAAGGAATATATAAATATCAATTTGAGAACAGGAATACAAAAATGAGTTTAGAGTATCATCATAAAACTAAAAAAAGAATATGTCACTTTAAAACAACAGGAAAAACCCCATTCATCCAGGAAAGCAAGAAGGGAAGGGAAATAAAGATGCAAACAAAATACATTAAACAATGGCAGAACCAAGTAAAAAAATAACCGTAATTATAATAAATGTAATGAACAAACCCACCATTTCAGAGATAGTAATGCTATTCATATATCCCACTAAAAAAATACTTCAAACAAAAAATGAAAATAAAATATATAATCATATATGTAAGAAAAAAATAAACCAAAATAACCTTAAAATCTGAAAACAAATTATTTAAGAAAAAATAACTATGGTCATAAAAACAAGAGTAAGAAGATATAAGAATGTAAAAAACATAGCCTTAAGCCCTGGCTGGTGGCACAGTGGACAAGGTGCCGGTTTGTGAATCCAAAGGTCCCTGGTTCAATTCCCAGCCAGGGCACATAATCAGGTTGGTAAGCCAGGTCTCCAGCCAGGTCCATAGCTGGAGGCAGGTAAAAAGCATCCATACACTGATGTTTCTCTCCCTCTTGTCTCTCTCCCTTTCCCTCTCTCTAAAAGTAATTAATAAAATATTTTTAAATAAGTTAAAAAATATATATATATATGAAGTAAAAACTGATTAACACTGTAAGCTAAACCTCATAACTCAATAACCACAGCTAAAGAGTTTAATATACCTCTCTCAGAAAAAGAGGCCAGGCTGAGGTATCTAAGATAAAAACAAATACAATTAAGAGCTATTAAATATAATATGTTTATAAAGGAGGGTACATTTCAGGGATTAAAGTCATATAAACTATATTTTCAAAATGTAATAAATTAGAAATCCATAAAAAACAGCTCAAAATAGAGCACATTTATAACTCTTGTGTTAAAAAGAAAATAAATTACAAAATATATAAATCTGAGTAACAATGAAAACAATGCCTATCAAAACCTTCGGAACATAGATAAAGCAGTTCTTACAAATAGCATTCAGCAAGAAATAAGAAAGGTTAAAAATGAATGAGCCCTGGCTGGTAGCACAGTGGATAAGGTGCCGGCCTGTGAACCCAAAGGTCACTGGTTTGATTTCCCAGCCAGGGCACATAACCAGGTTGCAGGCCACGTCTCCAGCCAGGTCTGTAGCTGGAGGCAGGTGAAAGGCAACCATACATTGATGTGTCTCTCCCTCTCTGCCTCTCTACCTTCCCCTCTCTCTGGAAATAATCAATAAAATCTTAAAAAAAAAAGCTGATACTACTAGAATGGCTACATGGAGGAAGAATCATAGCAGTGAACATTGATAAGGATGTGGAACAATTAAAATTCTCATACACAATGCTGATTAGAGTAGAAAATAATAAAAAGCACTTTAGAAAAATGTCAGTTTTCCACACCTATGTATTTTCCCAAAAGAAATGAAAATATATATAGCCACAACAAATTTGTGTAAGACTATTTCTAACAAGCCTTATTCATAGCAGGCAAAAACTAAAAACATTCAGGTATCACTCTGCCAACTGAGAACAAACTATGGTATATCCATACAACAATAAAAAGCAATGAACTACTGAACAGCAACAGCATGAATAAACTTCAAAAGTATTATAATAAATGAAAGAAGTCAGCTACCAAAAAAAAGTATACTGCATGATTCCATTTACATGGAACTAAAATACAGGCAAAAGGAATCTGTTAGGGACAGAAATTTGAGAGTTTGGGAAAAGGGTTTGGCAAGTGGGAAAGGGGCAGCAGAAAACTTTTTGGAGGAATGGAAATGTCACATGTGGTATTTACACCACGTAAACAATTGCCAAATCCAAAGAGAAGGGAATATACAAAGTTTACAGAAGTTTTATTTATAATTCTTAAAATATTAGAAACAACCCAAATTGTTCCTCATCTAGGAGAATTGATAGTGATCAACAAATATCTCCATTTTAAGGAAAGCACATTTTTTCTTTGTAATTAATAACTAATTTATAAGGTTAAAACAGAGACTTCGTTCTCAGTAAAATTTTGCTGAATGGTTTTAACAGCCATTGATGATTCTTGCCTTAATTAACAATTATACTAGGGAGTAGTAAATGTTAATTTTCTGGTTATATATTCTTTCTACTTTAGCTGACATTCTAAAAGACCACTGAATAACAAGCATAACACGCTAATGTGGTACAATGATACACCATTCAGCAATAAGAAATAATTATTCAGAGCCCAGGCTGGTGGTACAGTGGATAAGGTACTGGCCTGCGAACCCAAAGGTTGCTGGTTCGATTCCCAGCCAGGGCACATAATCAGGTTGCAAGCCAGGTCTCCAACCAGATCCATAGCTGGAGGCAGGTGAAAGGCAACCAAACATTGATGTCTCTCTCTCTCTCTCTCTCTCTCTCTCTCTCTCTCTCTGCCTCTCTCCCTGACCCTCTCTCTGCATTATGCAAATTTAAAAGTCGGGAAGGCTGCATGTTACAGGCGCTGGCCAAGTAGCTAACTGGTTAGAGTGATGTATCTGTTTTCTGAGCCCTCCCCAACACGCAGCCACAGAGCAGTGACATCATATCTGCGACTCCATCAACCTGGTCCACACAGGTTGGCCGGCTCTGGCAATTACCTAAGGCTCTGCCTCATCCAACTTACAGATGTGATTTTCTACAACAGGCCACAGTACTAACACAGGAAGCCAAAGCAGATCTACCTGATACACAGAAACAAACACAGGGAGGCTGCCAAATTGAGGAGACAAAGAAATATGGCCCAAATTAGAAAAAAGAACAAAACTCCAGAAAAAGAACTAAACAAAATGGAGATAATCTATCAGATGCAGAATTCAAAACACTGATTACAGCACCAGCTGTAATCCGTAGCACAGTCAATAAGGTGCCGGTCTGTGAACCCAAAGGTTTAATTCCCAGCCAGGGCACATAACCAGGTTGCAAGTCAGGTCTCCAGCCAGGTCTGTAGCTGGAGGCAGGTGAAAGGGAACCATACATTGATAAAACAAAACAAAACAAAACAAAACACTGATTATTAGGGTGCTCAAGGAACTCACTGGATACTTCAACAGCATAAAAAAAGACCCAGGCAGAAACAAAGGATACACCAATTGAAATAAAGAACACGTCTGAAATAAAGAACAATTTACAGGGGAATAACAGTGGAGTGAATGAACCTGAGAATCAAATCAATGATTTGGAACACAAGGAAGAAAAAAAAAAACAATCAGAACAGCAAGAAGAAAAGAGACGCCCCCCCCCCCCCAAAAAAAAAAAAAAAAGCCAAGGACAGGCTGAGGAGCTTCTGGAGCAACATCAAATGTACTAATGTTTGAATCATAGGGGTGCTGGAAGGAGAAGAGGAAGAGCAAGAAATTGAAAATTTATTTGAAAAAATAATGAAAGAAAACCTTAATGTAGTGAAGAAAGTAGACGTACAAGTTGGATCCAAAAAGGACCACACCAAGACACATCATAGTAAAAATGCCAAAGGCTGGTGGTACAAGTTAAACAATGAGATATTTCATACCTATAAGACTACTAAGAATGATGAATCAGGATGATGCCAGGTGTTTCTGGGATGAGAGGGTATAGAAATACCCATGCACTCTGCTGAAAGTACAAACTGGTTTTGTACAACCACTCTGAATAGCAATCTTGTACCACTCTATGTCCTAGTCTGCTCTTGGGCATACATCCTAACCTAAAGAACTGGTGACAAAGGTCCATAACAGAACAAGAAATTCACTGCAATGAGGCAGTAAAGAGTTGAAGACAACCTGATGTCTATCAATGAAAGCACAACACACTTATTAAGCTTTATGCAGCAGTTAGAAGCAGTGGGTTAATGTACAGATAAAAACATGGGTGATAGTGGCAAGAAAAAAACAAAGGACAAGAACGGTAAAGGTTATGTGAGAAAGGCAATGGTCTTTTTTACCTCTGGGACCTAATATGCTGCATTATAACATAATATCCCTACAATATGTTATGCTATATTAGAAATCAGGTTCATAAACAATGAATTTTTCCCTATACCTTATAAAAATTATAGTAATATAATGCTGTTAAGCATGTACAGAGGAGTCCCTTACAAAATAAATTTTAGATCACTTGATGCAAGGAAAGAATGCCAGATGATTATAACTTTACTCACTTTAGCTCCAACACTGCAACTGCCAGTGCTCCCAGTGCTCCCACTTGCAACTCCTGTAAATCGGGCTTCCAATAATTCTTGCCTTCTTGGATCCAGACTATGAAGCTCATCCATTGCACCTAAATAAGGGAGGAAAGAACAAACACACACATGTATCTCTCTCTCTGTATATACAAACACAAAATGCATTATTTGTGTTTAGTTAAGATGTCAATAAACTTAAGTTTCTACAAAGAGATGAAAAGGACTTTAAGAAATTTATAATGTCCACTCTCATTTATCAAAACCTATAGTGGATTTCCAACATTTCTGACTGTAACCCATATTAAGAAATATATTTCCCACCCAACCCAACTCGGTACAGAGGTACATAAACAAACCATATATATATATAGATAGATAGATAGATATATGATTTTATTTATTTTTAGAGAGAAGGAAAGGGAGGGCGAAAGAGAGAGAGAGAAACATCAATGTGTGGTTGCCTCTTGCATGATTCCAACTGGGGACCTGGCCTGCAACCCAGGCATGTGCCCTAACCGGGAATTGAACCAGTGACCCTTTGGTTGGCAGGCCAGCACTCAGTCCACTGAGCCACACTAGTCAGGCTATACACACACACACACACAAATACTTTTTAATGCATTCAGTGCACACCAATACTTTCTAGTCTATTGTAGTCCATTAACAAAGGAAAATGGTTGTAAGCTATTAAATTGATTTCATGAGACATTAATGGACCATGGGTCCAGTTTGAAAAAGACTACTATTAATAGTATAATTTTCTTATCCTAAGCTTATACAGAATTCTGGCACAAAGCAATATTACTACTTAATTTTTTTGTTTATATATACACTTTATCTTACTAACTATATTTTAAACTGAGAAGGTTTATTTTATTACCATCACATCCCATAGATTTTCATACAGTTGATAGTTTTGAATGTTTTCAGTTTCTATTGGGTAAATGAAACTCATACACATGCACCCAACAGATCTATAAGGTAACATCTGCTATTAAACAATCACCATGAGAATTAAGGGGGAAACCTAGCATTCTGATATAATTGCTATTATGCAGACTAAAGCACCACAAATTTTAGCTAAAGTTCAATTAAACTCTTAAAAATTTTTTTATCCAGGCCTGCTAATTCTCTACTGACAAAATTCAGGGTTTCTCAAAGGGAGCAAGAAGAGTATTACCAGAATCCAGAATATCTAACATTTTCAACCGACACGAGAGCCCTTCTACACAATCCACTCCTAAAGGTTAAGAACTATTCCTATAAACCTCACTGAAAAGCTCCTTTCATTACCTTTATCTTCATCTGGAGAGGACTAGATGGATAATGACCATGCTTCCACATGTATTTAAATGCTTGTATCTGTACGCTCCTCCTTTCTCCATCTCAAAGGGGTTAACTTTAAAAAACTAACGGCTTCAATTCTTGCTTTTGATCCCATTCCTTCTATTATGAGTATACCCCTGATAATGTACTTTCAAGTACCACCCATGCTTCTAAATTTTTCTTATCCAGCTATTACATCAGAAATTGTGTACCGTTCCTTTCTTGGTGCAAGGGGACCGAACTTTCAATCCTTGGTTTTTAAATTACACAGTTCTAGTTTTCAGAATTTAACCATGTCTGTTTTTCTGCTTGTTCTCTGTTAACTATGAAAACCCTGGGGCTCAACTCATGGCCTTCTGCTCTTTTCACATGTATGGTCAAATGATTTTCAACAAGTGTGCCAAAATCATTCAACAGAGGAAGAACAGTCTTTTCAACAAATACTATTAGGAAAACTAGATATCCACATGCAAAAATATTAAGTTGGACCCTTACCTAAACACCATATATAAAATTTAACTCAAAATGTATCAAGTACCTGAACATAAAACCCAAAACTATAAAACTCATAGGAGAAAATATAGAAGAAAGCTTTAAGTCATAGGACTTGGGAATGGCTTCCTGGACTTTGAAACCAAAAACACGGGGAGTAACAGAAAAAATAGTAACTTGGACTTCACCAAAATTAGAAACTTTTGTTCATCAAAAGACACCATCAAGAATGCGAAAAGGAAATTGAAAAAATAAAAAGAATGCGAAAAGGGGGCTCTGGCTGGTGGCTCAGTGGATAAGGCACAGGCCTGGGAACCCAAAGGTCGCTAGTTCAATTCCCAGCCAGGGCACACATAACCAAGCCAGGTCTCTAACCAGGTCCATAGCTGGACACAGGTGAAAGGCAACCATACATGGATGTCTCTCTCCCTCTCTCCCTGCCCCTCTCTCTAAAAATAATAGTCTTAAAAAAAAAGAATGCAAAAAGGCAGCCAAAAGGATGGGAGAAAATAGCTGCAAATTAGGTACCTCATAAGCAATCAATATGTACAGTATGTAAAGAAATCTTAAAACTCAACAACACCCTGGCTGGTGGCTCAGTGGAAAGGGTGCCAGCCTGTGAACCCAAAGGTCGCTGGTTTGATTCCCAGCCAGGGTACATAGCCAGGTTGCAAGCCAGGTCTCCAGCCAGGTCTGGCAACCATACATTGATGTCTCTCTCCCTCTCTGCCTTCCTCCCTTCCCCTCTCTAAAAATTAAAACAAAACAACAACAAAAAATCCCCAAAATTCAATTTAAAAAACAGGCAAAGGACTTCAACAAACATTTCTCAAAAAAAAGACACAACTGACCAATAAACACGAAAAGAGGCTCAATGTCATTAATCATTAAGATAATGCAAATCAAAACCACAATGAAATACAACTTCACGCACATTAGGACAACTATTATCAAAACAAAATACAAACAGAAAATAATGAGTGCTGGCTAGGATGTGGAAAAACCCGAACCCCTGTGTACTGCTGGAATGTAAACTGGTGGAGACACTGTAGAAAACGTATGGCAGTTCCATAAAAGAATTAAACACAGAATTACCATGTGATCCAGGAAGTCCATTTCTGAGAATAAACCCAATAGAAATGAGGGAAATTTTGATAGGCTGCACATAAGTAAATGTTGAAGATATGCTAAGTGAAGTAAGTCAGACACAAAAGATCAACAAAAAAAAAGAAAAAGAAAAAGGTACTGTCCAAGTTCAGTTATATGAAATTCCTAGAGTACTTAAATTCAAAGAGACCGAAACTGGGGTGGTGGCTGTCAGAGGTAGAGAGTCATGGTGTGATGGAGATTTAGTGTTTAGTGGGTATAAATGTTCAACTAGGGAAAACAGATGTTCTGAAGATGGATGTCGGTGATTGTATCACAAACTGAACTGTACATTTAAAAATGGTTAAAATGGTAAATTTTGTATTATGTATATTTTGCTACAATTCTTAAAAATAATTTTTGAAAAATATAAATTGTACTTCATCAAAACTTTATCTTTGCTAGTTCAAAAGACGTGGTTATAAAAATGAAAACAGATTGGAAGAAAAATGTTTGCAAAACATATATGTGCTATATATACTATGTCCACTCTTTGGCTTGATAACAGATTGATTACCCCCTTGAATTTAGTAGAGAAGATGAGGACATCAGTCTCTACTTTGACCTGGACCAGCTCATAATATGGTACTTTGTTCCCCATTGTTTTATATGTTTCTTAGATGTACAGCTTCCTCTAGAACTTTCCCTTCCCCCATAAAGCCCTGGAGAAAGCTATATAGTAAAGGCAAAAAAACCCCAAAAACAACACCACCAAAAACTCACAATGTTTCTAACTGAAAACTCTCACTAGGGGTTCCAATCTTGCTATAGCCCTTAACGCCTTCTAACAAGTTTTTGTGACATTTTAAAGAGGCAATGTATTGAAGAGCTCCTCCTGGCACATAACAAATGTTTAATAAATAAGCATACTTACCTAAATTCTAACCTTGAATATTAAAGGCTTGCTCCTCTAAATGCAATGATGGTTCATTTACCATCAGCACTTGTTATCACTTCAGACATGTAAGAAATATAAAATCTTGGGTCCCACCCCAGCCCTACCAAATCAAAATCTCCATTTGAACCACATCTCTATGTAATTATACGTGCATTTGTGTTTGAAAAGTACTGCTACAGAACAGGGGTCCACAAATGTTCTCTATAAAGGGTCAGATCATAAGTATTTTAGTCTTTGCAGGCCAACAGGCAAAACCATGTAGATGCTTATATAATGAGAGAAAAACTTCCAACTGAAAAAATTAAAGATAAAATAACTGAGTATAATATTTTATAATATATAAGCCTGCTAATTTAAAAATGAAATGGGGGGATAACATTTCACTTAATTCAAGTGTCCTATCATCAAAATCTATTGCAAATACTCATCTGTTAATGCTGATCAGATTTTATGTATTTATCTTTGAAAATGTCTTTTCTGGCAGACAGGTACTGTCAAGTACTGGTATCAATCCACAAGCAATGATTTTAATATGCATATTCATTACTTTAAAGGCAGTTGTTGAAGTCTATTAGACTCTTTTGATATTTGCCTTTCAGTATATCATTACATTGCAAGTTAATCACTTCCAATTGAAGGTTAGGCAGAAGCTCTCAAGTGCACAATTAAATGGATTTTGAATTATTGGGAACTTTTTGCACTTTCATCAATGTCTGGAAAAATGCTGCTGGAGCTGTAGTTGGAAGTTGAAAAAATATATTCATGAAAATTTAAGTGGGAATAAAGATCTCACTCTGACAGCGTGAGAAATGTATAAAGCAGCTTGATGTTACTTGTGATTCAAATATCAGTTCCCACTAAAATAACTTTACTGAAACTAAATTTTGCACGTAAGCACTATTTTGTCTTGTAATTTTAGGTTAAGTTCTTTTAAAACATTTCCTAGTCTGCAGAATAAACTAAGTCCAGAACTAATTAGTATTTGATAAGTGTTTGAGGGCTAGCCTCTTTGTTCAGAAAAATTCCTCTTAGCCCTTAGCTCAAAAAATTGGAATATTTTACCACTGCTAAGCCAGATAGGATATTCAGCTTCTAACAAAAATTCACATAGCTGATACTAGGTAAGTCCACAAGAGCAAATGAAATTTATCACTGACAGTACTGATTCAATAACATGATAAATTCAAGTATTTCCTGTAAAGTACACGCTGATGAATAACACAATGAATAAAACCACAGGCTTCGAACACCTCACTTTTTGCAAGCTTTGTGAATTTGTTCAAATCAGACCTCTTCTGTTCCACACATACTTTTACCACCATCAGCTATCGCACATCTTAGCAGATTCCACTTCAGATTGTAAAGTGTTTTCTCAACTTTGAAAATACTCTCGCCTATAGATGTTCTACACAGACTATTCAAAGAGGCTAATTTTTTTGTTATTTTTAAATTTTTTTCAAAGACTTTATTTATTTTTAGAGAGAAGGTAAGGGAGAGAGAAAAAGATGACAGAAACATTGACGGGTGAGAGACACATTGATTGCCTCCTATGTGCCCCAAACATGGGCCCTACCTGGGAATCAAGCCGGTGACATTTTGGTTCCCGGGCCAGCTCTTAACCCACTGAGCCACACCTGCCAGGGCAAAGCTAATTCTTTTTCTAACCATTTCAAACTTGGCACTGACACCTTGAATAAACAATAACTGAGTAGTATCAATAACATCTTTCAACTCTCTCAGAGCCAAGGAAAACCACTCAATCACTCACCTTGTTTTTTAATTAACCTCAAATATCCTCACCTATTAAATCAACTGTTCTGGTCAAAAAGTTGATAATCTGCCCTGGCTGGTAGCACAGTGGGTAAGGTGCCGGCCTGCGAACCCAAAGGTCACAGATTCGATTCCCCAGCCAGGGCACATAACCAGGTTGCAAGCCAGGTCTCCAGTCAGATCTGTGGCTGGAGGCAGGTGAAAAACAACCATACATTGATGTCTCTCTCCCTCTCTCCCTCTCTCCCTTCCCCTCTTCCTAAAAATAATGAAATAAAATCTTAAAAAAAAAAAAAAGTTGATAATCTAAAACAAGTTTATTTTGTCTGTACACATTTATTTGTTGCAATCAAACCAAACTTAATTAATTCACCATCAGTAGCTTTCCTTGCTTGGCTAACAAAGAGTCACTCAGAAACTTATTTTGGTGGACCTATTTTCTATGTTTATTTTTATGAGGATATTATACTGAGATGAGATATGCCTTTTTTAAGAAAACAAGAGTTGAGAATACTGTGGTGTATGCTTAGTCTAGTAATGTCAACTTATATTCTATCACAGCTATAATATCACTGCACATAAAATACTACGTACGCTATGCCTTAAAATCACTCAAAACACTGTAAGATATAAACAGCAGTGATGAAATCTGTAGTTATTCAAAAGCAGTATGAAGTGATGAGAATGCCACCTCTGTCACAACTACACAGCTCTGTCATTATAATGCTACAAAAGCAGCTGTGTTTCAATAAAACTTTATTTATGAACGCTAAAATTTGGATTTTACATGTCACAAAGTTTTGTTATTCTTTCATTTTTAACCATGCAAAATAGGCAGTTTGCTGACTCCAGTTGTAGCAAACACATTTCAAGATTTTAATCTTTTATGAAATCAAACTGTCATTTCCGACACCAAAATTTTGTCAATTATAAAAGGTGATATTTTCTGAATGTTAATTTCACAATAATCCCTTAAATTTTAATGTAATAAAGGTTTAGACTTTTGATAAAGTATAAATATAAAGACCATATACCCCCATCAAGACTACTCTATTTCAAAATAAAACCATCCACCTCCTAATTATGCTAGTACACTACTATTCTTAACTGTTCCCTAAAATTTATTGCAAGTACAAAACTTCACAAATATGTAACAAGAGATGTCACTATTCAAAACTAGAGTTCAATCACATTCTATTCTATTTAGAAAAATTTTAGGGTAACAACATAAATGAAAGCTGTTGGCCCATGACAGCAGTTTACCATGGCCTCTGATTAATAAACATTTTCTCTTTCCCTCCCTTCTACATAACACTCAAAATGTCACTCAATTAAAAAAAAAAAAAAAGTCATTCAATAAGTGCCAGTTATTATATTGTAAAAGTATGGCCTCCCAAGGGGGTCAAGTCTAAAAAAGGATGCACCTATTGGGCATATTATTAGTTCTGATTAGTCAACATTACTATATAGTTATACCAACTTCATGACAAGAAATCAATTTTTCATTATATCATTTTTTAATTGTTTTAAGTTTCATCTTTCTTGGCAGACTCAAAATAAAATTAAACTATCTAGAAAGCATGTGTTTAAAAGTATCATACGAGTACCAAAAAGTAAAAGAAATGAGGTTATTTACTAAGACATTTCTAACAGTAAATTCAACTGCTGCTAAACATCTCATATTTTTACATTTAAAACTTGAAGTCTGACAGTATTTTAATTCATTCCAGTTTTTAATTGTACTTGTCAGGTTACATCTGATAAGCTGATTTATATAAAACATGGTCCTTCTACTTTTCACATTATATCTGACAAGGCAGAAAACTCTGATTAAAAACAGAAATACTATGTTAAAGTTAGAAATTATTTCAACAAAAAATATTTCATTTAAATCATTCCTTTCCATTAGTTTTTAAAATGCATTTCAAAGTATACAATACAAAAAGAATTCAAGTCTACACTAATACTCTATAAGTACTTCTGACTCTTGCCATTTTAACAAGGATAATAAATGGAACATATCTATTTTCATTTAGAGTATTTTGTATCATGCATTCGGTGAACATAAGCATTTTTATTGACTACCTTACATACCATCATTTATTCCAGTTTGATATCCCATTTAAAACCAGTCTTATTTTTTGGCATTAATAAGTAAGTTATCACAAAAGCAGCCCAACGTCTGTTTTTTCCAGTAATCTTTTTCCCTCATGAATCTAATAAAAATATGTCTGACAATTTTTCCTAATGATTTAAATATTAATACTTGAAAATTTAGCCCATTTAGAATTTAATTATATATACATATATCTAGAATTTTTTCCAGAGGATAATGTCATATAATTAATTTCTCGTAGATTCAACCTTTCCTTACTGATCTGAAATACCTCCCCTGGTCATCTATCTCATTCCTACATATCTATCCATCTATCTATGTATACACATAAATATAAGTATTATACATATACACATAAGTATATTCACACACATATACATTCAAATATTTCACCTACCATGACTGGAAAGAGTAAGCACAGAAAGTTAGGTTCCTGAATCTAGTCTATACATTCAGTTAGATAAGCCTGTGGTAAAAACAGGCCTGATCTAGAATCACTCCACATCAGATTAACCTTATCTCTAAGATGGTAATTTTAAACACTTTTGTTGTAACCTATAAAGCAAAGGATTCTGATACTGTTAAGACCAAAGTATTCATATTAGGAAATAGAGCTTGCATCAGAGGTAAAGCAAAGTCTTATTTTTGTTTCTCTATATTATCATCTTACAGATAATAATTTCAATTTTATTCTTGTAAGTAAAAAATTATACCTGACAGCTTTTTTTCATCAAAAATAGATATATACACAGATAAGACTGTGTAAGCATGACCAAACTCTTTAATCTCTTCATGTCCCAGCTTCCTTATACATAAAATGGAGATAATAAAAGTACAAACTTTATACTTGTTAGAGTAAGTTTTTATCAAGAATTTTTAACTAAACCTGTCACAATAAATGCAAGCATGTACTGTATGTATGCTAAAATACAAATACTAAACAAAAATACAAACACAAAACCACTGGCACATTAGTAATATAGAATATAAACTTCCTTCCAGCTTTCTCCCTGAGGTCAGAAGTTCCTGGTAGGTAGAACAGCATATACACTAATGCCTAATTTCTTATGTTAATGTAGCAGTAATGTAACTCATTTTCCTCTAGCTTCAGGCAGAGAATAATTTGCTATGTTTAAAATAAATCAGTTTCTCTAATATGTACATATTCATATGTACATGCATATATGTGTATGTATATTCAGATGCACACATGTATGTATTTTTACACTAGGTTATTTTCTATTTTAATATATAGTTCTCATTTTAAAGACAAGACAATGAAGGCACCGAGAGGTTAAGTTATATTGGCTTTTGTTAGAACTTTATATCCACTCAACTAAGCATCCCTGTCCCAAAAGAACAGTCCAAAAGGAAGGAGTAGGCTAGGGTGGGTGTGGGAGTGGTGAGAGAAGACCTGTCTGCAGAGGGCCAGCATGTGCTTTAACGTGGAAGAAGAAATCTCCAGGAAAGCTCCAAAATAGGAATTTGGTTAAAACCTGACCTAGTAATGACCTTTTCCTCACTAATAGAAAGTCAATTGGTATCCTGTCCCTAACCAAAGTACTAATTACTTAGGAATCTTAAGTTTCAGGAGAACCAAGATGGTGGAGGAGTAAGTGGCACTACACCAATCTCCTCCCAACACCAAACTGGAAACACAACTTAATTGGGGAGAGATCATCCGGAATAACCAACAGAACACCAACTGGAGAGAAGCCTTTTGACCACAGACAGAACAGAAGAGCCGATTCATCACAACGTGACTGGTAGGAAGTATGGAACGGCAAGAGGCTGGCAGGGCTCCCATGGGCGGCAGCTGAAGGGACCTAGAAACATCTCAGCAGCCAGGGATTCCACCTGAGAAGGGTGGGATCTAAACCCCCAACTGGGCTTCCTAGCCTACAGCACCCAACTGTGAAAAGCAAAAAGCCACCAGATTTAGCCGGCTTGACAGAGAGACCGAGTTCTTCAAGGGACCATGCACGAAAATACAGTGGTACCCACCTACCCTGAGCTCCAGCAGAGGGGGGGCACAGTGGACTACAGAAGCTTGGGGAAAGTTTGGGTAAGTGGCTTTAGGGGGAGAGCTGAGGGAGCAGCCCATGAGTCCAGTGCTGACCCATCCCCCATACAGCTGGCAGACCACTCTTCTCCAAAGGGCGGGAGCCTGAGGGGAAGCCACAGCCCCACCCAGCAGTGCCTAAACCTGACCTCTGGTCACAGGCTGATTGGATTAACAACTGAATTCATCTGCCCCACCCAGAGGTGCCTAAAACTCATCACTGATCAGACTGATTGGATTAACAACTAAAGAAGACAAAGACAGTGGCTCTCTGGTAGTCTCCAACTGGCCCACACTGGGTCACCAGCTGAACACAGATCTAGGAAGTAAAAGAAGTGCACCTCTACACCACAGTAGGTCACACCAATAGGACAGTAAGTCAAAGTAGACCAATCCAAAAGGCAGAAACAAACAAGAGCCACCTAAAATGAGCAGAAAAAGAAATAAACCCTCAGCAAATGGAAAGGAGGAATCCCCAGGAAGAGTGCAAAATGAAATAGAGGCAAGCACCCTATCAGACATGGAATTCAAAATAATGATGATAGAGAAGCTTAATGAGCTCAGCGAGTTCAAAGAAAATTACAAAGAACTCCAGAAGAGCTACAAAGAACTCCAGGGAAGCTACAAGGAACTTACTGAGAACTACAGAAGCATTAAAAAGGACACAGACACCATCAATAAGAACCAGGAGCAAATGAAGAATACCATTTCTGAACTGAAGAACACAGTAAAAGGAATCAAAAGCAGGCTTGAGAAAGCAGAGGATCAGATCATTGAGCTGGAGGTCAATGTAGAAAACTCCCAGGCAATGCAACAAAATGAAAAAAGACTGAAAAAGAATGAAGAGGTCTGAAGAAAGCTGCAGGACAACATGAAATGTAATAACATCTGTATCATAAGGACCAGAAGGAGAAGAGGAGGAGCAAGGGATAGAAAACCTCTTTGAAAAAGTAATGACAGAAAACTTCCCTAACTTGAGGAGACAAAACATCATGCAAACTCAGGAAGCACAGAGGGTCCCAAGGAAGATGAACCCAAACAGGCCCACTCCAAGACACATCATCATGAAAATGGCAAATTTCAAAGACAAGAAGAGAATCCTAAAAGCAGCTAGAGAGAAACAGCTAATAACATACAAGGGAGCTCCCATAAGGTTATCAGCTGATTTCACAACAGAAACAGCAAGCCAGAAAGGAATATGGCAAAAAATATTTCAAGCAATGAAAAACAAAGGCCTGCAACCAAGAATACTCTATCCAGCAAGGCTCTCGTTCAAAATGGAAGGTGAAATGAGGAGCTTCCCAAACAAAAGAAGTCTAAAAGAATACATCACCAAACCAGCATTGCAAGAGATACTAAAGGGTCTGCTTTAAGAAGCTGAAGAAATAGAGACACAGACAGGAACACAGGTACAAAGGTAAATGGATTAAATGCACCAATCAAAAAACATAGGGCAGCTGAATGGATAAGAACCAACTTTAACTTATGAATGCTTTAAAGTGATCTTGTTATAGATAGATTTTACTAAATAAGGTATAATTTTGTATAATACAAGTTACTTGTATCTGCATTACTGCAGGTTAAGTTTTCTTAGATTGGAATCATTTCACAAAATGGGAAAATCAGGTTACTTGTAGTAACTCAGAAAAATTGAATGCAGTTAAGAAAGAAGAAAAAGGTAAGAAAATGTGGATGTATATTACATAGAAGACATGCTATCTTTCTTACTGTTATAAAATATGTGCTTATTTGTGCGTGTGTAATATGCAGACATTGTTAGCAATTTATGTTTTAAATAGCAATCAACTGGTCATGGGTATGTTGTGAAATCAGTCAATCTTTAGGTTAGAAAAGATGCTGAGAATGAAGACTAATTTGGATGGAAGTTGCAAACTACTAAACTATATGATTCATGTACATAGACAACATATATTCTCAAATTAGCATGTAAATTAGATGAGATTCCTTTCAAATCGTGGAAATATACATTACCAGTTATGAAGGCCCCCAAACTGAGGGTGCTTGGGAAAAAGAATTAATGCTATAGTAAACTATATTATTGAAATGTGAACATACCTAATCTCTACCGCAAGACTCTTAATTAAATAGTTCAGGGGTTAGTTTAGGATCACACAGGAAGTCAACCACAAGTTCAAAAAATAGCTAGAAGACTATTCTACAAAATTATTATGTCCTAGGGATTTTTATTTTTTACCTCAACTTAGTAGACATAAATAATTTCTACTCTGGGGACTGGCTGAGCATTGCAAGTGCCATTATTTCTGGAGGCTTCGACTTGTAGAACACATGTAGAGGAAAAACAGAGGGTATTGAAAGAAGACCTGTGCACAGCCTGAATAAATAAATAAATCTACTATTTAAGATGGAAAACTACAAAAAGAATAAGTTGTAGTTCCAGTAGCTTAAAATAGAGTTGTATTATCGGAGGGGAGAGGATCTGACTCAAAAACCAAATTCATATTTTATTCTGGGTTTGGCACTATCTCTAGGACAACTTTCACAAAAATGAGTTCTGCAACATACCATTTCTGTGATATATTTCACAATAACAGCATTCCAGAGTGAAATAAGTATTAAAGAAGAAAAAACTGCTTAATCTTGCTACAATAAATCTAAAATACTATCACTTAACATGTAATAATTATGTAAGCCATTGGCATATTTTAAACTGTATTAATTCTTCAAAATCTAGTATATACTTTAAATATGTGTAAAAATATGTACGGGTGTAAATATTTTTGCATGTGTTTGGTAATAGCACAATTCATATTACTTACAAGAGTAATTCTTTAAACAAATGAATTAATGTAGGCATTTTGGAATAATGAAAAGAAAACTTTGTATTAATATGATTTGAGAAGCTAACAGAAGGCAGTAATTAAATGGTGAATTGTCGGATGTGAAAGGGAAAAAAAAACATACACATTGGTGGTTACAGAGTAGACAGGGGGATGTTAAGAAGAACAAAGGAAATAGAGAAGCCAAAGAACTTACACGCATGACTCGATGGACATGAACTAAGGGTGGCACTGCTGGAGGGAATGGGGTACTGGTGGAGCGGGGCAAAAATTGTGACAACTGTAATAGCAAAATAAATAAAATATACTAAAAAGAAAAAAAAAAGAATCTTAAGTTTCATGCCTTTCCTTATTATGAATGTAATACATGCTTGTTGAGATAAACAATACATAAGTTTTTATTTCCCAAAATCCCACTCCTCCGAGGTACATGTCCTTTGATAAACCTTTAAAAGCACAGTGATTATTAACTGCCATACAGTATTCTTTCTTGGTCTATTCTTCTGTCTCAATCGTGTAGGGTAAAAGAAGGGCTTGGGAACAATTTTTATTTGTTATAGTCTTTCTACAGCAAGGTAATGAATTTCTGACCAGAAAGCTGCATGTATTACATGTAAGAAATCCAAGTTAAGTACTATATATACTTATTTAAATACTACCTAAAGCAGTAATTATAATAAAAATCAAATACTCTATTTACATAGTGACATCATCATAATTAGTTTCACCAATATCATCTCTATCATATCTTCAATGAGATTAAGAGCATGAGCTCTGATGTCAGAGTTCAAATCCCACATGTGCCACTTGGTGATCCATAAAACCCTTGTAATATATATCTTCAATCATTTTTATTTACTATTGTTAAGGCCCAGAAAAATAAGTAACTTGCACAAAATTGCATGCCAAGTGATGTGAGAAGAGAATGAAAAGGTTATTAGCAGACAGCAGAGCATTCCAATATACTCACTCACTCTTCAATTTCTCTAGCCTCAGCCTTCAAATAAGAAAGAAAAAAAGTTTTTAAAATAATAAATCCATGAGATTTCCGACAAAACAGAGTACTCTGCTTAGGAACCCTATCTGTATGAAATGCACACATAATTAACACAAATTATCCTGCTTGATAAAATTAAAAACTACGTTTACAATCACTACCAACTCTAAATTGCTATAAAACTCCAGCGGATGCCAAAAGTTTAGGTGCCAGATGCATAAATTAGCACATAAACCCATTAAGACCATAATGTTCCTCTAGCAAGATCCATTTCTAAGGACCAAGTCACCCAAAAAACAAAATTTTTAAATTTAAAGTAATATTTTCTATAACCTTCAACCTTAACAGAAATACCAATCTTTAGATAAATATATAATATGAGCTAAATAATTCTGAATAAAGGACAATAAATTATTATTTTTACCAGGTTAAACCATATTAAGTTACAGATGTTCAACCATTTTTTAAAAAAGATTTTATTATTTTTAGAGAGAGGGGAAGAGTGAGAGGCAGAGAGGGAGAGAGACATCAATGTACAATTGCCTTTCACCTGCCTCCAGCTACGGACCTGGCTTGCAACCTGGCTATGTGCCCTGCCTGGGAATTGAACCAGCGACCTATGGCTTCACAGGCCACCACCTTATCCACTGTGCCACCAGCCAGGGCTCAACCATTTTTTAAAAAGATTTTATTTTTATTATTATTATTTTATTTTTTTAATTTTATTGTTGTTGTATTACATCCATCCCCTTTTGCTCCCCTCTGTCCCCCTCCCCACCCACCCATTCCCCCCAAAGTCAATCCCACCTGTTGTCCATGTCCATGGTTCCTTTATACTAGGTTCTTGTCTAAGCTGCTCCCCTTCTTTGCCTCTACCTCCCCCTCCCCACTACAAAAGATTTTATTTTTAAAGGGAGGGAGAAAAAGAGGGAGAGAAACATCAATGTGTGGCCACCTCTACCCTGACCCCAACTGGGGACCTGGCCCACAACCCAGGCATATGGCTGGGAATCAAACTGGAAACCTTTTTATGTGCTAGCTGGTGCTCAACCATTTTAGAAATCTACTAAAAAGCTCATGTCATTTAATCTAATACTCAATGAGCAGAACAGACTATGGCAGTGATTTCCAACCTTTTTTATCTCATAGTACTCATACACTAATTATTAAAATCCTAAGTCACACCAAAAAAATATTTTTTGCTGATCTAACCAAAAACAACCAAAACAAAAAACAAGCAAACAACCAAACAAATAAAACAGGTATCATTTTGATTCACTCACACTGGATGACTAACGCTGTGTTGGCTGTTGTCATTTTTTAATTTGACAATCTAAGAGAAAAGAGGTCAGTGTCCTGACTAGTCAGGTATCACGTGTTTTAAAAATTCTTGTGGCACATTGGTTGAAAATCACTGGTTGATGGTGTATAATCAACCCTCTAGTATTTCTAAAAATGATTATAACTAGCATTTTTTACAGTATTCAGTTATTTAAAGAAACTGTGAGTCAACATCAATCTCATACACATTTTACTTGTATATTAATCTCAAATCTGCCAAAACAGAGTGACAAATGCAAAGTCTTATTAAGTTATAGCAAAAGGCTGGCCCTCAAATTTACATAGTATTCCAGCAAATCTAAAGAATGATTTACATAAAGGAACCATGGACATGGACAACAGGTGGGATTGACTTTGGGGGGAATGGGTGGGTGGGGAGGAGGACAGAGGGGAGAAAACAGGGGATGGATGTAATACAACAACAATAAAATTAAAAAAAAAAAAAAAAAAAAAAAAGATTTACAAAGTCTGGCTTATTCTGAGTTTTCTTTTGATTATTGTTATTTTCTGACTTAACATTTCGCAATGACAATTTATTTACCTTATATTTTTAAAAAGACATGTATTTTTTATGAAATAGTGATGAAAAAGAAGAGAAGCAATTTTACTTCTTTCCCTCTTTACCCCATTCATAAATCCAAATTGCCAACAGTCAAGAAAAAAGCAAAATCTCAGAGCCTAAAATGTCCCACCCAATACATAGTCCTACTACCTAAAAAATAATCAATGTCAAAATTCAGGTTTATTTTTTTCCAGTCCGTTTTCTGTATGCTTTTTACTCCATAATTATGGTTACACTTCTTAGCAGTCCCTGGAACATCAGAGATGTTTCCATGTTTATAATTTCAATCTTCTTCCAAGGACCCTAAAAGCTGATGAACAAAATATAATTATCATTTGCTGAAGGGCTGCTAAATGAGAAACTTATATGCCATCCTACTCCCAGTTTGGGTTCCTTAGCCCCCACCAAAAAACTTCTTTTTTGAAAATTATTTCCCCCAAATAAACCCAATTAATAATATAAGTAAGAACAATGATATAGCTCTTTGCCATAAAAGAACAAAAATCACATAAACATTTATATAATAAATTTATTGATTGTATATACTGCCATAATAAAATGCAGTATATATGTCTCAATAAAATATAAATTCTCTTATAAATAACTCAACTTTTGGACCCTGGCTGGTGGCTCAGTGGATAGGTACTGGCCTGAGAACCCAGGGGTTGCTGGTTCAATTCACAGCCAGGGCACATGGCCAGGTTGCAGGCCTGGTCTCCAGGCAGGTCCGTAGCTGGAGGCAGGTGAAAGGCAACCATACATTGATGCTTCTCTCCCTCTCTGCTTCCCTCCCTTCCCCTCTCTCTAAAAATAATAAATAAAATCTTTTTTAAAAATTAAAAATTTTTAAATTTAAAAAAATTAAAAATTTAAAAAAACCTAACTTTTGTGTTAAAACTGATCATTCCCAAAACAGTGTGATGTGTACCTTTGGGTTCATTGCAATATCCATTCTAGGTTAATAAATTAAAATTTTTCTGTAACAGAAAGATAATAGTTTACCTTTTCTTACATTTTTTGAGAGAGAATTCACAAATTTCAGAACTACAAAAGTTGTCTGGTAGTCATCACTGCTGTCAGTATTCTATACTAATTACTATTTTGTATCCTATGTTATTCTAATTATATAATAGTAATTTCCCACATTATGATACTGTTTTCATAAACATTATTTCCACGGCTACCTAAGATTTCATTAAATGGATGTATATCAATATAGTTAATTATTCTAACATTGGTAATTCAAGTGGTTTCCAATTTCTTGCTATTAAAAATAGTGCTGTACTAGCCCTGGCTGGTGGCACAGCGGATAAGGCACCGGCCTGTGAACCCAAAGGTTGCTGGTTCTATTCCCAGCCAGGGCACATAACCAGGTTGCAAGCCAGGTCTCCAGCCAGGTCCATGTCTGGAGGCAGGTGAAAAAGCAACCACACATTGATCTCTCTCTCCCTCTCTGCCTCTCTCCCAAAATAATACATAAAATCTTTTAAAAAAAATTTGTACTGCAACAAACATTGTTCTACCTAAAATGTTTTATTTAAATTTAGGATTATTTCCTTACAAAAATGACTCCCAAAACACTGTAGAAAAATGATATGTAAATATCTACTTATCTCTCTCCAGCTCACCCAGCGAACCTTCACAGTTAACTGTGAAAACTGTTAACATACCAGGCGCCCAAAGATAGCATCTTTAAAAAGCCTGCCAGTAAAGAAATTCTTACCTTTCCCTAACTGATAAGGGTGGCTTACAGTACCTAAACTATTTATACAATGTGATACATATGCAAGGAAAAAGATACCTCCCATAAAGCCCTGAGTGCTGAGTCTCTAGTGGATTTCCCAGGAGAGACACACTGCACACTTGTTGCTGGGGGCAGGCGTGTGCTCCATGTGCCTCCTCTTATGGGGAGAGGACCAAAGGAAGCCTACAGAGGGATTTCCCCAGACTACACCTATGCCTTTATTATATAAAGAATGAGGAAAGAAAAGGGCTGGTAAAAAAATAAAGGAAGGGAAAGAAAGAAAGGGCAGGGAGGCAAAGAAACAACAACATTGTAATGCTTTCAAGATTTCATTTGAACCCAAATGGCCAAATGTATTTAGTTGCAAGAAAAAGAAGAAAAAAAAAAAAACCTATGAAAATAAAGCTATTTCTGCTTCAACTTAAACCTGCAACTCCAGGTGGCTACCTGTTCCTCAAATCAGTGCTATTCAAGTGCTGTATGTAACCAACTGACAATTTAAACAAAAGAAAGGAAAGGAGGGAGAGAAGGAAGAAAGGAGTGGGGCAAGGAAGAAAAAAAAAAAAAGATTCAAATTTCCCCGAAAGTTCCAAACCAATTAAACTATTAAAAATAAAAACAAGGCAGGTGAAAGGCAACCATACAATGATGTTTCTCTCCCTCTCTGCCTCTCTCCCTTACACTCTGCCTGGAAATAATAAGTTTAAAAAATCTTAAAGAAACAAAAAAAACAAGAAAAATCCTAAAAAAATTTCAAATTATAAAATAAAAACATAGCAAAGGAAAAAAAAAAGACAAAACAAACAAATAAACAAACAAAACCCTTTCTATTTCCAGTAATGGTGAATGAGGTAAATCAGACCAATCTAGAGGATGAAGTCTGAAAAGCTGGACTGAATTTTAAAATGTCTGTTTATATAGATATCAGGCCATGAAGAATCATGGAGCCAAAATTCAGGGAGAAAAGAAGTCCTCGAGAGGTATGTCATGTATATGATGCTTTCCTGCCCTTGGTGACATCTGCTAATTCTAGAACTAGTGACCAAGAGGCTGAGAAAGAAGCTAAGCAAAACTCAACAGTATCACTGGGCTAACCAGGCAAAAAATACAATCAAGAGCCTCTCCCAAAACTGTGGTTTGGAATCCCCATCATGCAGTGAGAGTGAATAGGATTCAATTCCAGTTTCTAATCTGAATCCTTAATAGTGAGTCAAGAAAATCTGAGATTTATAGTACCATTACATTTCTGCCAAAGTAAATGTGAATTTTCTGTCATGGAAGATTGACATCATTCTAAGCCTTAAGTTATTTCTACAGTTTTTCTATTAAAAAGTCCTATACACAATTCAAAACAAAAACCACCACCCAAGAAAATAACAAATGACTAAAAGGCAAGTAAGGTATGAAACAAGACCCAAAGTGATCCAGATAAAGAAATTATCAGAAACAAACTTTCAAATAACTATGGTGAATATTAAAATTGAGAAATTTGACAAAGAGCCTATAAGTAACAAAAAGAACCAAATTAGCCCTGGCTGCAGGGCTCAGTTAGTTGGGGTGAATCCTGCAAACCAGGAGGTTGTGGGTTTGATCCCAGTCAGGGCTTGTGTGGGAGGCAACCAGTGGATGTTTCTCTCACATGTCTGTCTGTCCGTCTGTCTGTCTCTCTCTCAAATCAGTAAGATATCCTTGGGGGAGGATTCAAAAAAATTGTTTTCTAGTAAAAAAATAAAACCTAAATTAAGAATTCAGTAAATGAGTTTCAAAAATATTAAACATTGCTTAAGAGATTATCAAAGACAGAAGATAGCTCAGAAATATGTATCTTTAAAAAGTACACAGAAAAGTGCATAAGAAACAAAGGGCATACAATAAGAAGGTCTCACACATGTGTAACTGGAGTCCCAGAAAGTAAGTGACAAAAAGAAGCACTATTAAAGTGATACAAGCTGATAGACTGAGAATTTCCTGAAACTTGTGAAAGCTCTCAAGAGAGATGACCAGCAAAACTTCCTCAATGATGAAAATGTTCTCCATCTACCAATAGGGAAGCCAGTAGCTTCATGTGGTTGCTGGTAACTTAAAATGTGAGGAACTGAATTTTCATCTTTTTAAATAGCCATATATATATAGCTAGTGGCACTGAATAGAGCAGACCCAAGTCACAGATCCAAGAAGGCCTACAAACACCAAGTGAAACACAAGAAAAGCACATCTAGACTCAGCAAAGTAAAATTGCTTAAAAACCAAAAGTAAATCCCCAAAACCTAAAAAGCAACCAAAGGCTATGAACTAAATACTATCAAAGGAATAACAGTTAAAACTGATATATGACTTCTGCACAGATACAATGGAAGACACAATAACATGCAACAGGCTAAATAAAATAACTGCATACCTAGATTCCAACATCTAGTATAAAACAAACAAATGCAATAATACAGATGGAAAAAAAAGACATTATCTGACAAGTAACAAGAAATTCCTCACTAGATAGGCCCAAATTAAACAGTATTTCATTAAAACAGTAACTCAAATAGTATTTAATAAAGAACCATATGATTTTGCTCATATGTGGGATAGAAAAGCAAAAGCAACAAATGAACAAGGAAGACACCAACTCAGACACAGACAACAGTATGGTGACTATCAGAGGGAAGCGGGTAGAGGGTGCAGTAAAGGGTAAAGAGGGGTCAGTCAAATGCATGGTGATTTGACTCTGGATGGTGGGCACACAATACAGTAATATTGATCATGTATCATAGAAATGCACACTTGAAACGTATATAATATTATTAATCAATGTTACCCCAATAATTTCAATTTTAAAAAGTAAAAGAATGGTAAAAAGATATACCATGCAAATAGTTAACAACTGAAAATTAGTGTTGTCTGTCTTAACATGAACAAATACTATAAGACAAAATGTATTACTAGAGGTAAAAGGGAACATTTCACGGAAATAAAAGGTTTGATTTACTAGGTAGAAACAAAAAATCTCAATTTTAAAGCACCTACAAAATGATAGATACTATATAAACATAGACAAATCTAGAATCATTTCAGGACCTTTTAACAAACCTTTCTCTGACTAGAACCAAAAAAAAGTAATGATAACAATTTTAAAAAGAAACAAACTTGATATAACTGATACATATATTATATCATATCTAACAACTGAAGCTTACAAATTATTTTTGTCCAATAAAAGAAATATTTAACCAAGAAAGACCATATGTTGGGTCATAAAGCAAGCACCACATTTTAAAGAACTGAAATCGTTTAGCTTAGTTCTTATTCCAGTGGAGCTTAGTCAGAAAGCAGTAACAAAAAGCCCTTTAGAAAACCTATGTTTAAAAATTAAACAATATACCCCTGGCTGCGTAGCTCTGTTGGTTACAGAGCATTATCTTAATCTGCCAAGGTTTCAGGTTTGAGAATCAACCAATGAATGCATAAATATGTGGAATAACAAATTGATGTTTCTCTTTCTCTCCCTCTTCCTCTCTCTCTCTCTCAAAAAATTAAAGAATAACTGAATAATCCATGAATCAAATAAAATCATGGAAATTACAGAATGTTTTAAGCTGAATGAAATATGCATACATATACATTTACACACACATACACATCAAAACCTGGGGGATTCAAGTATACACTTTAAAAACAGTTAATTTTATGTTATGCAAATTTTACCTAAAATTTTTTTTTAAAGGCAAAATTGAGAAAGAAAACCAAACTTATGCTTAGGGAACTTTATAACCCAAATATAATATAATATAATATACATAAATTAAAATCCAGAGCTGTGTATTTGACACAAAAATTTAGAAAAAGAATAGGAATTAAATACCACAAAAAGCCAAAAGGAAAACAGTAAAGTCTTAACAAAAATTAAGCAAATACAAAGAATGAATAAGCTGAATGTCCATTAAGACTAATAAAATGGTAAGATGAATAAAAAAAAAAAATAAAGAAATAAGACACAGATAGTGGGTATCTGTAATGAAAAAAGAGGACATCATTACATATCCTAGACATAGATAACAAAGGAATGTTATGGGCCATCTTAGGCAGACACATCTGAAATTTCAGATAAAATGAAGGAATTCCCAGAAAAAACAATTTAGCAAAACTGATATGAAAACTGAAATTCTAAAGAGCACTATGATATAGAAATTGAAACCATTACTTAAAGCTTTTCCAAAGAGAACTCTAGGCCTAGAAAGCTTCCTTAGTAAATTCTACTGAATGTTCAAAGAAGCTCCAACACCCTTGTTACATAAATTCTTTGAGATAATGATAAAAGAAAAAGCACTTTCCTACTCATTAAGAAGCCTGTGTTATCTTGATATAAAACCTGAGAAAAACATTAAGAGAAAAGAAAGTTGCATGGCCCTGGCTGGTAGCACAGTGGATAAGGTGCTGGCCTGCAAACCCAAAGGTTGCAGGTTCGATTCCCCAGGCAGGGCACATGACAAGGTTGCAAACCAGGTCTCTAGTCAGGCCTGTGGCTGGAGGCAGGTGAAAAGCAACCATACATTGATGTCTCTCTTTGTCTCTGCCTCTCTCTCTTCCTCTCTTTCTAAAAATAATTAAATAAAATCTTAAAAAAAAAAAAATTGTTTAAAAAAAAAAGAAAAAAGTTGCAAATCTAGCTCATTCATGAATATAGGTGCAAAAATACTAAATGAAAGGTCAACAAGCAATTTATATAAAAAGAACAGCTCATGAATTGTATTCAGTACAGGAAGATAGGGTTGGTTTAATGCTCAAAAGGCAATAAAATAATTTACCACTTTATAAAACAATCTGGAGGAAAGTTAAATGATTAAGTAAAAGGTGAAAATACATGGGATAAACTTCAATATCCATTTATGATTTTAAAAAAATAACTAGTAATAGAAAAGAATTTCCTTAGTCTAAGAAAGGATATATAAAAAATGTCTGTATACTAAATCGAGAAATTCTGAAAAATTCTCCCCAACTTTAAAATTAGTAACAACACAAGGATTCCCGTTATATATAACAAATACACATTCAAAACTATACTGGAGGTCAGTCACTGACTGCTATAAGGCTAGAAAAAACAGAAGTACTGCACTGAAAAAGATCAAACAAAATTATCATTCTCAGGCCATATGTCTGTGCATAAAAATGAATCTAGTTGAGATGAATTATCAGAATTATAAGCAAGGCTGCTGGTTACCAAGTTAATATGCAAAAATTAACTGAATTCTACATAGCAATAAATACAAAAATGTTTTAAAGACATACCATTTATAACATCAAAAAATAAAAATTCTCCCTGGCTGGTGGCACAGTGGATAAGGTGCCAGCCTGAGAACCCAAAGGTCGCTGGGTTTGATTCCCAGCCAGGGCACATAACCAGGTTGCAAGCCAGGTCTCCAGCCAGGTCCGTAGCTGGAGGCAGGTGAAAGACAACCATACATTGATGTCTCTCTCCCTCTCTGCCTCTCTCCCTTCCCCTCTCTCTCAAAATAATAAATAAAAAACCTTAAAAAAATAATAAATAAAAACAAAACACCTAGAAGTGTAGCAATAATTGTGCAAGATTATGTCCACAATTATTGAAGTGATAAAGGGAATACACCATATACACTCATTATTGTAAAGATACGATCAACTGTCAATGAAATCTCAATTGACCCCTAAAAGATTGCTTTGTTGGTGTTGGGTGTTTTTGTTTGTTTGTTTGGAGAACTTGAAAATCAATAAAGTGCATGTTAATCTTTTACCGTTGTCCCAACAAATTCCCCAAAAATTGGCATCTTAAATGGCATCCTCACTCTCCAGCTTTTGTGGGTCAGAAATTTCAGTACAACATGGCTCAACTAGTTCTCTGCTTAGAGTCTCACAAGGAAGAGATCAAGGTATCAGGCAGGCCGTGTTGTAGTTCTGACACTCTAGCAGAGAATCTGTTTCCAGGTTCATTTAGGATGTTGGCAAAATCCAGGTTCCAAGCAGTGATAGGACAAAGGTCCCCATTCCTTACTGTCTGTCAAGTGGGGGAAGGTCTAGAGGACACCTTCACGTGGCTCCCTTTCAAAGGCAGCAACAGCCGGTCAAGTCTTTCCTTTCCATGCTTGCTGGGTCAAATCCCTCCGGCCTCTCACTGGGCCTCATCTCTCTCCTGCTTCCTTCTTCTGTTTTCAGGATCTTGTGTGATTACACTGGGCCCATCCAAATAATCCATGATAACCTTGCTATTTTAACATCTGTTAATTAGTAACATTAATTATATCTGTAAAATCACAGCATTACCCAGGTTAGTATTCAAGTGAATAATTAGGGGACAGAAATCTTGAGAGAACATCTTTAGAAGGCCACCTATCAAAAAATAGAAAATTTTGTTTTATTGGATAGCAAGCTAATTATAAAGCTAAGTAATTAAGGAAGTATGGTACTGACACAAGTACTGACATAAGAACAGACAAATGATACAGAATATAGAGCCTAGAAACAAACCTGTTTCTGGGTACGAATACTTGATTTATGGGGAAAAAAAAAAAAAGGCAGCATAGCAAACCAGTGATAAAAGAACAACTGTCTTCAGTAAATGGAGCTGGAACATGACAGCCATATGGAAATGAAACTGATTCCTACCTCACATCACACCGACAAAAATCACTTTAAGAGTGATTATGGATCTAAATATAAAAAGCATAGTAAGAAAGTTTTTGAAAGATAATATAGGAGAGTGGGACTTCAGCAATAGTGGCACTGAGGAACTCAGTGGACCATTCCTCCAATGAAAAAACCATTTACTGGTGAAAAGAACATTTTAAACAACCATTAAGGGCATACAGCCAATGGAAAAACATTTATTCAAGAAAATATACTAAACTGAGGTGAGAACAGCAAGCATCTGTACCGTTTGAGCCATTAAGCCACTCCCAATTCACACCTCACAACTCAAGGTGACAGAAGTCCCACCCTGTATTGGACCACATTTTCACTCCAAGAGAGGTCCGCTAGCGGCATCTCTCACCACCCACCCCAGCCCCTGCTCCATTTTGCAGAAACTCTATGCCAGGAAGGCATGAATGAGGAGATTGGGGGTCCCTGCCTGCAACCAGTGCCCACACATAAAACAGCTCTACTTCAGGTACAGTACACTAAAAATACTGGGTCCCAACTGTTACCTCAAAATGCAGAGTTTCTTTATCTGAAGAGGCAAGCTGAGAATAGAGGTTCCCATCCTCACCCAGAACCTCACTCCTAAGAAGCAGGGTATCACCTCAAGAGAAGTGCTCTCCTGCCTCTGTCCCTAACTCCACTGAAGCAAGGCAGAGGTTCTTTCAGTAAAAAGGAAAGCTGTCAGAACAGGAAGCCCTGTTCTCTCCTAAGGGAACTGACTTAATTTGGAGTAGAAAGCTCATTTCTAAGGGTAATATCCAAAAGTAGGGAGATCTTGGGTGCAAACACCTTAAAAAAAAAAAAAAAAAAAAAAGAAGCTGGTAGGTAGCTCCATGAAAGGAGTGGCAACAAGCAAAGGCACAGCAGTGGTAGGAGTTTAACAGAGAACTAGACAAGAAGAAAGGCAATAAAGACCCTTCTTGGGCAAAGCACAAATCTCGAAGACTGGAAACACTTGGCTTCTGCAGAGACAGAACTTAATGCAGTCAGAATGCAGAGCAATTTAAACCCCAGGATGTTGATGAAAACAATAGAGCAATCAGCTAGCAATGAGTGAAGGCTGACAGCTAGATGTAACAATAATAGAAGTGACCAAAAGTTTAACAGGAAGATCACAGACCAAGAGCAAAGTCATCTCTGGTGGTCAGAGAAACTGAGTGCAGGGCTTAGAGGGCCCAGATGTTGGATTCAACAAATAGTTCAAAGTAGCTATTATAAATATGCTCAAAGAACTAAAGGAAACCACATTTCAAGAATTAAAGGGAGGTACTGTGGCAATGTCTCATCAAATAGAGGACAGCAACAAAAAGGTAGGGATTATACAAAACAGTCAAATGAAAATTCCAGGCTTGAACTATACAATAACTGAAAAGAAAAATTCACTGAAGGGTTGACCGATAGATTAGAGCCAGCAGAAAACTCAGAATTAGTCCTTCTAGATACACCGGAGAGCAATTTGAATCAACAGGAGGAAATATGAGTATCAGTGAAGACAGCATAATCCTACATTTCTTCGTCTTGCTTCTCTTAACTCTTAAAAACCAACTGCATACAATTGTATTGAAATGTAATATATTTGACAATAACAGCACAAAGGAGGCAGGTGGAGACAAATTAATCAAACTTGACTGGAGTAAGGAAATGATATCAAATGGTAAATCAAATCTACAGGAGGAAATTAAGATAATCAGAAATGATAAATAAGGTTAGTATAAAAATTACACGTTTTACTTTCTTATGCCAACATTATATAAATAATTATAACAATGTGCTTTGGAGTTTGTAACATATAGCAACACGTGTTTAAAAAAAAAAAAAAGGAGGCTCTGGCTGGTGACACAGTGTATAAGGCCCCAGCCTGTGGACCCAAAGGTCCCAGGTTCGATTCCCCAGCCAGAGCACATAACCAGGTTGCAAGCCAGGTCTCCAGCCAAATCCATAGCTGGTGGCAGGTGAAAGACAACCATACATTGATGTTTCTCTCCCTCTCTGCCTCTCTCCCTTCCCCTCTCTCTGAAAATAATAAATAAAAAATGTTTTTAAAATATAATAAAGTACAAAGACTTCCTTCATGTAATTATTTTTGTGAAGACAACACAAAGAAAAACCGACCAAAAAATTTGAATAGATACTTTAGATATATTCAAAAGCCAATAAGCTTAGGGAAAAATGGTAAACATCTTAACTCATCAATTAAAACAAACACCACCTCACACCCATCAAAAAAGCAAAATTAAATACTAACAATCCCAATTGTTGGTGAGGATATGGAGCAATGAGAACACTCATACACTGTTCAGGGGAAAGTAAACTACTGCAACCACTTTGGGAAATTGGCAGAATCTATTAAAGGCAAATACAACTATGCCCTGTAACCTAGTAAATTTACTGTTAGGTATATACTCAACAGATAGCACATGAAGAGACAGGTATAAGCATGTTGATACAGCATTATTAGTAATAGGAAGTGGACAATCCAGACATCCCTCAACACATTTTATAGATAAACTGGGGTATATGCATACAAAGTAATATTATAAAACAATAAAAGTGAACTACCGATACAAGAATTAACATGGATGACTCTCAAAAATATTATGTGGAACAGCTAGGAACAAAACATACTGTGTGAGTCCATTCAAGAACAGGCAAAATGAAGTCACAATAGTGACTACTTTGGGGAGAAGGGAGATGGTAATGACTTGACTGACAGGGGCAAAAGCTTCTGAAGTGATGGCAATGTTCTATTTCTTCCCTTAGCCACAGTTATACAGATCATGGTTTATAGTAATTCACTGAGTATTAATTTGTGTGGTTTTTCTGTATTTACACTGCAATAATGAAAGGTACAGCACCATATAAAATTTAAAAATTAAATAAGCTGAAATCACACTAAAATTAGAGTACTTAAACTTTAGAGGGCAATGACTTTTTAAAATAGCATACTTAAGAATATCACGAGGAAAAACTGGTTATTAAATTTAATCAAAGTATAAAACATTACACAATGGAAAATATACAGTATGTAAAAAGAAAAAACATAATGGAGGAAATGGTTCCATCAACTGTAACAAGGATTGACATTATAATCATAATTCTAATCCCTAAGATACAGATTCAAGAACATTTGTCTGCCCTGACTGGTGTGGCTCAATTGGTTGGGCATCATCCCACAAAGCAAAAGGTCACTGGTTGGTTCCTGGTCTGGGCATGTGCCTGGGTTATGGCCTCAGTGGCCGGGTTGGGTGGACCAGGGTGGCTGGGGGCACAAACAAGAGGCAATCGTCAATGTTTCTCTCACTCTCTTTCCCCCTCCCATCCCCTCTCTCTAAAAATAATTTTTTTTTAAAAAGAAAATCTGGCAATGAACTCTTGATACAATTATTAAATTCAAGCTTACTTGCAATCAAGACATACCAACTGAAACGAAGATACCATTCATTTGTTAAACCAGAGGAAAACTGACTAATTCCCTTCTCTAGAGAATACTTTATTCACTCTCTGTGACAGAAATACAACTTCCTCCCTTCACTTTTCCTTTTTTGGAGGACTTTCCATCACAGGACTAGAAAGTGTTGCTTATAATCCACAAGAGAATAGTGCTAACGTGGTTTCTGAATTTCTAGTTTCTCATTCAGTCCCCTTGAGGTCTAACTGGTTTCTAAGGGATACCCAGTCATATATACTTATAATAGTTAATCAGTTTTGCTTAAGTTTGTTTTCAGCAACCAAATGACCAATGAATAGCACCTTGATGTAGTATTTATATGCTGTAACTATGTTATAGTTCTTCTGTTTATATCAGAAGCTGAAAGCTGCCAACTCATATCGTTTTATCTGATCCACAAGGTGTTTCTTAAAAGTATAAATTACATGTTACAAATTACAGTTTTCTTCACTAGACTTTGACCAAGCTCCTAGAAGGCAGGAACTATATTTTTGTCTTCCCAGTGCTAGACTCCAGGTCTAGAATACTTGCTGAATAAATAAACTATACCAATAAGGTTCCCACAAAACTCTAAAGCTCTGACAACTGATTCATTTCTGAAAAGCAATAATAGGCTTTAAAATCCTAGTTAACCCATTAGAAAAACATTAATGACAATATATATTAAATGACCCCAAAATATGCATCTCCTTTCATGCAGTTAACCAAATCACTGAAATGTATACTAACATTAACTCAAAAGTTAGGAAAAATTATATGCATAATAAATGCCACAATATTACACAGTAAAAAATAAGACTAGCAATTATAATTATGATTTGATATAGATATTAACTAAATGAGTAAGTATACATCCACTGAAAGAATAATTATGAAAAATGTACAATATGGAAACATGTTCAGATGAGGGAATGTTGCCTAAATGTTACTGTTCAATGACTCCAATATAAGCTTATTTTTTGGTGTTTCTTGGGGGAGAGTCGGGGTGGGGAGGGCCCCTGCCTTCCTTTCTTCTCAAAAGAAAAATATTCACAAATGTGCACACACACACAAACAGTAAGTTGCCCAAGGTTACACAGCTCACAAGTAATAGAAGAAAGGATAGAAATACAGGTCTATCTAGAGCAAACCCACAATCCTAACCCCTATGCTCCACTGCCTACACTCCCACTAGTAAGCATACGTCACTAAGCACCTAGCGCACATAAAGCATTCTCTGTGGTACTAACACATGCTCTGACTGGTGTGGCTCAATAGGTTGGGTCAGTTCGATTTCCAGTCTGCACCCTGGGATGCAGGCCAGGTCTCCAGTTGGGAGAGTGTACAAGGGGCAACCATCAATGTTTCTCTTTACACATACATGTTTCTCCCTCCCCCTCTCTAAAAATAAATAAAATCTTTAAAAACAAAACACAACACAATGCAGGCCCCTTTTGTAATTTTCAATGCAGTGCTTTAGAGCATATTTCTGCACACCAAAGATAAAGCATAAAGACGGCTAACCCAAATCTAGCACTTGGTGCTTGCTTATTGTAAGCGTGTCACAGATTTGGTCAATTCTCACGCCATAAAAAATTACAAGAGCTGAAACGATGAAAGTAGTAATTTAGAACACCATTTGAAATCTGCCTCTGTCAGACACGACTCTGCTAGAGATCCTCCCCAGGCCAGGGAGACTTAGCCATGTCAGTGAAGTTTATTTACTCTGGCTATATGAAACCTTTATCCAAATAATACTTGTTCCCTATTCTTACCATTTGAAAAAGAAGAAAAAAATTAAGTGGTAAAGCATCATTATACCTACATATAATAGCAACAGTTAACACACACTGACTGGTTAATGTACCACAAATTTCCTATGTAAATCTCACGGTCTTGTGAAGTAGTTAGTACTACTATCTCATCCAACAATCAAGAAAATCTATGGGTGAGGCACTGACGTTAAGTTACTAGAATAAGTGGCGGAACCTAACCTGGAACCCATGTCTAACAAATATGTGCTTGTAACTATTACTTACATTGTGTTACGTTACACTAACTTTCTAATGCTTTTAACACATGGTACCAATCTCCAAAAGCGAAGTGTAATGCTGTCAAATAGGTGAAAGCAGGGAAACACTGGAGGCAAGAGGAGCAGGGACCAGGGCCTTGCAGTCTGCTGCCACTTATTAGCCTTTTGGTTTTGTGGTTGGTTTTTAGCTTTAAAGAAAAAAAAAAAAATTCAATAACAAGAGTGAGAAATGCCCAGAGAAATTATAATAAAGCATTTGGTAACTTAGATCAGATATATGTTCAATGTCAGGTTTCCAACTCTTTGGTTAAGTGCAAGGCACTGAGTTAATATTTAAGCCCAGTGATTCCTAAGATGAGTTGAACTCTACCTAGGTCAAAAAAATACATGCCCATTCCCTGCACTGATGGTGTATGAGCTGAGTACAACCCTTCAAATAATAATCTGGCAACATTTATTAAAAGCCCTAAAACTGTTTTATACCTTTTGCCCTGAAAATTCCATCACTGGGAATCACCTTAAAAGAACTTAAAGATATTCATTTTATCATTACCTATAGTAGAAAAAAAATTAAACATTTAAAGAAATAACCTAAATAACTACCTATAAAAGGAGTTGTTTTTGTTCAACAAAATCCATCCCTTCTTCAGAAAGACTACCACTCACCTAATCTATGTAATTTTAAGGGGACTGTCAATCCTGCCCTGCTATGGGTTCCCCCACTCACCCTACCCACAGCCATAATGGCTACCTTGTCATCCTTCATCACTCAGGTCCTGATGATTGGTTAAGGAACTGACAATTAGAATAAGTGAGAATCAACCCAGAACTGATATGTGGACATTAGAAAAGAGTTGTCTTTCAAATGTAATTGTTAAGCTAAAAGGTATGTCAGACTCCAGAAGCAAGAGGGTAGAAGAATCCAAAAATAGAGGCAAAGAGGCTCGATGACATTATTTGAGATCTTGGATGTAGCTGTTTCTAAAGCCGTTTCATCCTCTTCCATAAATGTAATTCCCAGTCATGTAAACCAACAAATTACTTTTTTATTTTAGCAAAGCTTGTACAGGTAAGCAAAACAATCACATTACCTACAGAAAAATGGTAACTAATGTTAATTATAGTACAACCCTTCAATGGAATAACACTGACAGACCAGTGTAACCGTTACTTAACACGCTGTTAACTGGCAATGTTATACAAAAGCTAATGCACGGGCAAATATGAGTTAACTCATGCAGCAAACTAAATCCATCTGTTCATTTACATGTACTCAGGTGCCTAGTCTGATATATTCTCTGCGTGTCCTTGGGTCCGTTATTTTATCTCCATGTGCCTCAATTTCATCATCGGAAAAATAGGGATATACCATTACTTACTTCATGATTGTCAGAAGTAAATGAGTTACTATTTATAAAGTGCCTTGAACCAGGCCTAACATTAATAAGTACATGTATTTTTTAAATAAGATAAATAAGTTTAAGAAGTAACAAAGCTGACTAAACTATATAATTATAGTGATGTTTTAAAAAGTCTATGAATAGAAAAAGGAAAAAACTACGTTTTTTAAAGAAGCAAACACACATATTAAAAAAAAAAAAAAAAAAAAGACAAAAAATGCCTCAGGTATCATAAGAGACATGATGAATCTGACTGGCTTCAAACAAACCCTATGACCTTCCCCAGTGGCACCATATTCATCTCAGATGGAAAGCACATACGTCAAGTATGCGATCACGAATCACACAATATATCATATTTAACAAATACCAGCACTTAGCAGGTTAAGCGCTTAAAAATGTAAACCAAGAAGTTGGTCATTCTCTCCAGATAATTTAGCTTCCAAGAAAGGCACAAATTCCTAAGTACAACCAATTTTTTTAAATGATTTTATTTATTTTTCTTTTCAGAAAGGGGAAGGTAGGGAAAAAGAGGGAGAGAAAGATTAACATGTGATTGGTTGCCAACCTAGAACTGGCCTGCACCCCAGACTCACACACTGACCGGGAATCCACCCAGCGACCCTGCAGCTGTCGGGATGATGCCAAACCTACGGAGCCACACCAGCCAGGGCTGCAGTCAATTCTTAGTAATCCACGTAAGTGAAGAAGGAACATTACAGGTCATCTCCCCAGATCACTAGCCATTGGCTTTTTAATGCCAACTTCAAAGACTATAAACATTTTTACTTAAATATAGGTACATCATCATCTTAAAATTCACAAAATTTCAGCTCTGCGTATCTTTCCATCCTATGCTTTGAATTACCATCAACCTGTTCAAATTTTCTCATTTTGATAAGCATTACTAAAAAAAAAAATACATGTTACCAAAGGATTTCTTTTGTATATGCAATATAGTAACTGAAAGCAAATGTTTGGGGAAAATATTACCTATGAATTGAGTTTCAAGCAAAGCATCTTAATTTTGTTCAGAGCCTTATGCACCAGGTTACAAAGCCTCCTCAATAAGTGAACTACTCTTGTATGGACATTGGAAAATTCTTGTTCAAGTTCTAATGTTTGTTATGGCTGTGGTGGACTCAAAAGGCCAAAATGGTAAGGTAAATGACATTCCAATTTAGAGTAAACATGAAAATAAGATTTTCCATTAGTGTACCTCTAACATTTTCTATTAAAGTAGTAAACATATCAAAATATGAAATGTACGTAAGATTTACCCAGCTGGTGCAACTTTCTAAATCGGGTTGCTTAGTTGTGGGTGTTTTATGTGTGTGTTTTTTAAAAAATCTTTATCTTTACACATGTATAAAAATCATGTAAAAATTAATAATGGTTTAGAGGTAAACTGAATGAACTGAAGAACTGGTTAGTAAATTGTTTAGGAATAGCAACTAATAAATTACCCAAAACCAAACTTCTGTATTTTAGGCACTGTATCCTAGTAGTTAAAATGCGCACCTGGTACAAATCTCTGAACTAATGTTTACTAAATTGCACCACATTGGTCAAGGTTCTTCATGTCTCTGTGCTTCAGTTTTATAATTTGTAAAATTAGAATAATTGTATGTATCTCACAGTTATGAGAATTAAATGAATTAACATGCGCAAACAATAAATTTCAGCTATTATTGTTACTGCTATCCATATCACTCTCTAAAATACAAGGTATCTACGGCTTACTAAAATAAGCATCTTCCTGAGTCTGATATATGTACTACTAAGACATATAATCACTTCATTTTAAAGAAAACAACAGTCTTCAACAAAACATTTTTCAGATGCCAAATTCAATAGAGGATATCCTACCTACTCTGCATTGAAAATGTGTCAATGAAGAAAGTACACTAGACTATCTTCTTATGCCATACACAAGAATAAATTCAAAATGGATTAAAGACTTAAACATTAGACCCAAAACTATAAAAAATCCTAGAAAAAACCATGGATAATAAAATCTCAGGCATAACTTGTAGCAATATTTTTTCTGATATATCTCCTCAGGCAAGGGAAACAAAATAAATAACTAAATAAATAAACTGAGACTACATCAAACTAAAAAGTTTTTGTACACCAAAGGCAACCATCATCAAAATAAAGACAACCTACTAAATGGGAGAACATATTCACCAATACATCTAATAAGGGGTTAATATAGAACTTATAAAACGCAATACCAAAAAGAAAAAAAACCCACAAAGAAAAACAAACAATCCAATTAAAGGACCTGAATAGACATTTCTCCAAAGAGGACATCCAGATGGCTAACAGACATATGAAAAGATGCCACTAATCATCAGAGAAATGCAAATTAAATCCACAGTGAGATATCACCTCACACCTGTCAAAATAGCTATCATCAATAAATCAACAAGTAAATGCTGGTGAGGATGTGGAGAAAGGGGAACCCTTTTGTACTACTGGTGGGACTACACATTTGTGCAGCCACTGTGGAAAGCAGGATGGAGATACCTCAAAAAAATGAAAAACGTAACTGCCTTATGACCCAGATATTCTACTTCTGGAAATTTATCTGAAGAAATCTAAAACACTAAATTCAAAAGAACATAAGCATCCCTATGTTCCTTGTAGCATTATTTACAATTGCCAACACATGGAAGCAGCCCAAGTGTCCAGCATAGATGAATGGATGAAACAACTACAGAACACTTACACAATGGAATAATACTTGGTAGTAAAAATGATTTTGTCCTTTGCAATGGTATGGATGGACCTGGAGAACATTATCCTGAAAGGAATAAGCCAGTCAGAGAAAGACAAATACTATATGGTTTTACTCATATGTGGAATCTAACGAACAAACCAAACAAGCAAAATGGAGACAGACTCAGAGAGAACAGGCTGACAACTCTGGTGGGGCGTGGAGGGATCAAGCAAAAAGGATCAAGGACTCATGGACATAGACAAAAGTGTGATGGTTGCAGGGTAGGTATTAAAGGGATAAATGGTAATGGAAAAAATACAATTAAAAAATATACTTTGAATTCAAAACCTTGTCTGTTAGGCAACATAAATAAAACTATAATCAAAGGGAGCATAATGGAGGTGCTATGAAATAAACAATCCAACAGGACACTAAGGAACAGAGGCACCTAACTCAGGGAGGCAAATACCACAGCAGTAATTTCTGAGGAGCAATCACAATTTTCTTCCAAGCACCACATTGTTGCTTATGTAATTTACATAGTTTTTAATATATTCAGAAGTGTTTTAGAACACAGATCATTAAAAAAATGAACTCATCCACCACACTACTTACCATGCTCAAATAAAAAAAACTTTTGGTAAGAATAAGGGTGACTACCCTCTCTCTGTCTTTTTTTTAAAGGTTTTATTCATTATTTTTAGAGAGAAGGGAAGGGAGAGAGGCAGAGAGGGAGACAGACATCAATGTATGGTTGCCTTTCACCTGTCTCCAGCTACAGACCTGGCTGGAGACCTGGCTTGCACCTGGGTATGAGCCCTGGCTGGGGAATCGAACCAGTGACCTTTGGGTTTGCAGGCCAGGACTACCCACTCTTAATACACCGAATCATAACCCTGAAAAGGTCACACTGCTTCTTCAAAAGCATTTCTTTCACCAGTATACAAACTTTCCTCCACTTAATTATATTAGAACCGATGTCAAAAGAAAAACATTTTTCAGCTGGTAGAGACCTTTGAGAGCAATGAATACATTCCTCTTCTTTTACAGGTGAAAAGAAGCCACAAAATACACTGGAAAGGGCAGTAAGTTGGCAGTCAAAACAACTGATTTTGGTGTCAAGTCTCTCACAATAAAAGCTTGGGCAAATTATCCAAGTTTCCTCATCTATAAAATGGCGAGGTTTTGACTCACATGCAAGGCCTCCCCCAACTCTGTAATTCTCATTTTATGAAACCAAAGCAGAGATTACAACTTGCCTGCCCAAGGTCACACACCTAGCTAATGGCGAAGTAGAGCCTACAACTGGATCCAACTACAATCAGTGATGCACTTTCTCATCTTCCTTTACTGTTTAACAATAATTCCTCAAAATTATTCTAAGACTTTTGAAAACTATTAATGAGCATGAAAGATTTCATAAAACTAAACGACTTATTCCTATAGCTGTTCTATAGAAAATGAGCTTTAAATTAAAATGGAACAGGTGCAACAAGTCTCCAGCTATGTGTCATTATACTTATTAAGGTGACCTCAAGAAAGTTACAGGAATTTATGCTTAACTTCCCATGTCCTAAAATCTAACCTTTCAATCCAATTCACAAAAAAGATTGCTTCATATAAAACTAAAATGTGAATTGTTATAGGTAACGGTAAATGTTACATGTACAATTCTCTGAATAAGATGAGAATTAAAATTCTTCATTTAAAAAAATTCACTTTATGTTCTTAATATGTATTTTTTAATTAAAAAAAGATCAATTTAAATACTTTTCCTTCCTGTGCCCTTTTTTCAGACTCTTGTTTTAAAACCATTAAACAATGTCAGTGTTTCAAAACCATAAACAAACGATTATAAATAAAAGACTATATAGACTGTTGGATAGTCTTTATCAAAATTGAATATTAGCCCCTCAACAGTATTCTGAACTTCTGTACCCAAATATCCTACAACTATATCATAAACAGTATCTCATTCCCTAGAATGTCTTCAAAATGTATTGTATCTCACAGGGAATTTAGCAAGATTTCAAGAAGACTGATAGTGTTGATTCCAGAAAATACAGGAAAAACCTCAGAGGAAAAGCACAATAAAAATGCAAACTAGTAATAAAGTCAACAATAGCTTAATACTACTCACTTAAGAGAATATTCAGAAACATTCATGGATCTATAACTAGTTTGAGTATATTTAGGGATTTTTGATACTTACATTTTTTAATTGGATGGGACCTTAATAACACCCAAAATCAGACTCTATAAAACGTATCTCTGCCTCTCCTTAAATGTCCCTTTAGCCTGCTTTACATTCTTTTAGCTAAGTACTTCAGCAGGCAGTTATTTCTATTGTTGAATAAGGCAAGCTGCTGTACAGTTCTTACATTCTTGTCAAAAAAAAAAAAAAAACTAATTAAATCTATGTCTTCCAAACTTCCATCTGCTAGTTTACCATGTAAAATAACAGAATAAATTTATTCTCTCTTCTTTTTGTGCTTGAAATACCTGAATGAAAACAGGGATCATGTTTCCTACCCTTTAAGTTGTCTCTTCTTTAGGCTAAATGTGTGGTCCACAGATTCCTTGTGGGCCCTGCAGACACTTGTGAAATACAATGTATTTTTACACTGCAAGTAACCATTTTTAAAAACTGCTACTTGTCGAATTTTGGTGTAATATTAAAAATGAGCATAAACAACTTCTCAAAAAGCTATTCAAATATTTTTCCCAACTAAATCTCTATATGAAGCTCGAGTCTTCACATGCCTTAATCAGAACAATCACAACAGGCTTTTGAAAGCACAAGGAAAATCCAGCTGTCTTCTAGTAAGACAGAAAGTAAAGTGATTTGTAAAAATATAAAACAATCCAGTAGTTTCACTAAAGTTGTTTTAGAATATTCTAAGTTTAAAAACTTGTTAATGTGTAGTTTATTATTTTTAGTAAAATTAGTGTATGAAATTTCATTTCTAATATAGTAAATATCAATAGACATAGCCCACATAAACAAAATCTCTTTAGGGTCCTCAATCATTTTTAAAAATAAAGAGGTGCTGCCCTGGCTGGTGGCACAGTGGGTAAGGCGCCAGCCTGCGAACCCAAAAGTCACTGGTTCGATTCCCCAGCCAGGGCAGGGCACATAACCAGGTTGCAAGCCAGGTCTCCAGCCAGATCCATAGCTGGAAGCAGGTGAAAGGCAACCATACATTGAGGTCTCTCTCCCTCTCTGCCTCTCTCCCTTCCCCTCTCTCTAAAAATAATAAATAAAATATTTTTAAAAAATTAAAAAATAAAAAATAAAGAGGTGCTGAGATCAAACAGTCTGCAAAAGCAAGCCTACTTCTCAGGGGCAGACTCCCAAGACCTCTAACTATCCAGAGTTTCTCTCTTTTCTCTCTCCTCTAATATGTAAATGTATCTCTGACTCAGTCTCCATCTTGACACTTGGGAATTCATATATGCAATTCCTGTTAGCATTAGTGAAATGTGAGGCTATAGCTTCAGGATGAATGTATAGCCTTAGAAGGAGTAACACCATTTTAAACTTGCATGCTAGCTGGTCAAAAAGAAATACACCTACCTATAGATATCTGTTCATGAGCTAGAATCCTTAAAAATATGACCCTTTCACTTCAAGAAATTAAAGAACCATCTGGTACACCTTTATTGTAAACATCTCCCTACACGCATCACTCAGTCATATGGTGTCAAATACTTTAATTCTTCTATTTAAGGGATGTAGTCTGTAAATATGGAAATAGAAAGCAACAGTTTAATTAAACTGTGATATTATCTTTTTAACCAAACTACTTTCAATATTTATATACAAGTAAAACCAATGTTCATATCCAATGAGATGAAACAAACAAAAAATACAAGTCTTAGCCCTGGCTGGTGTGGTGGCTCAGAGGATAGGCACCAGTCTGTGAACCCAAACGTCGCTGGTTCAATTCCTAGCCAGCACACAAAACCAGGTTGCAAGACAGGTCTCCAGCCAGGTCCTTGGCTGGAGGCAGGTGAAAAGCAACCATACATTTATGTTTCTCTCCCTCTCTGCCTCCCTTCCCCTCTCTCTAAAAATAATAAATAAAATCTTAAAATATATATATATACAAGTCTTTTGTATAGTCATTAATTTGATTCTCAGGAATAACCCATTCAAAGTATGTATGTACTGATGCAAAAAAAACCCAACTGTTTGTCTAGTTAATATGACACTAAGTTTTGAGGCCTCAACAAAGCAAAACTGACACCTATTTGAAAATGTACTTAATTTCTTAGCTTTCCATCTCCTTAATCACAGGATTATTGAAAGATAAAACATAATAGAGATCACGGGTCTAAGAGAGTCTATGTGAAATCAGTAACTACATTCTGAGAATCTCTCAGAAAACTTCAAGACTGATAAAAGTTTTGGAACTTTGGGCCTCCCAAGAAAAAAATTAGCCTACATTATATTATACAAATTCCTAAATTCTAATATATTCTTAAATATTGTAATATTCAAGTTATTTTGTAATTAAGTAAAACTACATTAATACGACAAAACAAAAAGGGGGAAAAAGGGAGGGAAAAAGCCAAAATACGGAGCATTAAAAAGCCATCTATTATAATCGTTTGGTTTCATATATATCAAAACTTCAAAATAACTTTTACAGCTACTTATGAAACCTTTAAAAACAGCCCATTTTCAAAGTTAAGTTTCCTTAAAAGTTCATCACATATGTAAATAACCTTCGTATGTATAAATATTCATGTGAATATCTATTAAGTCTAACATTTACCATTATCCTAGGGTTCCTTTGTTCACCTTAGCAGCCAGTGAAAAAAATTTACTATTACATATTACACTAAACTGGCTCAATTGTTCATGGTTTGTTCTCTCCTTGATATTCAAGTTTCATTTATAGTAACAATTCTCACTAGCAGTCGCTAGAAGTCAAAAGCTCCCTCAACTAACATCAACATATACAACATACTACAATATATAGCTGGAAAAGCTAACCATTTGTTAAAATAAAAACTGAGATCCAATTCCATAGAAAACTTTTCCACCTTTTAAATTATTTATTTATTTATTTATTTAGCGAGAGGGGAGGGGGAGCAAAAGAGAGGAAGAGAAACATCAATGCCTCTGGTACACCCCTCAACTGGGGACCTGGCCTGCAACTCAGGTAAGTGCCCTGACTGGGAATCAAACTGGTGACCCTTTGGTTCACAGGCTGGCACTCAATCCACTGAGCCACACCAACCAGGATGAAAACATCTCCACCTTGATACCTGGCATTTAGTATAAGCAATTTCTGTTAGTGTTACTGAAAGATGAAACTACAGCTTCAAGGTGAATATACTATAACCCTAGAAAGGATAACAGTTTTAATTTGCACGTTGGCTGGTCAAAAAGAAATATACTACTAGTTTAGTTTACATAAAAATCTACCATAATCTAAACTGCCGGGAAAGGTCTAGTTATTTGGAAATTCAAGCTAAATCATTTCAACCCCTCAAAAAATTCAAACATCAATCAGGAAAAGTGCAAAACAGTATGGAAGTTTCTAAACTAAAGTTGAAGTAACCTCAAAACTCATAATCTGGACTTTGCAGCCCCCTAATTACTAATACTGATAACAGGTGTCAGAGGTAAACAATTCAACACTATGTCCTCAGTATCTAGTACAGAGCCTAGCTTACAAAAATGGCTCAATAAATATTTGAGAAATGAATGATACAAGAAAAAAGATATAGCCTTAAAAAAGGAGTCTTTCTCAAGACCATCATTTACAATCACTCATTACACTATCTATCATTCATACACTATCATTAATCATCTTAATGATACCACAAAAGTAAAAGCTGCAAGCTCAAATCGCCAACTGTTCTATTTACAAAATAATTTTAAAACATTAATTTACAAATTTTCAAATGCAAAGAAAACCATCAAATGAACTGAATTTGAGTCAGTAGAAAAATAAACTTTTACCTTCTAATAATCAGAACTTAGTGTTGGGGATAAGATGGAAAGGGGAAAAGGAATTCAGCATGGTTAATGGATACCATAAATCAAACCTTTCCATGAATTTTCTAGAGCAAATTCATGCCAATCTTTAAGCCTATTGTCACTTTCACACATGCTCACAGGAACAAAATGACAAAGAATGCTATGCCGGAACCAGTGGATTCAGGGCAGAAAACACTTAAAAATTGTCAAGGTTCTTGGTAAAAATTGACAAGATATTTTCAAAGTAAATTAATCCCACCGATGCCTACATAAATCAAAGATCCTGGTTTCTTTAGATGATTCACTAGACTACTGGACTGCCGGCCTTTTTTTTTTTTTTTTTTTTTTTTTAAGGTGGCTACAATCTCCTTGTGTGTCACAACTGGGAGTGAACAACCCATTTTCCAACTGCTGATGAATAACGCTCAACACTTTCCAGACTAAAGTGTTAAACACGATTCCATGCACATTTATTCTTCCTCCATGAATGCTTTTTTCCCAAATTTCATTTTATGTGGTATGCTTCAAGTTAAATACAGCAAGTTGAAATTTTAGTCAAAAGCATTCCGGTGTCTTACTAGCTGTGGAAGTGCTACATCTGGTGGCAGCACAATTGCGTGCAAGAAGCCCAAAACTTAGAAAACAATTGCAACCGATTTAGTGCGTGTTGCAGTAACCTTTCCGCAGATATTTCCCACAAAACCCACGACCCTGTCAGAGAACAGTAGCCTACTTGCAATAACGAGATAACACATACAAGCACAGAGGTGGTGATGGCGAAAGAAAAAAAAAGTTGCAACCCTCTGAAGGGGTGGTTTTAAAAGCCTGCCCACCAGACAATCTGTCCTTCAAACTGCTCTCGGGAGCCAGGCAAAGGATCAATGTCGGCTTTGATCATTTCAGCGGCTCTCCCCAAAGGGCAGAGACCCTGCAAAGCAGGGACATCCTCCGGGTCCTGAGCAGCAGAGCTTGCGGAGCGGAGACCGCCGTGCGGGAGGAGTGCGGGAGGGAAGGGAGGGGGCTAAAGATGAATGCTTCAACGCGAGGGAGAGCCCACCAGAGACCGGAGGCCAGGAGGTTAAGAGTACTGAGTGTACTAGCAAATGGAGCAGAAAGGGGCTCGCGTCCGGGCGGGGCGGGGGGGAGGCTTCCCACCCTAGCAGGACTGGCTCCTAAGGACCCCAGACAAGTCTGTGCGTCCAGCCTCGCCCCGTCCCCTCCAGCCAGCGCTCACCCCCCTGTCCGTCTCCTCCACCACCCGCGAACCACCACCCACAGCCAAGCACTACCTCCCCAGAGCCGGGCCGCCTGGCGTCCACCTCGCCACCATCCCCCACCCCGGGGTCCTAGGGGGGGAGACCGGGGGCGCACAGGGCCCCCGGCATGGGAGGAAGGCCCTCGAACGGGCGCGGGTGCCACGGTTCTTACCTTCCCTGGGCCTCCCGGATGGCGGCGTGTGATTCAGCAGGGACCTGGCCGCCGCCGCTGAGCCCGGGGTTGGAGACGTGGAGAGCTGGGACCAAGATGGCGGCCCCTCCAAACTTCCACTGCTACTTTGGACACTCATCAAGCTACTTTCTGGGAACCCGACTCCCCCCCTGCGACGGCAGCGGCGGCAACAGCGGCAATTGCACCGGCAACCGCCTCCGTCATGGCGGGGGCCGCACTGAGGGCGAGCTAGAGAGCGAGGGCAGGGAGGGGAGAGTCAAGGGGATGGGGGAAGGAAGCCGAGTAGGAGGGAGGTGGAGAGGGAAGAGGTGAGGGGAGGAGAGGGGACGGGGAGGAGGAAAAGGGGGAGAAGCGAGGGAGCAGGCAGGCGCGCCGGAGAAGAGGCGGAGGGAAGGAGCGCAGCAGCGGAGGCGTCGAGGGGGCGTCCGCCGGTGCCGGCGTCCGAGTGCGGGCGGAGCGCAGGCAGCGCAGGACGAGGAGACTTCCGCGGGCGGAACCTGCCGGCACCTCTGCAGTGCGTCGGCCCCCGGCGTCGCCCGGGTGGCGGCAGCCGCGGGCGGTGGGTGGCGGCTGAGGCGGCAGGGTAACCTCTGCATCAGTTACAGTCGGCGGCGGCGTCACGCGCCGCCTGTGCAAACACTATCGCGAGGCTCCTGCGCCTCCGGTAGCGGCAGCAGCAGCCAAGGGAGCAGGCATGGGGGAGGGACCTGCCCGGGTTTGGGAGGGGGGTGGGGAGGGCAGAGATGCGGCTGCCCCTGGCGCACCCGCGGATCCGGCGCGGCGCGGGAGCCCTGGGTCGGAGGACTCCCTAGCACGGGAGCTGCCACCCCTCGCCCGCCGGAGGGAGGCGCGCCCGCACGTGCCCCCGCTGCGCTGCTCTGGCTCCCGCGCTGCTGCCACCTGACTACCCCTCTTCCGCGGAAGCGCGCCTGGATCCCGCCCCACACCCTGCCTGGGGAGAATCGCTTCTTCTCTTGCTCGGCTGTCGTTTGTCAGGAGTTCGATATGATCATTTCTCAAAATGGAACTGAAAAGTTGAGAGTTGCTTCTTCCTTACCCATCTGTACTGTGTGCGCGCGCGGGAGCGCGCACTCGAACACACACACACACACCACACACACACACACACACTCCAAAACACAACAGAACTGCGTCTCCCGGTCTGCAGAATGGTAGTGATTGCTAAATTACAAGCTAAGCAAATAAGTTGGTGGAGTGTGAAAATAAAACTTTGTTTTCTGCAAGAGAGAATCTTTACCAGTGTTGTGCACCATGTGTTTAAAACAATCACTCGTTTTAAAATAATCACCTGTTTATTTTCGAATAATAAGTGGAGAATTAAATTTGATTACTGACTTCACATATTTATGGAAATTACCTAGTGTTTACCTTGTAGGAGAGGGTATGGTTTCTAGAAAGTTTCAGTTTGTTTGCAGTGCCACTGCTGAGTGCCAGCTACAAAAACTGTGGCTATACAGAAAGCTACACACCAGGGACTGGACATCTTGTACATAAAAGAGCAGTCTAATAATTCAGGAGAAATGCAAGGTTATTGCTGTCCTTACAAAACCAAATTGAATAGAACACTAAAAAGATTATGATACAGAGCAACTGTATAGGCGTAAGAAAATGGCATGATTACCAGGGGGACGAAAGTGTCATTTCTTTTTTATTTTTATGACTCTGCATTTCCCACAGTAATGTTCTGTTCAGATAAACTATCATACTAGAATAGAGCTTTCATTGTCAGTTATCTGCAGAAGTAATTTTAGTTTTCTTATGCTTCAGATTCTTCAGTGAATATCTAGTCTTGTTCTGTTTTTCAAATTTAATAGGTAAATTTCACAAATTAAACAGCTTTTGTGAGATATAATTGACATACAATAAGAGCACATATTTAAAATATACAATTTGGTAAGTTTTGACATGTACACACCCTGAAACTACTTTGACAATCAAGATAACGAGTGTATCCATCAGCCTCCAAAGTTTCCTATACCCTTTTTGAGGTTCCTCTTTCACTCCGCCCCCATCCTCAGGTAACTACAGATTTGCTTTCTGCATTTCCCAGAAGTTTAGATGAATTGAGTCATACAGTTTGTACTCTTTTTGTCTGGCTTCCTTTGCTAAACATATTATTTTGAGATTCATCTATTTTGGTATATTTATCAAGAATTATTTTTATTGCTGAATATTTCCTTATGTGGATGCACTACACTTTGCTTATCCATTCCCCAGTTGATGAATATTTGTGTTGCTTCCATGTTTTTGGCTATTACATGCTTTCTTTAATCTTCAATACACACTTAGGACCTTACCATTAGATTTTTCTTTTTTAACTAAAGTACGTACACTAGAAGGGGAAACAGTTTCTATAACAACATGTAGGTAAATGTATGTAAATATGCTCTGTCAGTATTTTAAGAGTTAGCTTAGTCAGCTGATTGTAGTGAAAAGAGCATAGGACAGGAAGTTATGAGATCTGGTATTAGTCTCAGCAGGTAACAATCCTTGATTGTCTTTTCATCTACAAAAAAGCAGTTAGTCATTCACTAGGTGATCTCTAAATCTCCTACCAATTCCAAGACTTAATACAGAGCTTCACTCCTCTCACCAGATGGGTGGTAGGTTGCTTCCTCTACTTTATTTTACGTGGTAATTAGAAGACCACACCATACACTTAATACAATCACTTGAGCTATATTTTTGTTAGGAATGCTGCTAAGGAAAAACAATTAAATGACCAATTCTTACTTTCTTATAGCTTAAGATAAAGATATTCAAACTTACTTATAAAGAGGCTACTGCAAGGAGCTAGTTAAATAAACTGCTGTGGCTTAGCTTGAAAATGGAATGTCATATATCATTTAAGACCATGTCTTCAAAGAGGACTGAAAAAAATAAAATTTTCACACTACAGTAAATGAAAAAGTGGATATGATCCCAATCTAAGTAAACATAACAAATGACTGCATGGATGCACCCCCAAAATTAAGAATGGCTAGCCTGTGAGTTGTGAGAGTATATCATCATTCTTCCCTCCTTCATGCTTTTTCAAATTTTGTGGAATCAATCATGTATTTCTTAAGCAATTTAAATTTAAAGGGGGCCTGAACATAAATTGTGCAAACCCTTAAGTTTATAAAATAATTATGATTAATGAAAACTCTTAAGTGGTAAGGAGAGGCTCCCCTACACCTCGGACATTGGTTAATATAAAGGCACTCAAAAAATGTTTGCTAGATAAATGGGATGGATAGAGTGATATTTTGTACAAAAGGGAAAGATTCAGAAAAATGTGAAGAGTCCTGAGTTGGATAGAAACGAACACCTGTCACTCTGTAATGAAGGAGAAATCTCAAGAAAAGGAAGAAAAGGTGATTGGAAAGGGGTTGTGGCAAGCTTTCTCAGGGAAATATTTCCAGAAAGAAAGTCAGTATGAAAACAGAAGAGTGAACTGAGTAGGTGAAAGAAGAGAGAAGTAAACCAGCCTAGAAAGAATTGGGAAGAGTCAGGAAAATGTTCTTTCTGTGAGCTGAGTGCTCCATGCTGACAGGAACTCAAGCTCCTAGTAGAGCGTGCAGCAGAGACCAAGGGCTCCGTCAATGTTTGTGGAATGAATGAACGATGAAGATCAATGATTTGGGGTCCAGGGGAGGGACCAATGCAGAAGAGGTCTTCAAGGGTCTCCACAGAGAAGATCATGTACAAAAGGGGATATATGACCCCTGTATGTGGATGAATCATCATAATTTACAACTCTGTTTAGTAGACCCTTTTCTGTTTCTGTTTCATAGTGAAAATATTTTTGAAGTATCCAATATTATAAATATAATAATAAATGCATTTTATACCTCAACATTTGATTCCTTCTAAATTTCAGGAAATAATTAATATCTAAGTCCCTTCCCTCCAAACCAACCAGAAATGAGCCCGGAAGCTGATGAAGTGTCCTTTCTAAGTACTCCCCCATACAGCAGAATGCTAGAGCCAGTTCACACTGCTTGGGGAGCAGAGAGTGTACATTTTCCAATTCAGTTCAGTGATCACACATTGGTAGCTTGAAATTGGTACTAGTAAGGGTATTTATGACTTCAAAGTCAGCAAAAGCTACAAATATGGGCTTCCTCACTGGCACACCACTTACCCGTCATACATAGATTCTTGTCCTCCATTTCTCCACCTTGGCTAAAACCTGAGGACACATGGACCTTGCCTGTCATGTTTATAGTTGTATTTCCAACTTCTAGCACCTGTCTGAATACAGTTGGTGCCAATTACATGTGTGTTACAGTTGCTGTCAATTACCCATATAGCCAGTTAGTCAGCAAGCACTTGAGCACCTTGAGCAAGCCTGCTAGTAAGCAACTAGGCTGACCACTCTAGCAGAGGAAAAAAGGGTCAAATACTCCACTATCCCCTCACTTTTACTCTTCATTGCTCAATATTTGTGATTTGGTAAAGTTTATTGACCTTGTTAGAGTTGCCAGATGAAATATAAATTTGCATGGACTAGAAAAATTATCTGTTGGCTATGTGAAATTTAAATTTAACTGATGATCCTTTTTTTTTTTTTTTTTCCCTAAATCTGACAACCCCAGCTCTTTTGAACTGAGCAAAAAATAATAAGGTATTACCTAGTAAAACAGAAGATATTTTGATCTGGCAATTCCATTCTAAATAATATATCCTAGAGGAATTCTCATGTGTGCCAAGAGATAAGAACAAATATATCCATAGCACTACTGTTCATAGCAGCCCACAACAAAAGCACCCAAATGTTCATCAACAAGTGAATGGGTAAGTAGAGTTATGTATATTCACACAATAAGATACTATATAACAATTAAAATGCTCATGACCATAATGCTAATTTAAAAGAACAAACTGAAGAAGGGTGAAGGCCATTTGATTCCATTCATAACACATTCAAGACTAAATAATATATTGTGGGGGAATACCTATGTGGTGAAACTGGAAAGAAAAAAAAAAGGGGGACAAGAAGGCAAAGTTGGAGTGGTTACTTCCATCAGGGAAAAGGGGGGATGTGTTCATGGAGGACCCAAAGGGGCGCCAAAAGCATCCATAAACGCACCACTTGTTAAGTTGGGTGGGAGTATGTTTGTCTTATTCCTTTTTTTAAAACTACATGAATATATTGCTCTTCTATTTTTGAGTAAAGAACACTTGAATATGAATATATTTACTCTTATACATGTGTAATATTACATTACAGATGTTTATGAAATTAGGAGTTCTGGCCCCCCCCCCTTTTTTTTTAAATAAACTAAGATGCCCCCTGTCATCTCTGTTTGCAGTCACCCCCGGATTTGGTTTCCTTCTTTGTCCAAATGTAGACACACCCATAGCTGCTGTCAAGATGCCTACCCTACCATCGTAACATGTCACCTCAATAATATATATTTTTAATTTTATTTGTTTATTTTAGAGAGAGGGGAAGGGAGGGGAAAAAGAGAGGGAGAGAAACATCAATGTGTGGTTGCCTCTCACATGCCCCCAACAGGGGCCCCCCACCTGCGGTGCCCTGACTGGGAATCAAACCAGCAACCCTTTGATTCCCAGACCTGCATTCAAGCTGCTGAGACACATGAGCCAGGGCTCAATGATATTTTTGATAGATCCTTTGACAAGTGACTTAACTGCATTGGATTATGAAGAATTCTCATCTCACTGAGTTTGTTCTACCTGCCCTGCCCAATTACAAAACTACTGCTTAAAGATTTAGGTTTCCAAATCCCTGTAGAGGTAGTTCCAGAGTTTTGTGCATAATAGGCTAGGTAATACTTCCTCTGCTCTCTTGCAATGGAAATGGTTTTCTTCAAGTTATCAACTCATTTCAGGGTTATGGGGGAACTTTGGTCTATACGTAACAAAAATTGGAACTACTAGATTCTCAAATTGACTCATTTAGCCTGAGGTTAAAAAAATTATAATTAACTTTAGAACAATATTACCTTCCCCAAAGTGCACCAGAAGCTATCCTCCAAGGACATGTGTATTATGAAATGTTTACAAAAAACAAAGTACAGCAATCAAACGGTGCTCATATAGCAAATTTAAAGCCAACAATGTATCACTTAACAAACCAATCTACTTAGAAAAGTATCTTAAAAAACACATAAAACCAATTGCAATCTAGTGTCCCCCTTCATTCATTCTAAATTTTACTGATTAAATCAAATAAAAAATATAAACTCATCATATCAAAGGGGAGAACAAAGTTTCCCAAAAATCCTTAGGCTAGACTTTGTCTTTGCAATATGAGTTATTTGTAGACAAAGAAATTGAAGTTTCTTTTCATAAAAATTAATATCAAACATCTTTGATTTTTGATAATGTCTTTCCAGCTACATAGTTTAAAGACTTGCAAAATTATTTAATGTTTCCCCAGCGAGTGCTAAAATATCTTAATTAGCTACATGGCAAAAGTAAGCATACATATTTAGAAACTTTGAAGTAATACAAAAATGTCAGATATTGATGAGAATTTATTTCCCTTTTCCTCTCAAAAAGAAGTAAAAATGCCACCATGAAGCCAGAGGGGATTTTCTGAGACACAAATAATAATCTGTTTCTTTCTTTCTTTCTTTATTTTTTTTCATTTTCCTATATAATTTTATTTTCTACAGTTGCTGATCAGACATGGAAAATACAGTGACACAGATAATCTGTTTCTTAATCTGGGTGCTGGATAGAAGTGTATGATCAGTTTGTGAAAATTCACCAAACTGTACACTTAGCATTAAAAAGTTAGAAAAAAATATTTTTAGAAAAAATAAACTAGCATTTGTGATTCTAAGTATTTAACATACTGTACACACTTAAGGTAAAATAAATTTGTTGTTTTATAAGAAAATGAGCAGTATTTTTTTAAAGGAAAATGTTAATGTAAGGAGAACTTATTGGTGGTTTATTATGGGAAGTAGTGAAGAAAACAGTGTCTTAAGACATGCAATTTAAATGTCTAAAACTGCCACTATGAGAAAGTCAAGTAAATGTTTATTTACTAAACTACTGCTCATTTCGGGCACTTAATAAAGAAAGTTGTTTAGGGATGGTTTATAACTGGTATAGCGTATAGCCAGTGGTTTTGACAAACAGTTATGGTTTTAATGCTAAAACATTTGTTTCAGGAAATACTTGTTAAGTACCCTGGGTAAAGCAATTTGATTCACCAGTTGCTATGGGTATATAGAGGTGAGTCAAACACGGAGCATAGAGGTGAAAAGCAAAGAATAGTCAGGCAAATGACTACCACCCAAAGTAGAAAATTAGCCCTGGGCTGGCGGCACAGTGAATAAGGTACCAGCCTGCGAACTCAAAGGTTTCTGGTTTAATTCCCAGCTGGGGCACATAACCAGGTTGTAAGCCAGGTCTCTAAACAGGTCCTTAGCTGGAGACAGGTGAAAGGGAACCATACATTGATGTCTCTCTCCCTCTCTGCCTGTCTCCCTTCCCCTTTCTCTAAATACAATAAATAAATTAAAATAAATAAATAACAAAGTAGAAAATTATTCAAGCTAGAAGTGAAGTAGAGATAAATGGGAGAATGTAGAGGCAAAAAAGATCACCATCTGAGGCTTCCTAAATGAGGAGCGATTTTAGTTGGGCCTTGAAGTGCACCAAAAAGTAATTAAACTATTTTTCCCTTTTCAAGATTCAAAGCTTACCCGTTGGAGTCTGGATCTATTCCATATACCAACTTATGACTCCTATTTTTTATATATGTGTATATATTTTCAGTTTCATGCAGTAACTGTTCAATCTTTGGGGTTTTTTTTCCCCCTTGTCAGTCATCTCAACACACTTTCTACTCCCTCCTAAAACAGCCTCTATTAATTTACCATTGGCTTCTCCATTGCTCTATGGGTGGGGATAGGTTGGAAGAAGACAAGGACACTATAAACAAAAAAGAATTTTCCTTAGTGAAACTAAGTCACCTACTACTCAATATTCAGAAAAGAAACTTTTTAATTAAGTCAAATAAAATATTAATTTGATTGGTAATCAGCAAAAAAAAGTATATCAGGAACATTCTCCCATGAATTTGACACAGTTCAATGAATCATAGAATTATGAGTCACTGAATCAGGAAGAAAGAAAAACTCGTGATTTGGAAGGTTGGAGTTGGAAAGAGTTGGTGGAGATGTCTAAAACAGATTTTAGCTATAAATGTATGTTAAAATAAACACTAATAATGAGAGATTAATTGATGCTAAATCTAAAATGCTAATAGAACTATAGAAATAATAAAGTTACATTAACATTTCATTTATAATGATGTGATTTCTTTTTGAAAGCAATTTAGCAATATGAATCAAGAGTCCTTTAAAAAATTTATTCCTTTTGATCCACTAATTTCATTCTTGGAAACTGTCCTAAGGAAATAATCCTAAATTAGAAAATAAAGTGCTTTCTTTGCACAAAGATAATTTTATTCAACATTATTTATGATAAAATGTTGAAAATAACCTGTCTATAAAATAATAAGGATGGGATAATAATTTCTGGTTCATCTACTTTATAAAATATAAGGTCATTAAATGATTATGAAGATTTTATAGTAACCAAAAACAACTGGTTTTCTCCTAAGAGCATTTTAGTGGATAAAGTAGCAAATAAAATTTATATATAAAATAGTTTCAATAGACTTCTGACCAAGATGGAGGCATAGGTAGACACACTACATCTCCCTCCACAATTAAGAAGAAATACAGTTACCTTAGAACTGGAGACAACCAAAAGTTCCATAAAACTGAGCTATATGGAAGCCCAACAAACAAAGATATAAAGAAGAAATCCTCATCCCGATGGGTGTGATAGCTGTACCTAAGACATAGGGCAAATACAGAAGCCTATCAAGATGAGACTGAGAAATATGGTCCAAAGGAGAAAACAGACCAAGAGTCCAGTAGAAGAACTAAGCAATAAGGAGATAGCCAACCTAACAAATCCGGAGTCTTAAACACTGGTGAAAGAGGTGTTCACAGACTTGACAAATATGCTTGAGTATGGCAAATGCATTAGGGAAGAAGTGAAGGCTATGCTGAGTGAAATGAAGGAAAAGCCATATGAAACCAATGGTGAAGGGAAGGAAAATGAGGTTCAAATCAATGATTTGAAATGTAAGAAAGAAATAAACAATCAACCAGTACAGAATGAAGCAACAAGAATTTTAAAAAATGAGGAGAGGCTTAAGAACCTCTGGGACAACTTTAAACATGCCCAACATCCAAATAATAAGGGTGCCAGAAGGAGAAGAGGAAGAGCAAGAAATCGAAAACTTATGTGAAAAACTAGTAAATGAGAAGTTCCCTAATCTGGTGAAGGAAATCAACATACAAGTCTAGGAAGCACAAAAACTCCCAAACAAGCTAGACCCAAAGAGGACCATGCCAAGAAACACCATAATTAAAATGCCACAGGTTAAAGATAAAGAAAGAATCCTTGGGGAGGGGGACAGAGGGGAACAAAAAGGGGATGGACATAATACAACAACAATAAAATTAAAAAAAAAAAAAAAAGTAAAGAAAGAATCCTAAAAGCAGCAAGAGGAAAAAAGAAAGTTACCTACAAAGGGGTTCCTATAAGACTGTCAGCTGATTTCTTAAAAGAAACAGAAACTAGCAAGAAGTATTCAAAGTGATGAAAAGCAAGTAGCTACATCCAAGATTACTCTATCCAGCAAAGCAATTATTTAGAATGGAAGGGCAGATCAAGTGTTTCCAGGACAAGGTAAGCTAAAGGAGTTCATCATCACTAAGCCATTATTATATGAAATGTCAAAGGGGCAAATTTAAGAAAAAGAGGACCAAAACTATGAACATTAAAATGTTAACAAATTCACAACTGTCAACAACAGAACCTAAAAAAAAAAAAGAAGCAAACTAAGCAAACAACCAGAATAGGAATAGAATCATCAGTATGGGGACCATTTGGAGGGTTATCATCTGGGAGGGGGAAGGGAGCAAAATGGGGGAATGGTGCAAGGAATAAGAAGCGTAATTGGTAGGTACAAAATAAATAGGAGGAGTTAAAAATAATGTAGGAAAGGGTGAAGCCAAAGAACTTACATGCACAACCCATGGACATGAACTAAGGCAGGTGGGATTGCTGGAGGGAAGAGGGATATTAGGCAATGGGGAGCAAAGGGAAAAGAAACTGGTACAACTATAACAGCATAATCAATAAAATACACTTTTAAAAAATTAAAGAGATTTCATGCCTCCTTTTCCAGCAAGTACCCAAAGGTTATTGTTTGGCTTTTTACCGGTAAAATTTTAAAAATTTAAATTTAAATTTAAAGGTATTTGTGGAACAATCTAAGAAACTCACTAACAGAGTTAGAGGAATATCTATCTTCAGAAATTATAGTAGAGGTTGCAAGCCAGGTCTTCAGCCAGGTCTGTAGCTGGAGGCAGGTAAAAGGCAACCAGACATGGATGTTTCTCTCCCTTTCTTCCCACCTCTCTGCTCTTCTCTCTAAAAATAATGAATAAAAAATATTTTGTAATAAAGAAAAAGAAATTATAGTAGAAAATAAGAGCAAACAAAACCAAATCTGCAGAATAAACGACAAAACTGAAAGGCCTAGCATGTACACATGAAAATGAAGACCCAAAACCATGGCAGTAGCAAGACTAAGTTTAGTAAGTTTAATTATTAAATTTAAATTCCTAATTGATAGAAAATGTCTCTCAGATTGTGCTAAAAATTATAATCCAATACTTTGTTGTTTATTATAATACATTTAAATAAAATAACACAGCAAGACTAGAAAGAACAGAATGGGCAAAAATGTAGTAAGCAAGCTTGCAATAAATTAGAGATAGCATATGAAGTTAAAAAGAATTTGAGGCAAACAATTTTTTTCCCAAAGATTTTATTATTTATTTTTAGAGAAAAGGGAAAGGAGGGAGAAAGAGGGAAAAACATTGATAGATTGTCTATTGCAGGCCCCCAACCAGGAACCAGGCCAGAACCCAGGCATTTGCCCTGACTGGGAATAGAACTGGTGACCTTTTAGTCCACAGGCCAATTAATTAAATTCAAGTTAAACTATGAAAAACAATAATGCTTTCAAAAGAAAACAGGAAATATCTACATGACCTATAGGTAGATAAAGATCTCTTAAGACACAATATGTACTAACCATAAAGAACAAATTTGACAGATTGAACTGTATTAAGGTTAGAATTTCTGATCACCAATCCTTGATTTAAGATTGTGAAACAGAGTGGTACTTGCAATAAAATTGCAAATTTTACAGAAATAATTTTCTATAAAAGACTTATATGCACAATATGTAAAACAACTGCAACAAAAACATCCTATGAAATGACAAACAATACCGTGAAAAAGTAAACAAAAAACTCAGTTACTTTACAAAAGACAATAGCCAAATGACCAAATGTGCACACACACACACACACACACACACACACACACACACACACACCATGAAAATAGCCCTGGTCGGTGTGGCTTAGCACATATCTGGGTTGCAGGTTCCATTTCTGAACTGGGCACGAAGAGGAAGCAACTGATTGATGTTCCTCTTCCTTTCACTCCCTTCCTATTTCTCTAGAGCAATAAAAAAATATCCTTGGGTGAGGATTAAAAAAAAAATTTAACATGAAAATATGTTAAACATCTTTAGTGAACAAGGAAATGTAAACTGAATCTAAATGAGATACCACTCATCAGAACGCTGAAAATGAAAAAGACAAAATGTCAGTAAGTGTGTGGAGCATCTGGCGGGAGTGACTAGCATATATAATCTTATGATCCATCAATTTCATTATTAAGTTCCCAACAGAAAATGCCTACATACACTTTCCAAAGGATAATACAAGAATGCTCATTAAGCCACACTGTTCATAATAACCCCAGACCAGAACCTACCCAAATGCCCACCAGAACAAATACATCATGGAACATTCGTACAATGGAATACTCTTGAGCCCTGACTGGTGTGGCTCAATGAGTTGGGCACTGACCTGGGACCTGAAAGGTTTCAGGCTTGATCCCTGGGTTATTGACCAGGTCCCTGTCTGAGGGTGTCTTGAGAGGCAACAGATCAATGTTTCTCCCACACACTGATGTTTCTCCTTCCCTTCCCCTCTTTCTAAAAATGAAAATAATTTTAAAAAATCTAAAACTAAAAATGAAATTAGAATTAACAAATTGCAAATATAGTAACATGGGTGAATTGTAGAAACGTAATGTCAAACAAAAGAAGAGACACAAAAGATAACATACTATGTAATTCCTTTTATATAAAGTTTTTTTTTTTTTAAGGTAAAACCACTCTATGGTATTAAAAGTAAGAACAGTGGTTACCCTCTGGAGTGTGTGAGGGAGGCTTCTGAGATGCTGGCAATGTTCTGCCCAGTCCCTTCCATTCATAGGACTCTTAAGAATCTCCCAAATAATGATGACTTAAAGTCATATCTCCAGCCCACACCTCTCTCCTGAGCGCCAGGATATTTAAACTTAGATGTTCCATAGGTTCCTCAATTTCTTCCTCTTCTATTTGTTATCTTGGGTAGAAAGGTGGCCAGGGATAAAAATAGGAATAGGAATTCAGTTATCCAAACAAGGGATCTGAAAGTCATTGTTATATTTCCCTCCTCATTCTCCATACCCTCATCACTTACCATTCCCTTAAATTCACAGTGTTTCCTAAAGAGCCCTTTGAATTCCTTCCTTCCATCCATCCATCCTTCTGCCATTGCCTTTATCATTTCCCATCTAGATTATTGCAGAAGCTTACTAACTAGTCTTCCTGCTTTCAGTTTCAGCCCCCTTCAGTTCGGCTGCTCAGATTATATTTATAATACCAAATTTGAGTGAGCTTTTCCACTTTAAAATTCATCTGTGGCTACCCATAAGTGACTGGAACATTTTCAAATTCTCTAGCAGAGCTTATGTGATTCTCTTTTAATCTTCTTTATCTTATCGCCTGCCTGTCTTTCCAGTTTTGTGCCTGGTTACTCCCTTGTGGGAATCCCACACTGCAGCCACACCAAAGTCACAGTGGCCAAACAGGTTATGCCCTCTGTTCCACTACCCATGCCTCCTTCCAGCTCAGAATTCCCTTCTTTCCCCTGGCCCGGCATCCAAGACTCAGGTCAAGCCTTTCCCTTGACAGAAAACCTTCAGCCATCAGGTTTCTCCATGATTATAATCATGAGGTACACTCAATTTTTAATTTTTTTTATCACTACCATTAAAAACATGAGTAATTTTCTAGTTTGCTAAGGTGCTCTTCATAATTATCACTTAACATGCAATACTAAGTTCTGTCTTCTCGGATCTCACAGTATACTGCACATGACCTTCATTACACCACTTATCACTTGTTTTTAAATTTTCTTAAGTGTTCATCTCCCCAGTTAGGCCCTGAATGACTTGAGGGCAGAGATTTTTGTTATATTTATTCCTATATCCCTACAGCATAGAGTCTATTACAGAGTAGGAACTCAGTAAATGAAGGTGAATGAATGACTAAATAATGGTGGCTGTGTTAGCTTAATAAAATACGGGTAATATAATATTTTTTTTCCTTTTCTCAATTGTCTAAACTTTCTGTAGCTACTTATTTATTTAGATTCATCATCTTAATTATTTTTTTAAAGGGGAGGATTTAATACAATTTTCAGTAACATATTACCTTTATACTTATTGAGCATCTTAACAACTCCCAATTTTGCTTAATGTGTATATATACAATAAAGAAGGCAAGAAGAGCATGTGTTATCTCCTGTCCTGTTTGTAACACACTTCCTCATGGCCAATTAACAGTTAATGCTCAGTCCTTATCTTACCAGCCCTTTAGCAGTATTGACTCAGCTGATTGCTCCCTCTTCCTTGAACCTCTCTGCCTTTACTTGACCTCTCAGACACTATCCTGGTTTCCCTTCTACCTTCGTGGCTTTTTTGATGAGAATGTTGCTGGACCCTCTGTCTCCTCTTCTGATCCACTAAATATTGGAGCTACCAAGGCTCAGTTCTTGATTCCCTTCTCCTCTTTTCCCACAGTCAGCTACCCAGTCCCATTTCACCCTCATTCTCAGGCCTGGCTGCACATTGGAATCACCTGGGAAGCTTTTAAAACTGAAACACCAAAACCAGGTGCCTCTTGTATCACAGCATCTGGGCTCAGAGCCAGGATTTCATAGGTTTTAAAGCACCCTAATGTGGGGGATTCTAATGTGGGGGATCCTAACGTGGGACCTATGTTGAGGATCCTTCTGGGTGGGCTTAAATACCATCTCCATACGGAGTACCACAATAAATTTAGTTAACATCCATCACCTCATATGTTTACAAAAAAATAAAAAGAGAGAGAGAGAAAGAAAAGATTTTTCCTTGTGACGAGAACTTTTATGATCTACTCTCTTAACAACTTTCACATACACCGTACAGCAGTGATAACTATAGTCACAGCTGTACTTACTTTAGTCCTCAGCAATTATTTACCTTATAGCTCAAAGCATGTACTTTTTGATCTCCTTCTGCATTCCCTACCCCCCACCAATAATCAATGTATTATAGCCTGTATAAAATATGGTAGTAAGCACTCAATAAAGAACATAATGGGCTGGGGGCACTAAATAAACAAATAAATAATAAGAATAAATGTTAACATATCTGAGTCAAAAAAATTATATCCTGGTTTCCATATACACAGAGGAGTTACACCATAGAAATAGGAGATTTTCATTGGTGATGAGGGCAGGAAGCCCTGAGTCCTAACTCAAATGCTGCTGTGGGCACTCCTGGCATGCAGAATCCTACATGTCATAAGGGTAGAGGGCAAGTCATAGGAAGAGAAGCTAAATTTGAAACAAAACTAGTCATCATAGTAAAACAGGAGTCAAAGATAGTGGACAAATGTATGCCTGGAGCCTGTCTTTTCTCAACTAACAAAGTAATGCAAATACAGCAACTTCTCAGCTCAGATCCATTGCCAAATAAGGCCCCTCAAAGGATATGGCAGCATCTCCTACAAAAGGGTATAGTGAATTTTTCAAACAAAATTATTCTTATACTAATATCACCAATATTTTATTAGCAGGCATTCTTTAATGCCTACCATATGCCACGCACTATATACAGCGTTCACATACATTATCTAATTTGATCCTAACACTATGTAACCTCTTTGAGATAGGTGCCATTGTTGTTATCCATATCTTACAGATGAGGAAGCTGAGGCTTAGCGGAATTAGGGAGCTTGTCCAAAGCCATGCAGGTCTTACGGAAAGAAACAAGAATTGGGCCCTGGAAAGTGTGGTTCAGTTGAGTGGGCATCATCCTGCAAGCCAAAAGGTAGCAAGTTCAATTGCCAATCAGGGCACACGCCTGGGTTGTGTGTTCAGTCCTTGGTTGGGGCATATGCATGAGGCAACTGATCCATGTTTCTCTCTTACATCAGCGATTCTCTCCCTCTTTTCTCCTTCCCTTCTCCTCTCTCTAGAATCAAATAAAGAAAAACCAAAAGTGGAAACCAGGCCTGCTTAAGGCCAAAGTTCATGCCTTCAACTGCTCTGCAGATTGCCTTTTATTTACAGTCAGCCCTTCATATACTTGCCTGTGGGTTCTGCATCTGAGGGTCCAACCAAACTTGGACAGACAACATCAAAAAAGGTGTGTGTATGTGTAGGGGTTACATTGTTATTGACATGTACTATGTAGTTAAGCTTGTGTCTGTACTGGACAGACTTTTTTCTTGTCATTATTCCCCAAACAATATAGTATAATAACTTCACAAAATACATTGTAGTAGTTACTATAAGTAATCTATAGATGACTTCAAGTATGCTGATGTACGTAGATTATATGCTATTATTATACCATTTTATAGAAGGGACTTGAGCATTTGTAGATTTTGGCATCTTCAAAGGTCCTAGAACCAATCTCCTGCAGATACCAAGGAACAACTAGATTTACGTCTCCACAGAGTATGCTTTTTTATTTCTGGATGGACTGTCACAAAGCTTTAAATTACAGACTAGAACTGAAAGGACATGTGCTCCTTAGCTTCTTACCCTTCCCTACTTCCTGGCCCTCTTTCTCCCTCCCTTGACTGTCAACATAAGGGAAACAGGCTTGAGTTCACATATCCCTGTGACAACAGTGGTAACAAAAGCCATAGCTGGAGGAGGCAGGACAGCAGCAAAAAGATACCTTCAAGACTGACAAGTAAAGTAACCAAGACATGTTTAATCAAATCCGTAGCTGAAATGGATTGAGAATCAGTCAGCTAGAACTACAGAGAAGCTTAAGATTTCACTTGTCTAAATAGAGCCAAACAAAGCTGCTGTATAGTGTACAAGTATATTGCTTTATTCTTTTCGTTAAATATTTTATAGGCCTACTAAAGTGAAGAAATATCAGTGTGAGTTTAAGGCTTTGTACCACTTCCCTGGTTGGGGGCATCAATTTAACTTAACATTATCAAAACCGTCTTAATGTTCAAGTATTATGGCCCTTTACACTGATGACTATTAAATTTTACGTATACTTTTTATTGTACCAGATAATTCAGTGCATCTCCAGTGCTGTATTTTGAATGACTCTTTCCAAGGTTCCGGCGTAACCTGCACCTGTTCTCGTTACAGCTTTTTTATGGCCTCATCTAATGATGGATTTGAAGACTATTCTACTATTTATCGTTACACCAGAATGGGTCTTATATTTCATATAAGAAGACATGGAATAGCAATTACCAACTGCATAGAGAAATTGGCACTGCTACTGTGATGGCAAGCACAGCTGTAGTGGTGTGACCAATTTATTCATTTCTTTAACAACCTTCATAGTTGTAATGAGTCATCCCTGTCTCTTATTCTAAATTATAGGGCATCCTATTTTACCAAACCAAATGAATATACATGATGACATTGTTTCTTTCTTGCTCTCATTTCAAAGACCTAATTTTTTATAATCTAACAGTTCAGAGCATCAGACAGATGTGACTTGGAATCCTGGCTAACAGAAAAAAGGCTAGAGAAGGTGTGGATTCCTCCACTGCCCTCAGCTTGTCCTCTAGACATCTTTCAGAGGCTTTGAAACATGGCCAAGCTCTTTGTCGCTGTGAGTCTAATGTTTAAGCAGCTAGTTTCTTTCATCTATTTTATGTAAAAAGGAGGGAGAAATGGAGGAGAAGAGGAAGTAATTTTTGTTTTGACAATCAAGCAGATTGTGTTTTTTCTATACATCAATTTCATGATTCACAAAAAATGGGAAAAAAAATTAAATTAATTTTTAGAGAGGGGGAGCAGAGGTGGGGGAGAGAGAAACATCCAGTTGTTCCACCCACTTATGCATTCATTAGTTGCCTCTTGTACGTGATCTGCTGGGAGATAGAACCTGCAACCTTGGTGCATTGGGACACCCCTCCCCCCAACACTCTAACCAATAAATGAGGAATTTTTCAAGGAGTCATTAAAGAACAGTCATGTGAGAAGGCAGGAGAACATCTGCCTTTCCAGTGCCCATGATAGTAAATAGCGCTTGTGATAAGGAGACGATTCCTAAAAACAGAACAGAAATAGTCTGAGCTGAGAAGAATGCAGCTTGTTTTAACTTGTTGCTTCAGTGTCACACAGGGATTTTCTAAATTGGTTCAAAATTTGAGACCAGATTTCCAGTCATGTAAATTCTGCAAATAAATCCGTTGACATGGTAGGAATATCTGGTCATTAAAACAAAGGTAAGAGTGTATGTACTTTTTACTTTAATGCAAAGTTCAAAGTCAGAGACGATGCCCCTCAAGAGATACAAAATTATGGGCCTGCCCCGGCTGGTAGTACAGTGGATAAGGTGCTGGCCTGCGAACCCAAAGGTCGCTGGTTCGATTCCCCAGCCAGGGCACATAATTAGGTTGCAATCCAGGTCTCCAGCCAGATTTGTGGCTGGAGGCCAGTGAAAGGCAAACATACATTGATGTTTCTCTGTTTCGCTCCCTCTCTGCCTCTCTCCCTTCCTCTCTTTCTGGAAATAATAAATAAAATCTTAAAACAAACAAACAGGGGGGAATGGGTGGGTGGGGAGGGGGACAGAGGGGAGCAAAAAGGGGATGGATGTAATACAACAACAATAAAATTTAAAACAAACAAACAAACAAACAAGCTATGGGCCTAACAAATGTTGAAAAGTTTAGAAATAATCACCTCTAATAATAATGATTGAGGAGTTATATTTAACATCAAGAAACAGATTCATTCTGCAAGAAATCTTGAGCACCAGAAAGTTTCTATTTGGATTATGAGCAAAGACAATGAAGGTGTGCATTTGTTCAGGTCTTTCCATAGAAACTTGGAAATATAATCTTGTTAAAAAAAAACAGTGGAAACCCAGCATTATTCTGAGTCTGTAAAACTTTTAAATAACCCCCTTTCCCTTTCCACCAAACTTTTTTCTTGGGAGTAGCATAGTCTGGGGTTCCGGAACAGCCTGGCAGCAGTGTCCACACCCTCCAGAATCTCTCTCTCTATATGTTACGTTACAAGGCAAAAGCTAGTTTGCAGATATGAAATGAAATTTAAAATGAGATTAGCTTGGATTATCTGAGTGGGCCCAATCTAATCGCATGGGCCCTTAAAAGTGGAGAACCCTTCCTGGATTCTGGACAGAAGGGAAAGTGACTGTAGAAGAATGGTTAGAGAAATGCAGTGTTGCTGGCCTTAGGGCTGGAAGACGGGGCCAAGAACCAAGGAATGGGGGTGACTTCTAAAACTGGAAAAGTGAAGGCAACAGATTCTTGCCTCCAGGCTCCAAGAAGAAATGCAGTCCTAGCAACTCCTTAATTTTAACCCATAGCAACCCATGTCAGTCGGACTTCTGACCTACAGAAATGTAAGATGACAAATTTGTATTGTTTAAATCACCAGGTTTTTGATAATTTGTTATTTAGAAAACTAATGTACTCCTCTAACCAATACTTTTTACTACACGCTTCACCCTATTCCTACTAAATTTTAATGCCATCTTTTATACATATATATAATTTCTGTGCACATGCTGGTTTCTGACTGCTCTATTCTGACCCAATGAACAGAATGGATTTCTGGATTTCTTTTCTGATCTGTAACTATATATATATATATATATATATATATATATATATATATATATATATATTTAACTTTTAATTTTAGAGAGATGGAAAGGGAGGGAGAAAGAGGGAGAGAAACATCAGCATGGGAGAGAAACACTGATCAACTGCCCTCCCCACGGGCCCCAACTGGAGACCGAACTCACAACCCAGGCACGTGCCCTGACTGGGAATTGAATTGGTGACCTCTCAGTTTGCAGGAAATGACACCCTACCAACTATGCCACACCACCTACGGCTATAACTATATTGCTTTAATTACTGATACTTTATGATTCTTAAAAATGTTTTAAATCCTTCTTCTCCTTTCAACCCCACTCCTACCTCTTTACTTAGGACTTCATTACTTCTCTTTTCTAGTATCTTAAGCATCCTGTCTCCAGTGCACACTCCCTCAGTTCACTTTCTACTTTATTGCTAGGAAAATTTTAAATGCAAGTATAATCAGATTTATGCCATTTAAATCCTTCATGGCCATCCTTCATCTTCAATACAAAGTCCAAATTCCTTGGTATGGAACATAAAAGTGACTTGACAAATGGCACTGCTTATCCCGCTAGTGTCATCTCCTGCCCCTCTCACTTCTGTCTGCTCCAGCTATCACGGAACTTGAAGCTCTGATGGCGAGCACCACACTTCCGATCTTTTGTATCTTTGGATATGTTGCCCATCTGTCTAGAATACCTTTCGTTCTTCCTCCAAGCCAATTAGCACTGGACATTCAAAACTCCTATGCAGCATCAATATCTCTCGGTAAGCACTGTACATTCCCCACTGTTAGATTGAGCGGGTGCCCTTCTTTTGCTCTCCCGCAGCAGCACAGATGTACCTCTTCTAGCATACAGGCAATTGTCGGTTTACTTGCCTACCTCCCCCACTGGAGTGTGAACTCCTTGAAGCGAAGGATTGCCTTTCATTTCTGTATCCACAATACTTAGCAGCATACTAACAACCTTGTAATAATAAGGAGAACATGAAAAATAATAAAATAAATGGTACCTCTCATTAAAACCTGAGCTAAGGGCTTTTTATAATTCAGTAACTACTAAGTGTCAGCTCTTAATTCTGTGTCCTGTGAAACTGCTTTTAACTAAAAATAATATTGTCCAGCTTGTTCATTCATCTTACTTACAGGGCTTGGCTACAAGCAACTTTGGGATATTTCCAGAGAAAGAACGTTTTCTACGTTGAACAAATTCAAAAGAACATGACATTGGCTCTAAAAGGAATCCAGACAAGAATTTCTAAAATGTTTCAGTAGGAATGACATTGTTTGATTTTTTAAAAGATTTTATTTATTATTTTTAGAGAGAGGGGTAAGAAGAAAGGCAGAGAGGGAGAGAATCCATATATGGCTGCCTTTCACCTGCCTCCAGCTACAGACCTGGCTGAAGACCTGGCTTGCAACCTCGATTCCCTGGCTGGGGAATTGAACCAGTGACCTTTGGGATCGCAGGCCAGCACCTTATCCACTGTGCCATCAGCCAAGGCATTTGATTTTTCTGACAGGCATAAATTCCTGTTTAAATACTTGTGAGAAGCACTGAGTTTGGTTAGGTGCCCTTCCTCTGCTCCCACAACAATGAATACAAACATTGAGCCTGGTGCGTATTATGTCAAATGAAAGTGGTGCATTTCAATATCTTTTCTCATTACCAATGGTTTTCATACAGCTCCCCCCTCCCTTGTAGGGGTGTTAGGGGAAAGTTTGGGGGGTTGTCAATAATTAGTGGGGAAGTGTCCCTGTCATTTCATGACTAGAAAGTAAGGATACTAAACATCCTACAATGTGTGCAGGTAAGCCCTGTACTACAAAGAATTCCCTTGTTCAAAATGCCCATAATGACCCCATTAAGAGACTGACTTTATTTATCTTTAATTTCCTATTGGCTAGGAGAATCCCAGCATTAAAAGTCACTCTGAAACTGCAAAGGAATGGGGCAGGAACACTAGTTTGTAGGCTATATGGGCTTAAATAATCAGTCCATTTCTTTATTATCACCTTTTCTTTAAGATTTTATTTATTTATTTGTAGAGAGAGGAAAAGGGAGAGAGAAAGAGAGGGAGAGAAACATTGATGTGTGGTTGCTTCTTGCCTACCTCCAACTGGGGACCTGGACTGCAACCCAGGCATGTTCCCTTATTGGAAATCAAACCAATAACCCATTGGTTCACAGGCCAGTGCTCAAACCACTGAGCCACACCAGCCAGGGTGTTATCATCTTTTATAGCTAGGTCTATATTTCTTTTTTACATAACTGATGAAAGATGAATGCTAATAGAATGAAGTAATAAATCCAGATACTTCCTTTCCTTTTCTTTTTCTTTTTTTTTTTGGTTGGTCCAGGTAAGGTTAATTCTAATAAAAATAGTAAAAAAACAAAGTTTACCTTCAGTACTTTCTTCCATCCACCAACCCATTCCTAGGAGTCTCTTTCATATTTTGGCATCTACCTCCAGGAAGCTCTCCAATTTGGCAGTCCCTAGAAAATAGACATTCTGTCCTGGAATATGTACACTTCTTTCAGGGTCCAAGGTCTTAATTGTTTGCATTGATAATCCAAGTGACTCTCGGATAATATGGTTTCTACATTATTTCTAAATTCCCTTCCAGTTTTAACATTTTATGATTCAAAATCATTAACAGTCTACAATATTTTCACTGTCCTTCCTAAATGTACTCATGACTCTAAGTTATTAATGGACATTTACAGTTTGTGCAAATGCTGTGAGTTGAAGGGCAAAAGAGAATTTTAAGAAGAGAGTATAAGACCATTCATTCGAGTGGGAGATATTTTTTGAGCTGCTGGATTTTGGATTCCTATAATCATGATTTTTCTCAAACTAGCTCTCTACCACTCCCTAGGTGCATTCCTAGTTTTAAAACAACATTGTGTAATGCCTGGATTTGCTAGAACGTCAACTTTATAAGAGCAAGAACCTTGTCAGTTTTATTTGTACTGCATCTCCAGGGTCTAGATCTGTATCTGTTTGGTAAATGCACTCATTAAATATTTGTTGAATAAATGAATAAGTAACTTACTATAAGTAGAGATCTAATCATTTACCAATAGAAGATTATAGTGATATATCGTATAACAAAAAGAACTTGCATGTCAAGAACTTGTATGACATATTGTGAAACTTGGACTAAATTGGAAAGTCATGGGAGGACAAGAAGCAAGAACCCATACACATACCATGAAATACAAAAACAGATACCACTGAATTATTAGGAGTACTTAAGCATGGTGCAAGGGTCAAGAGAAACTTGACATATTCCTTATGTCTGAGCTAGTTGAAGAACATATGATAGCCTCTTAGGAAAAATAAGATCAATTCTAAAGCATTACCCTGAAAAGTCCAAAATCCATTAGCTTAAGTGAGAATCCTAGATACACTTACAATCTTATTTTATGGAATCCTAATATGTCATTAAATCCCAAGCAAAATACCTCTAGGTATTTTGTCATTTGAGTAATGACATTCAAATGACAGACAGAGAACTTAAAAAAAAAAACCTCATTTACATCATTTGTGTTTAATAGGACCCAGAAGTTATATTCATTTCACAAAAGACAAGACAATCGGGAAAAATCAATACAACATTCTAAGTTAAATTTCCATGCAACCACATTAGGGAGGGAGTTGAAATAAAACTGAAAATCAACTCAAACATTGATAGTATAATTTTAAGACTTTAAATAGTTCTTGATTTTAAAATGTCAATGAGAAGTATGGGAATGACTTGTGAAAAAACTTGTATTCTTCATTGCAAAGTCCCAGAGAGAGTTGCAAAAGAAATTCTGTACCCTAGATCCTTAATTCGAAATCACTATAATGGGAAATGCTTAAATTTATAGTTGCATTTGGCAGCAAATAACAAAAACAATAGCTTTTTTTTTTTTTTTTTTTCTTGTACCAAGAAATCTGAAGTTAGACAGTGACATCAGGCCAGGAGACTTCTATCTTTCTGAACCTCCACCTATGCCCTCATGCTACCATTTGTTGTCACAATATTACTGCTCTACCTTCAACACTGCACCTGCAATCCTAGCAGGAAGAGTGAGACAAACAAAGGGTAAAAGGCAAGTACCGGCAAAAACTTGGTAAGAGATTTATTAGCAGTCTCCATTCAGTGACTTTTCTCTCAGGTCTCATGGACCAGAACTTATCTCTCATGGCCACCTCAAGCTGCAGGGTGAGCTGTGAAAGGTGCTCTTTTGCCAGTATGTTGCCACATTCTTGGTTTCTGTAGGATATACAAAAAGTCTCTTGTATATCCTCAGAAAGTAACCAGCCATATACCATGGAAAACAAAGACATTTACTGAAGAAGGTACAAGAAATACAATACACAAGACAATGATGCCTCAGTCCCCTTCAAATTAGGCACCTTGAGACCTCACACAGTTTTCCAGTTGCCATCAACTGCCCTGTCTTTTTTCCTGAATCTAATTGATTCAGTCTGAAATCTCTGTCTGTTCAAAGGTGATTTTAGTTTTGGAAAAAGCCAGAAGTCACAGGGTGTCAAATCTGTGCTGTACTGAAGCTCAGTTACCTGGGTGATTTGATGTTTCTCAAAAAACTACTGCGTAAGATGTGATGCATAAGCAGGCACACTGTTGTGATGAAGTTGCCAATCACCAGTTGCCCATAGCTGTGGACTTCTGGATCATCCAAATAGTGTCCGTGGGGAATGTGCAAGCTTAACACAAAGTATAATGCAGATTTGTTACTCTACTCCATTAGCCATTTGAATATAATGGCCACATAGTACATATACTCACTCAACAGTGCCTACCACCCAATGACTAGTACAGGGAAATTGTAATGGTCCATGCACGCATGTTCTAGTCTACTCTCCTTAACTACCAGGTTACATGGATGTCATGCAAACTGTTCTTGTTATATTAACAATGGTTGGGCTTTTTCCAGATGGACGTCATATGCATACTAGACTGTTTCATGTTGATGCACTATTGAATATGCAACTGGGAGGAATTGAGCATAAAAGGGTGTGAGCCTCTGAGGCAAATTTATCCTGTTGCTAATAAAGCTTAAATCTCAGCTTTCCTCACTTATATGGACCCTCTCCAAGGGCCTAAAAGAGGTTCTGGAAATATTTTCACAAAATCATATGTTTTTGTAAACTTGCGCAACTATTTTCATTGCAATTCATAACACCACTGTTCTTTCCCACCCTAACTTTCCCACCTTCATAGCACAAGGTGAACGCTTTTGGTGTGGCCGTGGGTTTTGGCAGACTAAGCTAAAGGAAAGCTAAGTTTTGAAGATACATTCCATTTGGACTTAGTGGGATATATTATGGGGGTTTGCAGTGGATTATTGCCAGCTATCGAGATACTCCTGTGCTCACTGTCATAACTCATCTGGCACCACAACGTGAAGGTATAGTGTTCAACATAAACCTCATTCATTAATAAGCTATGATAGCACATCGGTGACTAATTCTTCAATGTGTGTCTTCAACTCAGAGTACTTTATGTTACACTGACAAAATCTGAGGGATTCTGAAATCTCATATATGAAATCAACTTGGTAAGAATTTCTCAAAATTTAACAATAATCCTAAAATTTTCCATGACATTTCCAATAACTTATTGTGAAATAAACTTTTCCAAATTGCTGACAGAAAGTTCAAACTTGTTGAAGGAATTATTATTTCAAAATTTGAGACCTTCTAATGAAGAGACAATGAGCACCCAGCAAAAAATACATCTATATTTTTAAATATAGAGGTATGTCAGGTAGTTGATCAAACTTATGTTTTCTTTTTGAATCTTGTGATATTCATAGTATTTGCCAATTTTTTAATATAATTTTTTATGATCGTTTTTCTCATTTTAAAGAGTCACTTTTGGTCCTATTAACAAGTTCCCTCTACTTTCAAACTGGGTGGCTTTCCAGCCCATACAACCTGAATCTATCCTTGGGCTTGGGGAGCCCAATGAGTTCCCTAACAAGAAGCAATCTCTGTGCCAGCTGGGTAGCTAATTTGAATAGAGCATTGTGCCAATATGCCAAAGTTGTAGTGTCAATCCTCTGTCACGGCCCGTACAAGGGTCAATGAATGAATACATAAGTGAATGAACAGATTGTTATTTTGCTCTTCCTTCATCTCTCTCTAAAATCAACAAATAATTTTTTAAAAAAGCAATTTCTAAGGTCTTCCAGATTTTTCTCTGCATTTAGTAGGAGAAAAAAAGTGTAAAGGAAGTGTTACCCTCCTTTGAAGTCAGAGTTGGCCATAGATGCCTTTCCAGAGGGCTACACCCTTAGTTCAGTTTGCCTTTCTAGATGAAGGAAATAGTCAGAGATCCCACACCAGCCGGGAGAGGGTCACAAATTGAATTTCAAATTCTATTAGTGTTCCCACTGAAAACTATACTCTCATTCTCCTTGTACGCTCAACAACTCCATTTTGTCATTGACCCATATTAGCAGTCTTTCTATCAGGACATAGGAAGAGGTTTATCCAGTGTGGCCAGCTCACTTACCTAAGCATGTCCTGTGAACCATCAGTCTTAAAATCTCTGCTCCTTTGGTGTAATTAATTGGGGGAGTACTGCCCACTAAAATCTTTTCCAAAGATTCTCAATGCACACAGGCATCTTCAAAGCTTTGAGAAGTATAGCAGTGTGTTGACTTTGATTATGCATTTAGAAACCTAAGTTGACCATAGGAATTTTTTACTCCAGAATACATTTTGAGAGTTTTTGCTCTAAACAATTATACATTTATTATTATTATTATTATTATTATTATCATTATTATTACAAGAGCAAGCCTTCAAAGGGCATTTGGATTTTAAAGAGCTATTGGGAACAAAAGAAACCAATCCATAATACTGGAATTTAAGGTCATGGCTGAGCGGTTAAAGATAGTTTAAGACAAAAAAAAAAAAAAAAAAAATTAGTTTAAGACAATGGTAGGGGACCATGTTGTACACACTTCAAATTCCAACATCTTCATGACTATTTTTCTAATCATTCATAGGGTGGGTCTTTTATTAAAGAGAGAATTGTAATGGAGAATTTGCTACTTGATTGTGTTTCATGCTATTACTCAGCATGAAAGCATAATAGATCAATTATACTTTAGCATATGTACTTTTTAGTTACAGAATCTCTGAAATGATTACGGGTGTAAAGCCTGCTAATGTTTCTTGGTTAATAATAAATACAGTTCAGATTGCTATAAGGAATCTTGTCTAAATGTGTTCTTTACAACATTTTTCTCAGGTATAAACTTGTATAGTATTAGTGACCGCACATTTGGTCAAAAAGAAAATTTGTTTGACCAGTGTCATTCCCAATCAATTTAACAAAAAGACAACAACAACAAAAAATCTGTGAGCTCAACCATATGCTAGGATAAATCAGGTGCATGAAGCCAGTAGCCATGCTTAGGTATATCAGTACCAGGAATGAATGAAAAGCAGCCTAGTGGCAGTGATTCCTACTGAGGAGTGGATTTACTATGGCTAGGCCTTTATAAACATTACTAAAACCTTTGTGCTGTAAATAACATAAAATGCTTCTATGGCTTTTAATTTTTTTGCTTGAGCTTGTTTATTTATCTGTTTAATAACGCAATCGCCCTGGTCTTGGCATATCTGGACCTTTTTCTCTCTTGTACTAACACCAAATGGCTTTTATGCCAGTGTGTAAAGGGTATGTTGGGGTTCTTTGTTGATGAAATGTATTCTTTAATCTCTATTCATATTAACCTGCAAACATAATGCTCAGGAATTGTTAGAAAATAAATTGTGGGCTGTGCAACCTGCCCAACTGTTCACAACGGCCCTGTGCTTCAACCTTCCATGCTTGCAGTAATAAGGTAATAAGTAATAAGGCGAAGTGGGGTGTGTGAAAGATTCTGAAGAAATCCTGTGATTTTCTTTTCACACATGGAACAAAATTGATTATTTATTATGTAACTTTAAGTTCCACATTAGTTATTATAGAATAAAGTAAAAATTTCTGGTTGAGAAAAAAAAAAAATGCAGTGAAATGAAATTTGAATAAAATTAGAAGTAAAAGCCATTGTCCCTGTTTTCCATTAAGAGAAAAAAAATACGTTGTTTTTAATATTAGAAACAAGAAGGTGGGATTGAAATGCAAGGTTCTTGGCAACCTCTACATGATTCATTATTCTGCTCATTCTCTTCTCCTTTTCTAACACATCCCTTTCCTCAATCAGTTCAAAATGCAGAATTCCTCCATTTACCATAGCAACAAGAAAAATACAGTACTTATGAATAAACTTAACCAAGGAAGCAAAGGACTTATACTCAGAAAACTACAGAACACTGAAGAAAGAAATTAAGGAAGATACAAATAAATGGAAGCACATATCATGTTCATGGTTGGGGAGAATTAACATCATTAAAATGTCCATACTACCCAATAGTATGGACAATACTATTAGAGATTCAATGCAATACTATATAGGGATTCAATGCAATCCCTATTAAAATATCAACAACATATTTCACAGAATTAGAACAAACACTTAAAAAATTCATATGGAGTCAAAAATGACCCCATGCCCTGGCTGGTGGCACAGTGGATAAGGCGCCAGCCTGCAAACCCAAAGATCACTGGTTTGATTTCCCACTCAAGGAACATAACCAGGTTGCAAGCCAGGTCTCCAGCCAGGTCCATGGCTGGAGGCAGGTGAAAGGCAACCATACATTGATGTAAAAATTTTTTAAAGTTAAAAAATAATAATAATAATAATTTTTAATTAAAAAAAAAAAAGACCCCAAATAGCTACAGCAATCCTGAGAAAGAAGAACAAAATAGGAATCACAATATCAGGCATCGCTATATTACAAAGCCATAGTAATCAAAATAGTCTGGTACTGGCACAAGAATAGACAAACAGATCAAAGGCACAGAATAGAGAGCCCAGAAATAAACTCAGGACTCTATGGGCAACTAATATTCGACAGAGGGGGAAGGAACATAAAATGGAGTGCAAATAGCCTCTTCAACAAGTGGTGTTGGGAGAACTAGATAAGCACATGCAAAAAAAAAAATGAAACTAGACCACGAACTTACAACATACACCAGAGTAAACTCAAGATGGATAAAAGACTTAAACATAAGTAGTGCCACCATAAAAGCCCTGGAGCAAAACAGAAAAAAAGTGGCAGATATCCCACGCAGCAAAATTTTCACTGAAATATCTCCCAAGGCAAGAGAAATAAAGGAACAAATAAGCAAATGGGATTACATCAAACTGAAAAGTTTCTGCTCAGCCAAAGAAAACATCAAGAAAATGAAAAGGGAACCAACCATATGGGAAAACATATTCTCCAATGACACCTCAGACAAGGGCTTGATCTACAAAATATATAAAGAGCTAATACAACTCAACACCAGGGAGACAAACAACCCAATTAACAAACGGGCAAAAGACTTGAAGAGACACTTCTCCAAGGAAGATATACAAAGGGCTCACAGGCACATGAAAGAATGCTCAACATCACTGGCCATCAGAGAGATGCAAATTAAAACTACAATGAGATATCACCTCACACCCGTCAAAATGGCCATCATCAACAAATCATCACCCTGGGTGGTAGCACAGTGGATAAGGTGCCGGCCCTCGAACCCAAAGGTCACTGGTTTGATTCCCAGCCAGGGCACATAACCAGGTTGCAAGCCAGGTCTCCAGCCAGCTCTGTAGCTGGAGGCAAGTGAAAGGTAACCATACATTGATGCCTCTCTCCCTCTCTGCCTCTCTCCTTTCCCCTCTCTCTAAAAATAATAAATAAAATCTTAAAAAAAAAAAATCATCAACAATCAACAAGTGCTGGAGAGGATGTGGAGAAAAGGGAACCCTGGTGCATTGCTGGTGGGAATGCAGACTGGTACAGCCACTATGGAAGACAGAATGCAATTTCCTCAAAAAACTAAGAATAGAACTTACCTATGACCCAGTGATTCCACTGCTAGGATTATACCCAAAGAACCCTGAAACACCAAGTCAGAAGAACCTAGGCCACCCTATGTTCATAGCAGCACTATTTACAATAGCCAAGTGCTGGAAACAACTTAAGTGCCCTTCAGTGGATGAATGGATTAAAAAACTTTGGTACACTTACACAATGGAGTTCTAGGCAGCAGAACAAAAGAGAGAACTCCTACCGTTTGCGATAGCATGGATGAAACTGGAGAGAATCATGCTTAGTGAGATAAGCCAGACAGCAAATTTTAAATGCCATATGTTCTTACTTAATACAGCAGACTAATGAACAAACAAACAAGCGAACAAAACAGAACCAAAGAGATGAATACAGGGAACAAACTTTCAGTATGTAATGGGGAGGGGTGGGAGTGAAGGAGAAGGAGGCAAGGAAGGGAAACAGTTTAGTTAAGGAACTAGCATCAATGACCAATGGACACAAACTACATGTGGGATTGACTAGGGGAGGGTGTGAACAAGGAGGGTAGGGAAGGGGAAGGCAGAGAGGGAAAAAATGAAATGAATGTAATGGAACAACAATTAAAAAAAAAAAAAAGAAGCAGCAGAATTTCTGCATGTGTCAAGTGGAGTCAGCCGCAAAATTTCCCTGAGATGCATTTTCATATATTTGCTATCAGTAGAGACTGCATTGGTAAAATCTTCAAGTCCTCAACATTAAAGACATGAAACATTCTTCACAACCCGAACACCTTTTTCCTTTTTCCCAACAAGACGTCACACACTGACTCAGTAGATTGTTACCGGCCTGCAAACCCAGAGGTCTCTAGTTTGATTCCCCAGTCTGGGCACATAATCAGGTTGCAAGCCAGGTCTCCAGCCAGGTACGGTCCTCCATAGCTGGAGGCAGGTGAAAGGCAACCATTGATGTCTCTCTCCCTTTCTTCCTCCTTCCCTGGCTTCTTTCTGAAAATAATAAATAAAATCTTAAAAAAAAAAAAATAATAGATGTCACACACTAAGAAGAAAACAGTACCTGAGCAGGATCCATAGTTAAATGTACATCATTTTCCAGGTGGTAATAATTAAATTTATCCTCATCTTTTGCTCCTAGTGTTATGTATGTTGTCCCTGGATTATCAACATTGTTGATTATGTAGGATTCTATCTTCCTAGATCTGTTTTGGTTGAATAAACACCTAAAAATGATTGCTATTATAAGATTTTCTGTTGAGATCTCAGTTAGCTCAAAAGCATTAGAGCTGCTTTAAGAGAGGTGGTGGGCTATTTTATTTTATTTAGCTGTAACGTGGACAATTATCTCCTTATTAGAAAATAGCAAAACCACACAGATGTTTTTAATGCTCTCAAAAATTGATATACATCTGCCATAGATAGATAGGTAGGTAAACAGGTTGGTAGATAGAATCATATAATCATATATGGCAGCCAAGTCACTGTCACTTCATGTGTGTGTGTGTCTGTGTGTGTGGTGACTGTGAATATATGTCCCCAAAACTGCATTGACAAAGGTTACAGAGAAAACAAGAGGAATGGATTCCCTCTACGTAAGGTGAGCTAGGACACCTTTTCAAAATGACTAAGCAAGCTTGCAGTTGAAATGCAAAGAGAGGGTTGCAATGAAGGAAGGAGTCTGGGGGCCATTATCAGCCTGGTTGTAAGAGACATTTGATAATGAGTTGGAAAGGAAAGTTTAAGACTGGGATTGGGTGAGGGACTTTGCTTGATTAAACATAAGTATCAGTGAGAAAAATAACAAATTCTACTTTTATGATTAGGGCTCTAAATACTTACTTGGTGAAGTTATTTAATGTTAAAACTTATTTCCATAGTCTCTTTCAAGTTAGTGGGCATATGACTAAAATCTGCATCTCAAGTAAATCATAATTTGGGCCTTTAGTTGCACTAGGAAAATTGAAGTTTCTGCTCTCCTGGAAACAGGAGATCCTACTTACTGGAAAAGTATCTATGAAGAAAAAAATAGACTTGGAGTGGTAAACTCTGAAATCTGAACTTTTACAAAGTGATCATGTTGTTGTATGGTGTTATAAGGCTTTTGAGTTCACAGATTAATGATAGGAAAAATAAATTTCTAGGTTTTTAACTAAGTACTCATACTGAAAATCTTCTTACACTTAATTGGAAATCTCTAAACGTGAGAAGATTTCTTATTTTATTTTATTTTTTAATGATATTTTTCTTTCTTTTTTTTAAAAACGATTTTATTTATTATTTTTCAGAGAGAGGGAAAGGAAGAAAGGCAGAGAGGGAGAGAGACATCAATGTATGGTTGCCTTTCACCTGCCTCCAGCTATGGACCTGGCTAGAGACCTGGCTTGCAACTTGGTCATACTGCCCGGACTGGGAATCAAACCAGCGACCAGTGCCTTATCCTCTGTGCCACCAGCCAGGGCAGATTTCTTCTTTTAAATGATAGAGGGAGAAAAAACATTTATGGAAGAGGAAAATGTTCATTTTTTCCTTTAAAGAGTTTGTTCATTCATTCAGAGGGAAAGAGAGGGCAAACAGAGGGAGAGAAACATCAATTGGTTGCCTCTTATAGGTACTTTGACTGGGGACCTAACCCGCAACCCAGACATGCGCCCTGACTGGGAATGAACTGGAAACCTTTTGCTTTGCAGGACAATGCCCAACCAAGAGAGCCACACTGGTCAAGAGCAGTAACATTTTCCTTTAAATAGCATTTAAAAAAACTTTCATAAGTAGTACCGAATGACAGGGACAAATATAAGACATTGAGTAGAGTTTAATGTGGTATTTTGAAAGTGTTATTAATGGACTCCCTACATCAGAATCACTGGAATGACTTCCTCAAAGGCAAATTCCTGGGCCCATCCGGAACTTTTAAAATTGGGGTGGCTGAAAATTCCAGAATGTGCATTTCAACAAATACCCTCAGTTGACTCCCAAGAACATTAAGATATGATAAACACTGTCCCTAAGTCTCTTTTGGATGGAATAGACATGATGTGCTTATTTTTGTATCATCTGTACCTAGCCTGCCTCCTGGCCCAGAGCAGATGTTCAATAAATAGTCACATCAGCAACATGAATAGAGAAGATGGTCTTTCTCCTCTTAACCATAACTTAAGTCCAAACATTTGCTTAAGAGAAGTATTCATCTATGTTCTATAGTTACTGGGAAAACAAGTACAGAGAAAAAAGTGAAAAAGTCATGGGCTGGCCAACTGGAAATACACTATAAGTGTATTTGATATGTATATTTAATGTGTGATATAAATGCATAAGCTCGATTAACGTGCTATAAATGTGTCAGCCCAATTAATTAAAGAATGAAACTTTTCTGCTCAGAGGCATCATTTAAGAAATAGCAATGGATCACCATAGCTCCAATATCTCAATTGCAAAAATTATGTAAGATATTTGTATCTTATGGATGAGTAAAACAATTTTAAATATAAAAAATTGCACTTTTAAAACTGCAAAGGAAAAATTATAGACTGAATATGCCAAAGTAGAGGACTGAAGTGGTTAGGATGGGATGTATAAAAGGACCATTTTAACTATTCAAATAACAGGTTGTGAGAGCAGCTAAGCTGGGTAGAGCTGGTGGTTGGGTTGGCAGTGGTGAGAATGGGAAGTCAGACTGTTATCCAAAGATACATCAGAAAATAAGTCTGATTGAGTAAAGAATAAGTGAGGAATGATTATAAGCAGCCTTTAAAACCCTGTATGATCAGTGTGGCCCAGTTAACTAGAGTATCATCCCATAATAGAAAGGTTGTGGGTTTGATTCCTGGTCAGGGCACATGCCTAGGATGAAGGTTTGATCCCCAGCTGGGATGCTTAAGGGAGGCAACCAATTCATGTTTCTCTTTCCCATCCTCCCTCCAAAAAAGCAATGAAAAAATTCCTCAGGTGAGGGTAAAAAATAAAGCCCTGAATAAGCAGAAAAATCTGACCCTAATAAACTTATCCTCCAGTCTACAAAAGCAAATGGTTTGCTTGTTTCAGTTTTTTATTGACTATAATTTACAGTCTCTCCTATCTATTTACTTTGACCAACTTTAGAGTAACTTTATAGTGTATTTCATCAGTTAAGTACTTTATTTAAAAATTATTGGACAAAGCATGGCTCTGACATTACCAGAATCAATTTTTTGGTAATAGGTAATATAAATTCTTTTTAAAAATCAAGTTGTATCCACCTATTGGTTTTTAATGAAAGGGCCATATATAGCCAAAACTCATTTTTCAAAATAATGAAAAGGACAGTTTTCCAAAAGGTCATCAATAACAAGGTTGTTTGCTGCCTCAAATACTTTCTCTTGGAAGTTGTGTTATTTCAGGGATGTTTTAAGATAGAGTTATTTATTTAATTATAAAGAGAAGGTAAAGGACCTTTGGGTTCACAGGCTGGCACCTATCCACTGAGCCATCAACCAGGGCCTATTTTACTTTTTAAAATATATTTTATTCATTATGCTATTATAATTGCCCCAATTTTTCCCCCTTTGCCCTCCTCCACCTAGTACCCCCTTCTTTCCAGAAATTCCCTACTGCCACCACCACCATAGTTCATGTCCATCGGTCATGCATATAAGTTCTTTCGCTATTCCATTTCCTATGCTATTCTTAACATGCCCTAGTCTATTTTATACCTACCAATTTTGCTTCTTAACCCCTGCGCCTTTTCCCCCATTTTCCCCCTTCCTTCTCCCAACTGATAACCTTCCAAATGATCTCCGTATCTATGATTCTGTTCTTGTTCTGCTTGTTTGCTTAGTTGTGTGTTTTTTTTTAATTCAATTGTTGATAGTTGTGAGTTTGTAGCCATCTTAATGTTCATAGTTTTTATCCTTTTTTTCTTAAATAAGTTCCTTTAACATTTTATGTAATAATGTCTTGGTAATGATGAACTCCTTTAGCCTTACCTTGTCTGAGAAACACTTTATCTACCCTTCCATTCTAAATGATAGCTTGGCTGGACAGAGTAATCTTGGTTGTAGGTCCTTGCTTTTCATCACTTTGAATACTTCTTGCCAGTCCCTTATTGCCTATAAAGTTTCTTTGGAGAAATCAGTTGATAATATTATGGGAACTTCTTTGTAGGTAACTCTTTTCTTTTCTCTTGTTGGTTTTAAGATTCTCTCTTTATCTTTAACCTTTGGCATTTTCATTATGATGTGTCTTGGTGTGGTTCTCTTTGGGTCCCACCTGTTTGGTGCTTCCTGGACTTGTTTGTCTATTTCCTTCACCAAATTAGGGAAGTTTTCTTTGATTATTTTTTCAAATAAATCTTCAATGTCTTTTTCTCCTTCTCCTCCTCCCCCTCCTTCTTCTTCTCCTCGGTTTAAAAAAAATTTTTTTTTCTACTTACTGTTCTGGTTGAATGTCTATTTCTCCCTCATGTTCCAAATCATTGATTGGAATTACAGTTCCCTCCCCTCCACTATTAGTTCCCTGTAGATTTTTATTTATTTCACTTAGTGTAAACTTCATTCCTTCCTTTATGTTGTTGCTGTATTCAGTGAGTTCTTTGAGCGACCTTATCACTGGTGTTTTTTGTTTGTTTGCTTTTGGGTTTTTTTTTTTTTTACGATTTTATTTATTATTTATAGAAAGATGGGTAGGAAGAGAGGCAGAGAGGGTGAGATACGTCAATGTATGGTTGTCTTTCACCTGCCTCCAGTCATGGACCTGGCTGGAGACCTGGCTTGCAACCTGGTTATGTGCCCTGGCTGGGGAATTGAACCAGTGACATTTGGGTTTGCAGGCCGGCACCTTATCCACTTTGCTACCAGCCAGGACCTTTATCATCAGTGTTTTGAACTCTGCATCTGATAGGTTGGTTATCTCTATTTCATTTAATTCCCTATTTGGCATTTTGATCTGTTCTTTCATTTGGGCCATATTTCTTTATCTCCTCAATTTAGCGGCCTCCCTGTGTTTTGTTCCTGTGTATTAGGTAGAGCTGCTTTGACTCGCTGTCTTAGTAACATGGCCTGCTATAGAAGAGGCACCAGTAAATTGTGTGGGATGGAGCCTTAGGTCATCACCAGGGTAGTGCAACCCACTTCACTACTTTGTGGCTCTGTGTGGGGGGAGGGCTTGTAGAGAAGACAGTGCCACTGCCTGGATTCTGGAGGTTTACTTAGCACTCATCTAATTTCCAGTCACTTTACTCACTCTTCCTGCTGTTGTTCTGGTGCTAAATCCCAGAGTTGGTGGGTTTGCCTAGATCTGTGTGGGCCTTTTAAGCTGAGTCTCCTGAAAATCCAGCAGTTTCTTCTGCCAACCCAACCCCCACTTTTTCTTACAGTCAGAATTTATGAGGATTTATCTTCCTGGTGCTGAAACCCTGGGCTGTGTGGTCTGACTTGGGGCTGACATTGCTTGCTCCCAAGGTATCCTTCCTAATTTTTTAAAAATTTAATTTGATTGTTGTATTGCATTCCTCCCATTCTCCTTCCTCTTAATTTTTATTCACTATATGTGAATGTGACACCACCCATTCCATGCCACCACCGCCTCTCTGTGCCATACCGCCTCTCCATGTCTCTCTGCCCATCTCTGTGTCTCTTTCCTTCCTAGCCATCTAGATGAGTGTAGCTTCTTTAAATCCTTAGTTGTTGGACTTCCATACAGCTCAATTTCCTGACAGTTCTTGGTGTTACTTGTTTTGAGGTCTAGTTGTAATTCTTTTTGAGGTTGCACGAGAAAGGGAAGCATGTCTACCTATACCTATATCTTGACCAGAAAGCAGTTTCAAATTTATGGTTAATTTTAAATTCATTTTATTAATGCTTGTTAATTAATTATGATTTAATTGCCATCTCATTGTTCACAGATACACATGCAATATTTCATTATTAATCATTATTAAACATTCTTTGAAACACTTAGAAGCCACTATTTGCTAAGAGCCACATTTTGAACATTGTCCCTGCCTGGCCTCACTTCAGAGCATTTGAGATGACAACTGGGCCGTCTTATACAATTTAATTAGAAAACCCCTAATATCACTACATCCATTAAAATGGTCAAATCCAAAACACTGACAACCCCAAATGCTGACAGAGATGTACAACAATAGGAACTGTCATTCATTGCTGATGGAAATACAAAATGGTATAGTCACTTTAAAACAAACTGTAGCAGTTTCTTACAAAATTAAACACTCTTACCATATGATCCAGCAATTATGCTTCTTGGTAGCTATCCAAATCAATTAAAAATGTATGTCTACACAAAAATTAGTATACAGATATTAAATCAGTTTTATTTAAAATTTCCAAAACTTGGAAGCAACCAAGGTGTCCTTAGGTGGGTGACTGAATAAGTAAACTGTGGTACATCCAGACAATAGAATATTATTCTGCTCTAAAAAGATATAAGCTATCAGGATATTAAAAGGCATCGAGGGACCTTAAATGCATCTTATTATGTGAAAGAACTCAGTCTGAAAGGCTACATACTGGGAAAATAAAACTATATGACATTCTGGAAAAATAAAAACTATAAAGACTAAAAATATCAGTGGTTGCCAATAGTTAGGCAAGGGGATGGTATGAATAGGCAGAACTCAGGATTTTTAGAACAGTGAAACTACTCTGAATGACATTAGAATGGTGGGTACATGGCCCATTATACATTTGTCCACACCTACGGAGTGAACAATAATACCAAGAGTGAACCCTGATGTAAATAAGGACTTTGGGTCATTATGATGTGTCAATGTTGATTCATGAGTAGTAGCAAATGGCACCACTCTGATGGAGACAATGTTGATAGTGGGGATTGTACAAGTGTGAGGAAAGAGGGTAGATGGGAAGTCTATGTATTTTCCATTCAATTTTTCAGTGACCCTAAAACTACTCTAAAAAAGAAATTTGATTTTTTAAAAGGAGAAGAGGTAAAGAGAGGTGTTCTGATGACTGATGATTTACGTTTGGATCCCTTGGAAGACGTAACTATGGATCAACTAAATTGACAGTCCAGACTCTGTAACCTGTTCTGAGCCAGCCTTTTCTTTTCTTTTCTTTCTTTCTTTCTTTCTTTCTTTCTTTCTTTCTTTCTTTCTTTCTTTCTTTCTTTCTTTCTTTCTTTCTTTCTCTCTTTCAGTCCTCCCTCCCTCTCTCTCTCTCCATCTCTCTCTTCCTTCCTTTCTTTTTTAAAAATAACTTTTGAGACCTGGTTGGTGTGGCTCACTGGATTGGCACCGGCTTGCAAACCCAAGGTCGCTGATTTGATTCCCAGCCAGGGCACATAACCATGTTGCAAGCCAGGTCTCCAGCCAGGTCCGTAGCTGGAGGCAGGTGAAAGGCAATCATACAGTGATATTTCTCTGGCTTTCTTCCTACTTCCCTGTTCCTCTCTACAAAAATAATAAATAAAATCTTTAAAAAATAAATAAATAAAATAAAGTAACTTTTGACTCTCACAGAACTATCAAAAAAGTACAACCTTAGGAAAGTATAAGAACAAATATATAGATATTTTTTTCAAAATCAATTAAACTCATGATGTTGCTATTTTAAAATAGGAGTGTAAGTTTTTATCACCACTATTTGACTTTTAAATATTCTAAATAATCCTTCATATTACATTAAATTTGTAATTAAGTTTTAAGTCATTGAAAGAATTTTAATCAATAAGTTTAGAATCAATGTCTAAATGCTTAAGGAAAACTGATTTTCTAAGTTTTGTGTATTAGCTGTATAAATTTAGAGCATTAATTATATTACAGGAGTGGAGAATACTCTTCTTGCATAGAAGCACATGAGACTTCATGAATCCCCAAAATAGGGAGAACAGGTCAAAGGCCCTAAAAATGCCAGTACTCCTGGAACAACATAATTAACTTTGAGAAATCTATTTGAAAAATAATTAAAATATGAGCAAAGGTGTAGTTATGGGGATATTGATCTTAGTGATGTTAAGTATAGTAAAAGCAGAAACAACTGAATGTTCAAAAATGAGGCATTTGATATTGATAAACATCTAAAAATTTGCAACTCATCTTACTAGGGAAGTTGTCATGAATGAGTCACTGTTCACTGCTGGTTGCATGACAAAATGATGTCCCTATGCAGGACAACTTGTCAGTGTCTATCAAAATTAGAAATGCAAGTTCTGGCTGGTGGCACAGTGGATAAGACACTGGCCTGTGAACCCAAAAGTTGCTAGCTCAATTCGCCAGGGCACACAATCAGGTTGCAAGCCATGTCTCCAGCCAGGTCCCCAGCTAGAGGCAGGTGAAAGGCAACCATACATTGATGTCTCTCCCCCTCTCTGCCTCTCTCCCTTCCCCTCTCTCTAAAAATAATAAATAAAATCTTTTTTAAAAATTAGAAATGCATTTTGACTTAGTAATCCCAGTCCTAGGAGTTTATCTTAGCTGTACACCATACTCATAGGAAATGACATATGTATAAATTTGTTCTTTGCAACCTCTGTTTGTAATAGAAAAAGAAAAAAAAGTTTCTACAGAAACTTCTATAGAGGGTACTGGTTAAATACAATATGGTTCATCCACACAATTGTATATTTTGAGGCTGAAGGAGAGAATGAGGACATTCTTGTGATGATAATGAAGAAGCTCCAGAAATGTACTAAGTTAAAAAAAAAAAAGGTGCAGGGCAGCGTAAATAGTGTGTCCCCTTTTGTATAAGAAAGCAAGGGGAAATAAGAAGGTACATTTGCCTTTGCTTTTCTTTGTATAAGAAAATATTGAAATCATACTAATAATGGGGTTTACTTAAGAGGAAAGTGGATAGGACGGCAGTGACACTCTGTGTTTATAAAATTTTATTTTTGAACTGTATGAATATATTTCTTATTCAAAAAAATTAAATTAAACAGAGGAGTATTATTTAATTGTGACTCTGTATAATAGAATACTAGATAGTAAATAAAATTGATGTTGTAGGTGTTTAAATACATAGATAAATGTTCAAAATAGATAATGAATCAGAAAAGCATATTATAAGAAATAACATATGATTCTACAATTTGAGGAATTATATTTACTTCTTTAGTATAACTTCCTAAAAGTAGAATAGCTCAGTGAAGTGTCCTTTTTAAAGCCAACGTTTCCAGTCCCATTCCCCTGCCTCAGAATATCGCAGCATTTGGAGATATGGTCTTTGAAAACATAATTAAGTTAAAACGAGGTCATTAGTGTGGATCTTAATCCATTATGACTGGTGTCTACCTAAGGTGAGCAAATCTGAACACAGATTTGTACCAAGGGAAGACCATGCGAAGACACAGAAAGAGGATGGTCACCTACAAGCCATGGGGAGAGACCTCAGAGGAGACCAACGAGGCTGACACTTTTATCTGAGGCTTGTAGCTCCCAGAATGGTGAGAAAATACATTTCTGTTGTTGAAGCTACTCAGCCTGTGGTGCTTTGTTGTGACGGCCCTAGTAAACTAATACACTATTGACCTATATTCTCAAAATATTTAGGGGCTTGGACCCACAGTCATGTGTATGAGAGTGCCTGTTGTATACCTGCTACTTAGCTAATGAGGTAAGTCAAAATGTGGTATCATATCCTAATCCGCATTTCTTTACATTTTCCTTATGTTAAAAAGTTGTATTACTGCCCTGGCTGGGGTGCGGGGGGTGGGGGAGAGGGTGGCAGGGGGCTCAGTTGGTTGGAACATTGTCCAGTAGACAAAATGTTTCAAGTCTGATCCCCAGTTGGGACACATACACAAGGCAATTTATCGATGTTCTCTCTCACATTGATCTTTCTCATTCTCTCCTTCCCTCTCTCAATTGAAAAAAACAAAAAATCAATATATATCCTCGGGTGAGAGTTCAAAAACAAAAGTATTACTGTTCTGAATTTGAGTGTCATTGCACTGCCAGCATCAGTGAACTGACTTGATTTTTCTTAGATGAATAAAGCTGAGCATGTATGTACAGGGCATTCCTGAAGAAGGAATGGGTTAGAATGCCACCCGCACCCTCGTGGTCCATACTGTTCCCTGGGTGTGTAACAGTCCTGGCTGGGCTGCTCCCGGGCCTTCTCCTCCTCTTGCCACCTCTCAGGCCTCCCTGTCACTTCTGTTTTCCCAGCTTGAACACCGGTTCTCCCAGAGGCCACACCCAGGCAAGCATGTGGGACAGGCAAGTATTTCAATCCCAGAAATAATCAGAAAAGTCTCCATAATAAACCCATCTATGAACTGAGTACCATAGTGAATGAAAACAATTTGTCTGTGAAAAACAAATGAACAAATACACATCCAGTCTTAAAGTTTAGGAATATTTTGAACTTGGATGGGTTTTGCATTGTATTGCAACATCCTTATATCTGAACCATCTAGTAACTAAACTAGAATGCTTTACAAGGGAGAATTTGTTGGCTAATTATATTTGGGCAGGGTTATTTATTAAGGACGCCATGACATGTGAAGAGGGAAGCTAGGAACTGAGAGGAAATAGGCTTCTCTGACTGTTACTAGCAGGAAAATGGAAGCTGCAGTTGAATCTGAATACATCCCAGAAGCCCAGGGTAACTTTACCTAGTAGATATATAAAAGTTGGTACAGAAGGAACCCAGTCATGTAATATGGAAAAAATAGAGACATGTATTGAAGAAGATACAGGAAACATTGTATCCTGTATCATATACGACAATGACACCTCAGTCCCCTTCAAAGTAAGCACCTTGGGACCTCACACAGTTCCAATTGCCATCAGCTGCCCTGTAGTATTTTCCGGTATCCCATCTATGGTCTGAAATCTCTTCCCTTTCAAAGGTGATGTTAGTTTTGAGAAAAGCCAGAAGTCGCAGGGCTCAAATCTGGGCTGTAGGGTGGCTGAGTTACCTGGGTTATTTGATGTTTCGCTAAAAAAAACTGCACGAGTTGTGGTGTATGAGCAGGTGCGCTGTGATGAAGCTGCCGGTCACCAGTTGCCGGGTGGTGTTTCCTTCTGAGTCATCCCAATAGCGTCCGTGGAGGAATGTTCAAGCTTAATGCAAAAGTTGATGCAGATTTTACTTGCTCAGTTATTTTGAATGCGACATTCACGGTACATATGCTCATTCAATGGTGACTAATGCCCCCACTGATTAGTACAGCGAAGTCATCATTGTTCACACATGGGTGCATTCCAGTCCATTCTCCTTGGCTACCAGCTTACAATGATGTCGCACAGATAGTTCTTGTTTAACGATGGCTGGACTTTTTCTGGACAGGGTGGTGTACCAGGAAGGGCAGTTATAAGCAGCCAGCCCAGAACGCCCTTCTAAAGACACAGCTATTTTATCTCATAGGATCTTTGCGGCAACCTCCTTTGGGCACATGAAAACCTTACTTATGGTTATGTTCTCTACATCCTGCCCCTATTGCCTTCTTAGAAACTAAAAGGTGTTCTGAAGACAGATAATCAACAATTCAGAGAACTTAAATCTTACACAGTTGTTGGTTACAGGACATAATGCTGTTGAACCTTTCATGCAACAAAAATTTAAACAAGTATTGTTTTATTTCTCACCTGGCTCACTTTCTGTAACAGATTTTGGTTGTAGGAAGCCTTTTGATTTTTACCACAAGTTATTTCAAACCGTTTGTCATGATAAATTCACTTCCTCTTCCTTTTCTTGCATCTAAACTCATCTAAGATGCCACATTGTGGTTTCCCCGTATTTTAATACACCAGAAATATAATATACGAAGGTACTTCACTGATGTACACACCAAAGTTTAATTGTGCAATGCTATTTTCCACTGACCCTTCTGAGTCCAGCATTCTATATCATAAACACAAATATCTGGGGGTATCTGGATTAAGTGGGTGCTCCTTCTACCTAGCCTCCCATTTTTTTTAAATAATTTTTTATTGTTGTTCTCTTACAGTTGTCTCAATTTTTTCTCCTTTGTCCTCTTCACCCATCCCACCTCCCCACTCCCACAGTCAATTCCCACACTGTTGTCCTTTTCCATGAGTCCTTGGACATGTTCTTTGTTTAGTCCCTTCTCCTTCTTTCCACTATTACCTCCTCCCATCTGGTCATTTTCGGACTGATCCATGTTTCCTTGCTTGTAGTTCTATTTTGTTTGTTAGTTTATTTTGTTCATTAGATTCCTGTTATAGGTGAAATTATATGGAATTTTCTTTCACTGATTGGCTTATTTCACTTAGCATAATATTCTCCAGTTCCATCCATGCTGTCGCAAAAGGTAGGTATTCCTTCTTCCAATGTGTAAATGTACCAGTTGTGTGATCTACTCATTTACTGAGGTACACTTAGGCTGCTTCCAGCACTTGACTATTTAGCACCACTATGAACATAGAAATGAGTAAATTCTTTTCTTTTAAGATTTAAAAAACGATTTTATTTATTATTATTTTTTTTTAGAGAGGGGGCGGTTGGAAGAGAAGCAGAGAGGGAGAGAGACTTCAATGTATGGTTGCCTTTCACCTGCCTCCAGCTACAGACCTGGCTGGAGACCTGGCTTGAAACCTGGTTATGTACCCTGGCTAAAAATTGAACCAGTGACCTTTGGGTTCACAGGCCAGCACCTTATCCAATGTGCCACCAGCCAGGGCTTTTTAAAGATTTTATTCATTATTTTCAGAGACAGAAGGGCAAGAAGGAAGGAAGAAAGGGAGAAACATCAACGTGTGATTGCCTTTCATCTGCCTCCAGCTAAGGACCTGGCTGGAGACTTGGTTTGCAAACTGGTTATGTGCCTTGACTGGGAATTGAACCGAGACCTCTGGGTTCGCAGGCCTATCCACTTAGCCTATCCACTAGGCTGATGTACATCTAAGTGGGTGCCTTTCCACTTAGCCACCAGCCAGGGCTGAGGAATGAATAACTTCTTTTGAATTGGTGCTTTGGGATTCTTAAGGTATATTTCCAGCAGTGGAATTGCTGGGTCAAAAGACAGTTCTATTTTTACCATTTTTTAACAAAGATTTTATTTATTATTTTCAGAGAAAGGGGAAGGGAGAGAGAGAAACATCAATGTGTGGTTGCCTCTTGCGTGCCCCCAAGTAGGTACTTGGCCTGCAACCCAGGCATGTGCCCTGACTAGGAATTGAACCCGTGACCCTTTGGTTCATAGGCTGGTGATCAATCCACTGAGCCACACTAGCGAAGGCCATTTTAAGTTTTTAAAGGAGATTCTATACTGTTTTCCACAGTGGCTGTACCAGTCCACATTCCCAACAATAGTGCTTAAAGCCTGTCTAAGAAGCCTTGTCAGTTTGAACCTTAAGATTTTGATTAGCATCTGCATAAGTGCAGCCTGGCTACTCCCACAGTTGTGTCTTATCACGGAGACTCCCTCAAGGTTCCCTCCTCCCAAACTCCACTCCTCTCTGTTGTGTTCTTGCCTCTTGAATTTAACATTCCTGAATTTCCTGTGATCTCTTGGGTTGATACTATCCTTATATCTTGTAAAAAGTCCCTGATATTTGATTTTATCATACCTTTCCTGCCCAGTTAATATATTTCCCCAAACAAATAGGAGGCAACCTATTAGACTTTCTTTGTCAACATCAGTGTGGCCTAAGGAAGAAGGATTCTGGACAAAGAGACAGAAGATTTAAATTCCAGCACCAGCTCCTTTACAACTGGTTATATGACCTTGAGAAAGCAATTTAGGTCCTCTGTACTTCTAACATGTAGTTTCTAAATTGTAATAAATATTATAAAAACATTTTGTTCTCATAATTTTTTATCATCAAAGAACATTTATCAAATGCCTAGTTGGAGATGGCACATTGTAGGGTGAGGCAGGCACTCAGGGCTCCTGCTACCCAGTCAGAGTCTAAAGCAGAATATTGGAGCCTGTTAGGAGGCATTGTTCATATGAACCTCATATGAGCATTTGTTCACAAGGTTTTACTACTCTGTGGGGAAATAAAAGAAAATACACAGTAAAAAAATATTTTTAATCTAAATATTATTTAATATTAAAGAAATCAGTCTTTATGATTTTTTGTGCGTAAAAATATTTCTTTTAATAAATTATGGTCAGCCTGGCCCTGGCTGGTGGCACAGTGGATAAGGTGCCAGCCTGTGAACCCAAAGGTCGCTGGTTCAATTCCCAGCCAGGGCACATAACCAGGTTGCAAGTCAGGTCTCCAACCAGATCCATAGCTGGAGGCAGGTGAAAGGCAACCATACATTGATGTCTCTATCTCCCTCTCTGTCTCTCTCCCTTCCCTTCTCTCTAAAAATAATAAATAAAATCTTTAAAAAAAAATTATGGTCAGCCTGGCTGGTGTGGCTCAGTGGATTGAGAACCAGCCTGTGAACCCAAGTGTCACTGGTTCGATTCCCAACCAGGGCACATACCCAGGTTGCAAGCCAGGTTTTCAGCCTGGTCCCCAGCTGGAGGCAGGTGAAAGGCAATCATACATTGATGTTTCTCTCCCTTTCTTCCTCCCCCTTCTCCTCTCTCTAAAAATAATGAATAAAATCTTTTTGAAAAAGAAAGAAAGAGGGAAATTATGGTCATAGCAGATGTTACTTTCTACAATTTTTCTCACTAAAATTTTTAAAAACTGTTGCTCTTTGTTGAAAGATAGATAGCAATTATTTTTATTTTTTAAAAAGATTTTATTTATTAATTTTAGAGAAAGGGGAAAGGAGAGAGGCAGAGAGGGAGAGAGCCATCATTGTATGGTTGCCTTTCACCTGCCTCCAGCTACAGACCTGGCTTTCAACCTGATTATGTGCCCTGGCTGGGAATTGAACCAGTGACCTTTGGGTTCACAGGCTGGTGCTTTATCCATTGAGCCACCAGCCAGGGCTATTTTTATTTTTATTTATGTTATTATTATTATTTGAATCCTTACCTGAAGATATGTTTATCAATTTTAGTCAAAAAGGAAGGGAGAGGGGGAGAAAGAGAAACATTGATTGGTTGCCTTCTGTATGTGCCCTAGCTGGGAATTGAACCTGTGACCTAATTATCTGCCCTGATCAGGGCTCAAACCCTCAACCTTTTGGTGAGCAGGATGATGGGCCAACCTCCTGGCAAGGGCAAAAAAAAAAAAAAAAAAAAAAAAAAAAAATTTGTTCTCTAAAAATCTTATTCTTTAGCCCTAGCTTGCGTGGCTCAGTTGAGTGGAGCGTGGTTCTGTAGCTGAAAAGACTGACAGTTCAATTTCTGGTCAGGCTACATACCTGGGTTGCAGGTTCAATCCCTGGTCCAGGCGCGAATGATCCCCAAGATACTGCATACAGGAGGCAGTGGATTGGTGCTTCTCTCTCTAAAAGCAACACAAAATATCCTCAGATGAGAATTTTTAAAAATTTGTCTTTAGGAGGTTTTGCTAATAAGTAAATCTCAAATCTGAGCTCTACAAGATGACAGAGTTCTTCCCTGGGCCATATCTCTCTTGAGAAGTAGTTTATCTAGCAACCATCATCCTTGTGCAGACTTGGTGGTGTGTAGTTTTAGAATGTCCGAACTGCCTTTTACTGTCCACATCAGGTGGGTAAGTCCTATAACTCTTCTTTCCGTACCTCAGGTTCCTTATCTGTAACACAGTGTTAAGAGAGATCACTCATTCACTTATCTATCTTTAATCTTAGTAAGTAACAAGGATTCTCTCCTTGACCTAATAATTCTAATCAAGGTTTCTCTAAATCCTCAAGGCCCTGACGTTGGGCTCTGTCCTTAAGCTATTAGTTCAGTTTTAGCAAGGATCCTGCTGCAACTATTCCTAACCCTAAATATATGATCAAATTCCTCATCCCTCACCCTCAATATCTGATCACTGTGGCTTGCCTTCTGCAAGACTCTGGCTGACCTGTCTAGCAAGAATCTCTTTAGACATGAAGTTTTCTCTCTCTCTCTCTCTCTTTTTTTTTAATTGATTTTTTAAATTTATTTTTAGAAAAATGGGAAGAGAGGAAGAAAGAGAAGGAGAGAAACCTGGACCAGGGACCAAAACTGTAACCCAGGTATGTGCCTTGACCAGGAATTGAACCAGTGAACTTTCACTTTGCAGAACAATGCCCAACTAACTGACCCGCATCAGTTAGGGCAAAATTTTACCTTGGTAACTTGCCATACACTGATCCCCACTTTGTTCTTTGGCTATAAATTTCCACTTGTCCTTTTTGTCCTCAGAGTTGAACCAGACCTCTCTCCCCTATTAAAACCCCATTCTAGTAGTCCCCATGAATTGTCTTCCTTTTACTGGGGGCGGGGGGGGGGCAGTAAATTTATTTGTTTCTTAGCAATGGCATCATTGTGGGCAAGAACAAAAGAGGTATGGGAATGAAATCCCTTTTGTGGGGAGGCTGACAATGTCCAGAATCCCTTATCTCCCCCCACACTTTGGGCACTTGGGATGGGGTGGGGGATGAAAAGAGAAGAGGCAGAGAATTGTCTTCCTTTTAACAAATGGCATGATTTATTTTTTTCTTTATCCTTGAACACCCAAGAATGACATGTGCATATGCATTGCTCTCTGCGGTCCATTCCCTAAGCACTCGTTGTATACCACTTCAACCCTTCCACTCTCCCTTATAAAGCACACCTGAATGCCAAGTAAGTTATGTTAATGCTATTTAAACAGTGGTTCTCAAACTGAAGTGGGCATCAGACGGTCTGAAGTGCTTATTACTCACAGGTTACCAGGCCCCACCCATGAGTTCTGATTCAGTAGGTCTGGGGTAGGACTTGAAAATTTGCATTTCTGTTAAGTTCTTAAAGGATGGTGCGGCTGGTGGTGGTGGTCCTGGAAATATATTCTTAAAATTGTTTTCCCCAAAGATTTTATTCATTATTTCCAGAGAGAGAGGAAGGGAGAGAGGCAGAGAGGGAGCGAAGCATCAATGTATGGTTGCTTTTCACTTGCCTCCGGCCATGGGCCTGGCTGGAGACCTGGCTTGCAACCTGGTTATGTGCCCTGACTGGGAACTGAACCAGCGACCTTTGGGTTCACAGGCCAGTACCTTTTCACTGTGCCACCAGCCTGGGCCTATACGCTTTTTTTTAATCCTTGCAAAAGGATATGTTTATTAATTTTGGGGGGGGGGTAGAGAGAGAGAAAGAGAGAGAGAGAGAGAGAGAAACATTAATGTGAGAGAAACAAACATCAATCAGTTGCCTCTAGTATGTACCTGGGCTGGGAACTGAATATGCAACTGAGTCACCTGATCAGGGCACTGGATTCATACTTTGACAGCCATTGTAGGATAATAACTTTGAATCCACTAGAATTTAGTAATCAACCAATCAATCGGTCAATTATTCACAAACTGCACTTTCACTTTTTTTTTTTTTTTTTAAGATTTTATTCAGAGAGAGGGGAGGGGAGAGAGGCAGAGAGCGAGAGAAACATTAATGTATGGTTGCCTTTCACTTGCCTCCAACTACAGAGCTGGCTGGAGACCTGGCTGGGAATCGAACCAGTGACCTTTGGGTTTTCAGGTCAGTATCTATCCACTGAGCCACCAGCCAGGGTGCACTTTTACTTTTTATAATAAATTACTTTCTATACTTTGGTTTAACTACCAAATTAGCAACTCCTCAAGGGCCTTTTAGCTAAAAAATTTCTATGATGTTTGAGTGAGGCAAGCCAATGGGTCTTGATAGAACAATTGAGGCCTGACTCCCTCTGCAATCATATCCATTTTCAACTCCTTGTTACGATCCCCTCCACCCTGCTTACCTAATGATTCTAACACTCAGTATCATAGGAACCAAGGATGACATACTGTGTTTCAATTTCGTACATGAATACAGAATGCAGTGCTGTTCTCCAAATCTTGACAGATGGGATAAGAATCTTCTCTTTTCTTTGGGGATCTCTCTTAGGAAATCAAATCTACATTCTGGGTCTTCTGACGCTGGAAGGGAGGTCATTCTAGGACCAGCAAATGCTGAAATTTGCTTTTAAAATTGTGCAAGGCAGGAGCCATGGTGATGTACTGGCTTTTCTCTGATAGAGCCTACAGGTCCTTTTAAGTTGAAATCCAAAAGGAACCAAAAAGTTTTTTGAATGATATACATGGGACTTCCTAAGTAATGTATTTTCTGTGAAAACATTTCAGTCCATTATTCTTCAGAGGCTGATTATCCAAAAGAAATAAGAAGTAAGAGGTAAAGAAAGATAGGATTCAAGCCAACTCGGGCTCCAGAGTGCATTCAATGCTATTTCTCTCTCTTCTTCTTTTTTTTTTTTAATAAAGAACTACCTTCTAGATTAGTTATATCCATAATTCAAATGTCTGAGTAAGTCACTTCACAGTCATAACCTGTTATGGATTAACTTGTGTTCCCCCCAAAAAGATAACATCCCGTCCTCCAGAATGTTACCTTTTCTTTCTTTAGAAACAGGGGCATTGCAGATGTAATTAATTAGTTAAAATGAGGTCGTACTAGAGTAGAGTGGTGTCCTTATGAGAGGCCGGCCATATGGAGACAGACATACAGAGACAACACCATGTAGAAAGTTAGATGTTGGAGATATGAATCTGCAAGCTAAGGAAAGATAAAGATAGCCAGCGAACCATCAGAAGCTAGGAGAAGGCAAGAAAGGATTCCCTTACATATTTCCAAGGGAATGTGGCCTAGCCAACACCTATATTTCAGACTTCTTATCACTGGAACTGTGAGAAAATAAACTTTTGCTATTTTAAGTCACCCAGTTCGTCATACTTTAGTATGGAAGCCCTAGGAAACCAATACAGAAACAATACATTTATTCTCCATTTTCTCTCACTTCTCCCTCCTAACCTCTCTCTCTCTCTCTTTTTTTTTTTTAAAGATTTTATTCATTTATTGTTAAAGAGAGGTGAAGGGGTAAATGAAAAGAGAGAGAGAGAAACATCGATCAATTGCCTATTGCTCATGCCCCGGCCAGGGACTGAACTGGCAACCCAGGCATGTCCCCTGACTAGGAACTGAAACCAAACCCATGACCTTTCGATTTGCAGGATGACACCCTCTATGATTGCACTGAGGGCTCCCCTGGATAATCCAGGATGATCTCCCCATTTCAATCTTCTTAATCACATCTGCAAAGACCCCTTTTCTGTATAAGATGCCAAGAATTATGATCTGCTATTTTGGGGCATCCAATATATATTACATCATTAACATGGGGAGGGGCAGCATGGTAAGCAGCCTTTAGGATGGGCCCCAATGATCCTTGCCTCTTAATATTCACACCTTTTCATATAGTACATTCCTACACTGAACGAGTGCTGTCTATGTGACCAACATAGCATGGCGGAAGTTAGTGTGTGATTTCCAGGCTAAGTCCGAAAGGGCATGGTAGTTTCTGTCTTGCTCTCTTGGACAGATTGCTATGAGGGAAACCGGCCCTCACGTGAGGATGCTCAAGCAGCCCTGTGGCGAGGCCCACATGCAGGGAAACGGAGGTCTCTCACCAACAACCAGCACCACCTTGCCAACCACATAGGTGTGCCACCTTGAAAGCAGATCCTGGAACCCCAGATAAGTCTTACATAGTGACTGCCTTCTCAGAACTACCCAACTACTCAGCCCAGCTTCTCCTGACCCACAAAAATTATGAAAGATAGTAAATGCTTATTGCTGTTTTAAGTCATTAAACTGTGGGGTAATTTGCAACATCGTGATTATGGGAAGAGAAATAACCCCCCCGCCAAACACACACACACACACACACACACAAAACTATACTTAAGAAATCCCCCTTTTTCTGCCTATGCATTTAAACACACACACACACACACACACACACACACTTATTTATTTATTTAAATTTTACAGAGAATATTCGGGGCTTATATGATATTAATCTCTGAAAATAAGAAATAGATTTGAGTGGCATACAGCTTTCTACATTCCAGGGAGCAGAGAGGAAAGAAATGTAGTTTTGTTGCTCTTACCTTGCATCATTTTATACTGAGGAATGTAATTAATGTCTGTTGTTATTGCTTACCCAGCGCTCATTCTCCTTTACTCTAGTAATAAGTGTCCCACTTTTCCTCTAGGGAATTACCTCAGAAGGACATAAAGGAATAAAAGAACAAAAAAAAGAGCAAGATTTGATGGTGGAACTGACTGAAAAAAAACACCTCTGGGTGCTGTGCTTATGACTTCTATAATTTGTGTAAATCAAACATTAAAGTACCTAGTTATGTGTATGTGACAACAATCCACTCCTCTCCTAAATCTTATAAACCCATTGACATAAAGATGAGGTATTGCCGTATAAGCTGTGAAAAAATTCTAACATTTTTATTATTTTACAATTAAGCATAGATTAATATAAAATATTCAATAGGGCCCAATCTTTTTTTCTATTCTTTTCTCCTACTATGTGGCTGAGACATTAGTGAGCTCAGGCTGCTATAACCAGATGCCTTAGACTGAGTGGCTTAAACAACAGAAATTATTTTCTCATAGTTCTGGAGGCTGAAAGTTCAAGATCAAGGCTTAAAATGGTTGATGCCTGGTGTCTTTTCTGGGCTTGTAGCCTTCTCATTGGTTCTTTTTAAAATATATATATTTCATTTATTATGCTATTACAGTTGTCCCGATTTTTCTCCCTTTGCCCCCTTCACCTGGTACCCCCATCCCCTCAGCAATCCCTTGCCCCTTAGTTCATTCGCAAGCAATCCCTTGCCCCTTAGTTCATTCGCATTGGTCATGCATATATGTTCTTTGGCTATTCCATTTCCTATACTATTCTTAATATCCCCTTGTTTATTTTACACCTACCAATTTGTACTTCTTCTTTAAAAAAAAGTATATCTATTTTTATTGTTGTTATATTACATTCATCTCATTTTTCCCCCTCTGCCCTCCCCTTCCCCACCCTCCTTATCCCCAGACCTCTCCCCGCCCCCACCGCAGTCAATCCCACGTGTTGTTTGTGTCCACGGGTCATCGATGCTAGTTCCTTGACTAAGCTGTTCCCCTTCCTTGCCTCCTTCTCCCCTTGCCCCATCTCCCCTCTACACACTGGAGGCCTATTCCCTGTATTCGTGTCTCTGGTTCTGTTTTGTTTGTTTGTTTGTTTATTCATTCATTAGTCTCCTGTATTAAGTGAGAATATGTAGTATTTCATTTTTGCTGCCTGGCTTATCTCACTAAGCATGATACTCTCCAGTTTCTTGGTTGCAGGCCTTTGTTTTCCATTACTTAGAGTATTTTTTGCCATTCCCTTCTGGCTTGTATTGTTTCTGCTGAGAAATCATTTGATAGCCTTATCGGAGCTCCCCTAAATATTACTTGCTATTTCTCTCTCGATGCTTTTAGAATTCTCTTATTGTCTTTAAAGTTTGCCATTTGAATTATGATGTGTCTTGGAGTAGGCCTGTTTGGGTTCATCATCATTGGGACCCTCTGTGCTTCCTGAACTTGACTGACCCTTTCATTCATCATTTTAGGGAAGTTTTCTGTCATTACTTTTTCAAATAGTTTTTCTATCCCTTGCTTCTGTTCTCCTTCTGGTATCCCTGTGATACGGATATTATTGCATTTCACGTTGTCTGTATCTTTCTTAAAACCTCTTCATTCTTTTTCAGTCCTTTTTCATTTTGTTGCAATGTCTGGTTATTTTTTTTCCCTGTTGTCCTCCAGTTTGCTGATCTGGTCCTCTGCTTCATCTAATCTGCTTTGAATTCCTTCTATTGTGTTCTTTAGTTCTGAGTTTGTGTTCTTCATTTCCTCCTGGTTCTTACTGATGGTTTCTATGTTTTTTTGTTTTTTGTTTTTTGTTTCAGAGAGAGAGGGGGAGGGAGAGAGGCAGAGAGGGAGAGAAACATCAATGTATGATTGCCTTTCACCTGCCTCCAGGTGAACCTGGCTGGAGACCTGGCTTGCAACCTGGCTATGTGTGCCCTGGCTGGGAATCGAACCATCGACCTTTGGGTTTGCAGGCTGGTGCCACCAGCCGGGGCTCCTCTATGTCTTTTTTAATGCTGGTGTAATTTTCCATAAGTTCCTTGTAGTTTTCCTAGAGTTCTTCGTAGTTTTCTTTGAGCTCTGCTAATTCAAGAGGCCATCTTATAATGATTTCTTTGAATTCCATGCCTGATAGCTTGCTAGTTTCTATTTCAATTCTCAGTCTGTGTGGTGATTTCTCCTTTCCTTTTGGTGATGGACTGATTCTTCCCCCCCCCCCCCCATTTTGGGTGTCTGTTATTACTTGTTTTTGTCTTAGATTAATCTGTTTTGATTCCCTGCCTTTGTGGAGTGCCCTTCTGTATTAGGAGATTTGTGGGGTTCAGTGTTGCAGTCGCCTAGATTTCCTCAACTTGTTGCTCTTGGGGTGCCCTTTATGTCATTAACCTGGGCTATCTGGTTATATTTTGGATTTGTTGGATGTGTTGATCCTTTCACTCCAGTTGGCTGGTTGAGAGACACCTTTTCCCCATTCTCTCCCTTCTCCCTCCCAACTGATAACCTTCCAAATAATCTCCTTATCTATGATTCTGTTCCTGTTCTGCTTGTTTGTTTGCTTAGTTTGTTTTTTTAGATTCAATTGTTGATAGCTGTGAGTTTATCATCATTTTAATGTTTATAGTTTTTCATCTTTTTTTTCTTATATAATTCCCTTTACATTTCATGTAATAATGGCTTGGTGATGATGAGCTACCTTTACCTTGTCTGGGAAGCACTTTATCTGCCCTTCCATTCTAAACAATAGCTTTGCTGGCTAATCTTGGTTGTAGATCTTTGCTTTCCATCAGTTTGAATACTTCTTGCCAGTCCCTTCTTGCCTGCAAAGTTTCTTTTGAGAAATCAGCTGATAGTCTCATGGTAACTCTTTTGTAGTCTTTTGTAGGTAACTCTCTGGTTTTCTCTTGTTGTTTTTAAAATTTTCTTTTTATCTTTAAATTTTGGCATCTTAATTATGATGTGTCTTTAATCAAGATGTGTCCCATTTGAGTCCATCCTTTTCAGGACTCTCTGTGCTTCCTGAACTTGCATGTCTATTTCCTTCACCAAATTAGGAAAGTTTTATTTTATTATTTTTTCATATAAGTTTTATATTTCTTTCACTTCCTCTTCTCTTTCTATCATCCCTATGAGTTGGATGTTGGCATGCTTGAAGATGTCCCAGAGGATCCTTAGCTAGTCCTTGTTTTTTATTCCTTTAATTCTTTTTTCTTCTTTTTGTTCTGATTGCTTGTTTTTGTTTTTTTCCTTATGTTCCAAAGCATCGATTTGATTCTTGGCTTCATCCAATCCACTGTTGGTTCCTTGTAGATTTTTCTTTATTTCACTTAAAACTTCTTCTTCTTCTTCTTCTTCTTCTTCTTCTAAGATTTTATTTATTATTTACAGAGAGTGGGGAAGGGAGAGAGGCAGAGTAGAGAGACATCAATGTATAGTTGCTTTTCACCTGCCTTCAGATAGAAACCCGGCTGGAGACCTGGCTTGCAACCTGGTTATGTGCCCTGGCTGGGAATTGAACCAGCGACCTTTGGGTTCACAGGCTGGTGCTTTATCCACTGTGCCACCACTTAAGGCTATTTCACTTAAACCTTCATTTCTGCTTGGGTCTTTTTTATGCTGTTCAAGTATCTGATAAGTTCCTGGAACAACCTAATAACCAGTATTTTAAACTCTGCATTTGATAGGTTGCTTATTTCCATTTTATTTATTTCTTTTTCTGGAGTTTTGTTCTATTCTTTCATTTGCGCCATATTTCTTTGTCCAATTTGGTAGCCTCTCCGTGTTTGGTTCTGTACATTAGATAGAGCTGCTTTGACTCCTCATCTTAGTAGCATTGCCTAATGTAGAAAGCACACCTGTAAGTTGTATGAGGTGGAGCCTTAGGCAATTGCCAGGGTGGGGTAATTTGTGCTACCACTCTGTGGCAGAGGGCTCAGAGAGGGTCCAACACCAGCACCTGGCTTCTGAAATTTTATCTGGGAGAAAATGTCTCCTGGCATTTGCCCTGTTGCCAGACACTTCAATTTTTTTCTGTATGCCACTGATGATCTTTCTGCTGTTGCCCTGGTGGTGAATCCCAGGATAGGTGAGTCTGCATAAGCCCTAAGTCCATTGCAGGACCTTTAAGAGGGGTCTCCTGAGAATCCCACAGTTTATTCTCATTGGTTTTTAAAGCCAGAAGTCATGGGACTTATCTTCCTTGTGCTGGAACCTTGGGCTGGGTGGTCTGGTGTGGGGCTTGGAACCCTCACTCCCGAGGTACCCTTCCTTGATTTTTGTCCACCACACTTGGGTATGGGACCACCTGGTTCATGTCTTCATGCCTCTCCACACCCTCTCCACCTCTCCACACCTCTCCAATCCTCTCCATGGCATCTCTGTGTCTTCACCCCTCCCACCTGTGTAGATGAATGTGGCTTCTTTAGATCCTTGGTTATCAGATTTCCATACAGCTCAATTTTCTGACAATTCTGGGTGCTATTTGTTTTGTAGTCTAGTTGTAAGTTTTGCTGTAGTTGTGCAAAGAGGCAAGATGTGTTTACCTACACTTCTATCTTGACCAAAAATCCTCACTGGGTCTTCATTCATAAGGACTTTTCTCTGTGCATAGACACACTTGTACATATACTCTCACAAGCACACACACGCATGCACACAGATCTCGTGTCTCTTCCTCTTATTATAAGGACCCCAGTCCTGTCAGTTTAGGGTCCTACCATTTTTACTGCCTTAATGATCTCTTTAAAGGCAGTGCCTCCAAATTAGTCACATTGGGACTTATGGCATCAACATATGAATTCAGAAGGAAGACAATTCTGTTCATAACAGACATTTACTGCTCACTAAATATACATGTATTCCCTGGCTTCTCTCAAGTCCCTTATAGTCAATCAGGGTCAGGTGACTAGTCTGGCCAATTTGTAGCAAAAGATATATGTACCACTTCTAACTGAAGCTTCTAAAAGCTGGTGCATGGCCCTTCAGTTCTCTCCACTTTTCTCTTGATGACCTAGAAGCCAAAGATTCTAAATGATGTAGCCTGGGTCCTTGAATGACTCTGTTGAAGTCTTCCCCCCAGCATATTACTAAGTGAATTTTTAAAATATCCCATATTCATAAATCTGAAGTTTTACTATTGTTAAGGTAGCAGTATTCCCTAAATTGATCTATGAATGCAATACAATCCTATTAAAATCCTACTTTTTGTGTGCAGAATTTGACAAGACAATCCTAAAGTTCATATGGAAATGCATGAGCTCCAGAATAGCCAAAAATCTTGAAAAAAGAACAAAATTTGGATATTAACATTTCTCCATTTCAAAACTTAGTACAAAGCTACAGTGGGAAAAAAAAAAAAAAAAAAGCTACAGTGGTTGAGACAGTGTGGTATTGGCATAAGGATAAACATATATATCAATGAAATAAAATTGAGAATCCAGAAATAAATATTTAGAATCAAGTGATTTTCAGCAGAGTCCAAGACAATTAAAGAGTAGCCTTTCAACAGATGGTTCTGGAATAACAGAGTGTTCATAGGCAAAAGAATGAACTTGGACCCCTATTTCACACTATATGTCAAACTCAGCTCAAAATGAATTAAAGACCTAAATGCAAGAGCTAAATATGCTCAAAAGCACAAGTGACAAATGAAAAAAATAAAAGGACATCATCCAAATTCAAAGTTCTCAAGCTTCAAAGGACACCATTAACAAAGTGAAAAGAAACCCACGATTGGGAGAAAATATTTGCAAATCATATATCTAATAAGAGTCTTGTATGCAGAATTTAAAAAATCTCCTTACAACTCAATAATGAAAATTAGCTCTATTTAAAATGCACAAAGGACCCAAACAAACATCTCTCTAAAGAAGATATACAAATGGCCAATAAGCACATTAGAAATGTTTAACTTAACATCATTAGTCATTAGGGAAATGCAAATAAAAGTCACAATGAGGTACCACTTTACACCCAGAAGGATAGCTATAAGAAAAACACAGAAAAATAACAAGGATGTGGAGAATTCAAAACCTCTGTACATTGTTACAGGAGTGTAAAATGATGCAGCTGCTTTGGAAAATAATCTGACAGTTCTTCAAAAAATTAAACAGAGTTACTGTGATCCAGGCTTTCAACTCTTAGTTATATTCTCAAAAGAATTGAAACTATATCCACAAAAGTAAAACAATCCAAATGTTTATCAGTTTTCAGTGGATACATGTACTCTTAATCCTTCCTTATTTTCTAAAATGATCTCTCTCTGACCCAAACCTAGAATCCGACATTTCTCCAAGGAGTTCTGACTTCTTTCATCATTGATGAACGGAATTTAAAAACCAAAATCTGGGCACCAGGTGTGTTTGTTGCTACTGGCCTTTAGATATTTCTAGGCTCTACCAGTGGACAGAGCTAGATTTCCTGGTACTGTTTTTTTTTTTTTTTTAAGGATCCTAACTTATAAACTTTTTAAAAAAGGTTTTATTTATTATTTCCAGAGAGTGGGGAAGGGAGAGAGGCAGAGAAGGAGAGAGACATCAATGCATGGTTGCCTTTCACCTGCCTCCAGCTACAGAGCTGGCTGGAGACCTGGCTTGCAACCTGGTTATGTGCCCTGGCTGGGAATTGAACCAGAGACCTTTGGGTTCGCAGTCCAGCGCCTATCCACTGTGCCACCGGTCAGGGCCTCTAACTTAGAAACTTTTTTTTTTTTTTTTTAAGATTTTTATTTATTATTTTCAGACAAAGAGGAAGGGAGAGAGGCAGAGAGGGAGAGAAACATCAGTGTACGGTTGCCTTTCACCTGCCTCCAGCCATGGACCTGGCTAGAGACCTGGCTTGCAACCTGGTTATGTGCCCTGGCTGGAGAATCGAACCAGCGACCTTTGGGTTCGCAGTCCAGTGCCTTATCCACTGTGCTACCAGCCAGGGCTCTAACTTATAAACTTTTAAAATACCCATCTACCCCCCTATAGTCTCCAGTGAATATTTATAAATTTTCAATGGTGGGATCCCTTGGGAATCAAATTGCATGGTAACCTGTAGAAAATAGTGGAACTAGAGAGAATGAACAATAAAGTTTTATTATAGGCCGTTGAAATTTAGGGTCATTTGTTACAACCACATAATCTATACTATTCTGATGGTTATAGTAATTAGGCACAAAACACTCAGCTGGGTACAGTCATTTTAATATAAAATTGCAAGACGTATTAGGAAATTAAAATTTTGTTTCCTTTCACATAAATCAGTAAGGCATCAAAAGAGCAGAAGACCTATCAGAAATTTCGAACTGGCCAAATTTCCTAAAATTCATCTAATACTCATATCTGACATAATAAGGGCCAGTCTCTGTATAACAGAAGTTAAAAACTCAAGAGAAACAGACTAACAAGGGTCATGTTTTACATAGAAAAATAAATTCACTAGACTATGAGGACTCCATGTCACTGTACAGATTTATGAAGAAAACAGAATTCTTAATAGAGCCTCAGGCATCTGCTCCTATCATGGAGGGAAAGCACTCCCAGAAGCAAGTAGACAACATTTGCCTAGAACCTGCTATTATTATACTCTGTGCATATGGTAGTTAAAAACTCATTAGTTCTATAATTCTGGCTGAAGTTGGCAAGCCACCTCCAGAAATATTCGTACAAGCAAAGGGACAGATGGCAATATCCTTTGTTATAGGATGAGCTGGTTAGGGTAGTGGTCATGCACATAAAACTCATCCAGATAAGAGTGAAACTACTCTTATGTAAAATATTTTTTTTACATAAGCTTCTAATAAATTAATCTTCATGCGTTGACCTCATTTTTGACACCCAAAAGTACATTATTATTCAGATTGACATCATTTCTTTTAATAAGATTATAAAATAATATTTCAGTGGTCATCATGAAGTAGATATATACTTATTTTGGAGTAGGAAAAACTGAGGGTCATCATTTTGTTTAAGTTTCCCTCTCACAACTGTTTGTTTTTCTCTCCACTATCCCATACCCATCCACTGTTGTTTTAGTTAAAATGTCCCAATAATACTTTAAGGCTCTCTACCATTGTCCATGTGCTTCAGATAGAGCTGTCCCCACCTACATCTCCAGTCCCTGGCGGTGAATACATGGCCCAAACCTGGTCAATCAGAATACTGAATCTCCTGCCCTCATGGTTCAGAGATGAGCATGTGACCCAACTTGGGCTAAGGAGAGTTTTCCTCCAGTTTTGTACTGGAAGTATTAAGAAAAAGAGACTCTCTTTCCAGTGAGTAGAATGTAAGGCTGGAGTTGCTTTTAGAATCTTTGCTACCATTTTAGGAGAGCCTGGCTGACAATACAGAAGAACACAGAACTAAGTCATTCCTGGCTTCATCTTTTTTGTACCTGGATCCAAATAAGCCACATACGCTGGCCTTTTTCTTTTTTCTTTTCTTTTCTTTTCTTTTTTTTTTTAAATATTTTATTTATTATTTTTCAGAGAGAGGTGAAGGCAGAGAGGCAAAGAGGGAGAGAAACATCAATGTATGGTTGCCTTTCACCTGTCTCCAGCTACGGATCTGGCTGGAGACCTGGCTTGCAACCTGGTTATGTGCCCTGGCTTGGAATCGAACCAGCAACCTTTCGGTTTGCAGGCCGGAGCCTTATCCACTGTGCTACCAGTCAGGGCTCCCTTTTTCTTTTACGTGAATTAGTAAATGTCCTTTTGTTTTGCTTAAGCTGTTGGATTTCTTTCATTTGCAGTCATAAGAGTTTTGGCTAATGCACTCATTCTTGTAGGACACAGAGCCAGAAAAATATTATAGTCCACCCTTGTCTTTTCTCTATGACTTAGTTATTGAGCCAGAAACATAGCACAAATAAAATTTCTCCTTAATGTAGTAGTACATTTTCACAAATAATCTTAAAGCATTTACAAACTTCAGAGAACAATACCAGGGGGATATAAGGCACCTTGGAAGAACACCTAACTCTTATAAATAGAGTTAAAAATATCATTGACCTTTTCCTGAGATAGGCTATGTGCCAAGAACTACACAAGGCATTTTATAGCTTTATCTTATTTAATATTCATAATTATTTTATGAGGTTGGTATTATTAGGCCCAATTTACCAATGGGGGAGTGGAGGCTCAGATAGATTAATTTTGCTGAGGTTTTTCAGATCATAGGTGACTGCTCCAGCATTTAAACTCATGTCTTTCTGACTCAAAATCTGTGTTCTTCTAAGCGACACTGCCTGTCTCTTTTCCTTCGTCAACATTACATCAACATTGACCTTTCTGTCATTGCCTGACCATTTACCCTGCAGTTTGGCCTCCTTCCTCCTGGGATCCTAACTGCATAGGCCAGAAATAGATACCTGATCTAGACATCAGATCCATTTCGAATTTTAAGTATGAAACACGGAAGGAAGTTTCACTCCATTGTAGATTCTTGATCTGACAAGGCACGTATATTACCTGTAAGACACACTTTTTCAGCTTAAAGAACAAAATGGTCTTGTATTTTTCATTTTTCCAATAATTGACTGAAGTTCTCACATGTTCTTTTCCAAGATCTTCCCTGTGAGGACTTCCCACTGAATTGTCCAAGACTCTCAAGGGCTTTCTTGGTGCAAAAGAATCCATCTTGTCAAACTTCAAAAAGAAAGCCCTGGAAATCTGATTAGTTCACTAGCAGTATTAGTCTGATCCCTGACACACAGCATCATGCTTCAATGCTGGTCTTATGCAGGCTGATGGATACTTTTCTGTCTTCGATACTCTGCAGTCTCCTGCTTTGCCACTGAGATCAGAGCTTTCTTGACTTTTATTCACACTTAAACACAGCTCTGGCAGGTGTGGCTCAGTGGGTTGAGGCTGACCTGTAAACTAAAGGGTCGCTGGTTTGATTCCCAGTCAAGGCACATGCCAGGGTTATGCACCATGTTCCCAGATTGGGATGCATGAGGGGCAACGGCACATTGATGTGTCTCTCCCTGTCTTCCCCTCTCTCTAAAAATAAATAAATAAAATCTTTAAAATAACACCCACTGCCAAGAGAGGTGGGTTTCACAGAGAAGCCAGCTATCAGAATTTTGCGTTTAGTCCTGATCACCACCTTGAACTCACCCTTCTGATTTGGTGCTATCCTTTTTGGAAACTGTAGTTTTCTGTTCTGCCAGAGGACAGGGCCACTTCAGCTGACCCTGACGGGCTAGTGTACTTTAATTCTAAGATAAAAATAGGAGCTACTTGGCATTCATACCCTAGGGTCAATGACCTGGTTTGGTCTTACCTTGAGCAATTGGCAACTTCTGGATCTTATTACTCTGGATTAGTGTTTTTGCTTCATTTCCAAAATTAATTGTTTTGCTTCTTTTACTTTTTTCTTTATTCCTTTCTTCCATTAAAAATGAGTTAGTAATACTTTACCCAACATTTCTATATGTTTACAGTGGGAAGAAGTTGTTTGTCAACTCCATTGTCAATGTTGATGAATTAGAACAATCCAAAATCTTTATTCTTTTGTGAAATCATAAAGAAGAAATGAAGAGTCAACTGCTTTTCACTGAGCACCAAGTATTGAGAATCAAAGAATAATGTTTTCTTCCATCTAAAATCACTGTGGGACTTCAGATCTGTGTAATGAAAATATGTGATAACTTCCAGATAAAAATGTTTTATAAAAGTGAATGATGCCATTGTGAAAGGACTTGTAGTTATTCACAGTTTATAAAAGAGGGACTGAGGCTCAGAAGTTAAGTAACTTGCCCAGAGTTATAATGATAGTAAGTTGGAGAACCAAGATTTTAAACCATGATTCTGAGATCAAAGAAGAAACTTTCCCTACTGTGTTGCCTCTTAGGTAACAAAAAGAGATATTTTAATTTTAATTTTTTAAAAAATTTATTCATTTCTAGAAAGAGGGGGAGGGAGGGATAAAGAGAGGGAAAAAAATATCAACATGTGGTTGCCTCTCCTGCCTCCTCAACCGGTGACCTGGCTGCAATCCAGGCATGTACCCCAACCAGGAATCAAACCTGCAACTTCTTGGTTCACAGGCCTGTGCTCAATCCACTGAGCTACACCAGCCAGGGCAAGAAGAGACATTTTATAAGGTAAAAATGAGAAAATCAGAATACATTTAGGGCTAAATTGTGTAGTACAGTAAAAATTATGAAAGGATGGTATCAATGTGGGGTATATAGTCTCCATTCCTGCTGAGAGAAATCAAATAGTTGCATGTCAGTTGAATGCCTTCCTCACAGAAAGAATTACCTGTCAAGTACAGTTTAGGAAGAGCTCAGCAGATGGCATGCCAAATTAGAGATGCCCACATGTGCTGTGAAGGCTATAATAGATTTCCAACGTCTATGTCTATCTTTCTGGCAAATGACAGTGCTTAGACAAGGTGGATTTTTTGTTTTTAGGGGCTATGTTCACTTATAAAAAGAGACACATCTACCTTACATGAATTGGATCTAAATCTGTGTAGACATCAGATTATGTGTGGTAGTTAACCCAATAATATTGGGTGATTCTGAGGTCAGCGGTGCTCTAGCTGATTTTATTAGCCCTAATATTCCCACTTATTTCCTCATAAGATGAAAAGATATGGTTTTCTGCAGAAACCATCAACAAAACAAAATGGGAGAAGATATTCACAAATGATACAACTGATAAGGGTTTAATATTCAAAAAACATAATGAACTCGTATAATTTAACACCAAGCCCTTCCCTCCAAGTACCCCAAAATAATCCATGTAAAAGATGGGCAGGGGAGCTGAATAGACATTTCTCCAAAGAGAACATACAGATAGCTAACAGACATGATAAGGTGTTCAACACCACTATTGAGGAAATGCAAATTAAAACTATAATGGGATATTACTTCACACCTGTCAGAACGGTTATCATAAAAAATCAACAAATAACAAGTGCTAATGAGGATATTGAGAAAAGGGGACTCTTAGACACTGTTGTTAGGATTGTAAATTGGTGTAGCCAGTATGAAAAACAGTATGGAGATTCCTCCAAAAAATTAAAAACAGAGATGTCATGTGACCCAGCAATTACATTTCTAGGTATTTCAACACTCATTCAAAAATATCTCTGGCTCTGGCTGGTGGCTCAGTGGGTAAGGTGCCGGCCTGCAAACCCAAAGGTCACTGGTTCGATTCCCCAGCCAGGACACATAACCAGGTTGCAAGCCATGTCTCCAGCCAGATCCCTGGCTGGAGGCAGGTGAAAGGCAACCATACATTGATGTTTCTCTGTTTCTCTCCCTCTCTGCCTCTCTCCCTTCCTCTCTTTCTGGAAAAAATAAATAAAATCTTTAAAAAAAGAAAGAGAGAAAAGAAAGAAAGAAATACCTTCTATGCAAAAGTTACACTGGAATTTGTTAGTAAAAAAAAAAAAAGAAAAGAAAGAAAGAAAAAAATTAAAAGTTTTTGCCTTACTTGAATTTGAAGAAACATGCAAGTTTAGTAGTGTTTCAAGATAACTATTCCTCAACCAATTTCTTTATAGCAATTTAAAAAGTAGACCTAGGATCATTCAGCTCACTTTATGCTTGTTGTATAAACAAACTGAACTCCAGAAGAAGATTTTACCATAGCAAAGCTCACGTTGGATATTCTATCTCCTGCCATGGAAGCTTGTACAGCTTGTCACAGTCACTTGGTAACTCTGTTAGGCTATAGCTTAGAAAAAAGAAACCTCTTTTATGGGGAAAAGAATTCTATGTAATGGACAGAATGCAGGTTCTGGAGAGTTGAACAGCCTGAGTTTGAAGTTTCAGTTCGCTCCTCATTAGCTACATGTGTTTGTGCAGGACACTAAACTTTCCCTTCCCTATTTATTTCATCTATAAACTCAAGATAATAATAGTCTCTTTCCCAAAGGTTGTTTTGAGGATTGAGTGAGTTAATAGCTCAGTTGCTTAGAACAATTCCATTTTTCATAGTAAGTGGTTGATAAATGGTAGCCATTATTATTAAAATCAGACCCTGGAAAATACAACCACCAGAGGACTATAAAGGAAGACAAGGTTAAATTATTTGGAAACCCAAACCCTCATGTGCTCTAATTCTTGATATTTTCCAAAAGGCCTCTTCTAAGTGGGTGAAACAAAGAGAGATTAAAGGGGAGGGGAGATACCAGAGGGGAGGGGAAACAAGGGAGGAGAGGGAATGGAGGGAAGGGGAGGGGAGTGGAGGGGAGGGAAGAAGGGGATCCATTCAGAGTTTTCTCACTCTCTGAATAACCAAGTGACCAATTGCTGCTCTATTTTCCCAAGCTCCTGATTTGGCTGTACTTAGCTGAAGAACCCTATATTCTTTGATTTCTCTAGTAAAGCCCAGGTCAGTGGCAAGAGAAGTCTCTCTTCACTCCCATGGACATTTTCTCAGGAGAGTGAAGCTCTGTCCTGACTTTATTATGTAGCAGATGATTGATAACGTGAACAGTCATTGTGTCAGTTTAAATTATGCCCTCTATCCTGACCCTAAACAAAAATTTGCAAAAGATCCTCTCTTCAAATTGCTATGCTTAGAAGGACCCTCCTCGTGAGGCTTTTCCTTCTATTCATGGACCCAAAAATGCTGAAGAGGGACTGGGGAAAAGAGCCTGGGAAAGGAAAGGCCCATTCACGGACTTGGAATTAGGCAGAGACTGATTTCCAGGTGGCAGAACAAAGACCCAAGAGTAGAACTGAAAGGCAGGTTTTGGCTGAAAATAAGGTAAAAATTTCCTAACAGAATCATTCTGAAAACAAGATTTGGAAAGTAGTGATTTCTCAAAGACATGTTCATGTGCACGTAATGGATGTTGCAGAGCAGATGCCTGCATTGGTGGGGAGAATGGACGAGGTGACCTCTGGACTTTCTGTAATTCCATGGTGCTTGATGGGACAAAAGGACAGCTATACTCTGACAGTCTTATAGAGAGCTACTTGGTAATGGTTATTTGTTCAAAGGCTCAGGCATAAATCAATTCTTCTTTGGGTATCATGAGTCACCAGACATTGTCCAGGCTTTCCATTATTTAATCTAATTAGCAAGCCAGTATTCATTATTATTCTGCTTTTACAAAGGAAGAAACTGAGGTTCAGAGAATTTAACTTACCGGTCTTAATTTGAATCAACATTTAATTGTCTTTAAGGGCTATATTCTTAATTATTTTTTAAAGCTGCAATGCTGATTACAAATGTGCAAACCATTTACAGACAAGCAAACTTTAAAAGTAGTTTAACAGGTTTAGGTAGATACTTCTGTTACTGTCTTTAACTGCCAGTTCTTCACATAATCTTGATTTTTTTCCCCTCTTCTACTTTTCAGAAGTTTTAAAACTCTCAGGACTAGGCCATGCTATGAATAAATCATTCTTGAAAAGTCAAAGTAGACACCGTAGGGTTTCTTCTTTTGTGTATGTTAACTCAGAATTCCAAATTAAAGGACTTCCATGTCTTTAATGACATTAATCGTTCTCTAATATCTCTTTTCCTTGTTTTTTTCTTTCTCCTTTTCAGGAAAAAAAAAAAAAAATCATATTCTTCCAGAGCAGGAAAAGATTTCCCTTCTACCCTTCTAGGTTCAGTGACTGGTCTAAAATTAAATTGATATAAAATAGATTAACAGGAGGGAAAAAACACCTACTTTTAATTACATCTGTATGCATGGGAGCCACACAAAGGTATGAGACTCAAAAGGCAGCCAGACGATTGAGATTTATAGCATTCTGCACTAAGGGAAGAGCTAGGGGGTTGTGGGGTTTCTAGGTGGTGCTGCTGGCAGTCACGTTTTGAGAAGGTGAGAGGAGGAAATGCTTGGGAAATGAAAGTTACCTTGTTATGTAGGTGTGTCTCTCAGGGGAAAAAAGTTTTCTCTGGTAGTAACTTCCTAATTCATCCCTCTTTCTAAGGGGAATTTCCTTTATAAATGCAGTTTCCCCTACAACTAGGGCATTTATACTTTCTTTTAGGCAATTCAGGGGATGGTAAAGAGCTTTTCCTGATCTCAAAAGAATGCCAATGGGGCCTCTTTTGGGGTTGTAGGTTCTAAACCCCTTCATTCTTCTTTTTTTTTTTTCCTACCACGGTCCAAAGTCTGTGACTCACCATTTTGTTTGTTCGTTTGTTTGTTTACCAGAAAAAAACTTACTCTAGACCTGGCTGGTGTACTCAGTGGATTGAGTACTGGCCTGTGAGCTGGAGAGTTGCTGGTTCGATTCCCGGGGAGGGCACATGCCTGGGTTGCAGGCCAGGTCTCCGGTTGGAGTGCCTACGAGAGGCAACCACATACTGTAGTTTCTCTCCCTCTCTTTCTCCCTCTTTTCTCTCTTTCTAAAAATAAATAAATAAAATCTTCAAAAAATAACTTACTCTAGCAGCTAAGTTACTAATTCATTCAATTAACTTCCACCTTTATCACTTCACAATTAGCTTAAGTGACTTTGTTGCTAAACCCTGGAGTTTTACCATCTGCTCTGGCTAACCTGTGCCTTCCAATAAACTTTTAAATTAAAACACGTTCAACACTACTTATCAGAATAGAACCATTTAAAAAGAAGTTATACCATGATAAAGTTATAGATAAGGTAGTCTGTACACCTCATTTGATTTATATTTTCAAAAATGGTGCTATTAGTAACACTGATATCAGTTGAAACTGATTTTCCCCTTGGAAGCCATAGAAAGGAGATGAAGTATCTAAGGGCCTGAAGCCAATGATTTAATGAATGCTAATGAGACAGGCTAGTAAGGAGCCAGGCAAGTTCCTTGGCAAGTGGAACAGGGAAACTGAGACAGATAGTAGGCGGGAAGGTCCTGAGGGCCTGGCAAGGGGCAAAACTGGAAAAACAAGGAATTTGCCCCCAGGTTAATCTCTCCTCCCTTGCCCTTCCTCCCTGGGGGTCACATCTAGGGCCTTGTTGTAATTCTGCTCCAGGCCCAGAAAAGCAGCAAAACCAGGTGGGCAACACCAGGCCCAAGGGCAATGACTAAAGACCACCGTCACTGACCAATCACTGGGGACCACGACCCTGAAAGGTCACACCTGGAGAACTGATGAATATTCTGCTGACACCCTCTCCTGACATGCCCCTAAGATTACCAACTGCAAGACAGAGATAAAAGCCTCAAAGAAAAGGAATACCCTGCACCATTTCCTCTCCCTTTTTTCTTCCTCCACCTCTTTCTTCACAGGCACGCCTCGCCTAGCCTTCTAAACTGTAAGGTAACGGGCAGTGGCAGCTTGGTCCAGCTGATCCCCTGAACCTGTCCCCAAAGCCCCCTTTTCTCTGATTTCCCAGTGAGTTAAGGCAGCCCAGCCTAGATTCTTCTGTTGTTTCTTCTGTGCTAAGCCTTTCCATTTTTTTAAAAGATTTTATTTCATTCTTTTTAGAAAGAGGGGAAGGGAGAGAGGCAGAGAGGGAGAGAGACATCAATGTATGGTTGCTTTTCGCCTGCCTCCAGCCACAGACCTGACTGGAGACCTGGTTTGCAACCTGGTTATGTGCCCTGGCTGGGGAATCGAACCTGCGACCTTTGGGTTCGCAGGCCGGCGCCTTATCCACTGTGCT
>PVIW01002167.1:0-236121 GCA_004026585.1 Noctilio leporinus
AATGTTTTGGCTTTTTCTTGCCTATGATCGCATTTTCCTTTCTTTTCCAGTCTTGCTGAATTGGCTAAGGTCTCTAGTATAATTTTGAATAGAGAAGTGGTTGCTGGCAGCCTTATTTTATTCCTAAATTTTTTTTTTCAGTTTGCAATTGTATTTTTTATTAATTTATTATTGTATTACAGTTGTCCTATTTCCCCCCTATTCCTGAATTTTAATGGTAATGCTCTGAATGTTTTCACATGAAGAATGATAATTTGCTATGAGTTCTTGGTAGATATCTTTGCTCAGACTAAGGGAACCCCTTCCTATTTTAGTATGGATCATGAATAAGTGTTGAATATTGTTACACATTTTTCTGTATCTACTGAGATGATGAACTTTTCTCTAGTTTAATCTGTTAATGTGGCAAATTCTATCTAAATATTTTTCTAAATTTGACCATTTCATGATCAACATAACCCCAACTTGATCATAAAGTCTATACTTGTATTTAAACAATATACCATGAATTTGTTTTGCTTGCATTTTACTTAGGATTTTTACATATATATTTAAAGATGAAATTGGTTAATATTTTTCTTTGCTTATGCAACCTTTGTCCAAGTGGCATATCAGTTATGCCATGTTCCTAAAATAAGTGGGGTCTATCTTTTATATTATGTTAAAACTGTGTATGTTTCATTTAAGGTTGAACACTTATTGGCATAAAGTTGTTCATTATTTCCTCTAATGGTTTCAAAGATTCTTACTGTATCAATAGCTATCTGTTTTTTAAAGCTTATATATATGTGTGTGTGTGTGTGTGTGTGTGTGCATGTGTGCGTGTGTGTGTATGTGTGTGTGTGTATACATATTTATAAGAGGGGGAGGGAGGGCAATAGAGAAACACTGATCCGTAAGAGAAACATCATTCAGTTGTCCCTCACACATGCCCTGACCAGGGACCAAGCCAGCAACTTTTCGCTTTGCAGTACACTGGCCAGGAAAGCTATGATCTCTCTCTCTCTCTCTTTCTCTCTCTTTGTTTTTTAAGATTTTATTTATTATTTTTAGAGAGGGGAAGGGACAGAGACAGAGAGGGAGAGAAACATCAATGTATGGTTGCCTTTCACCTGCCTCTAGCTGGAGACCTGGCTTGCAACCTGGTTATGTGGCCTGGCTGGGGAATCGAACCGGTGACCTTCAGATTCTCAGGCCAGCGCCTTATCCACTACATCACCAGCCAAGGGTGATCTCGTTTTTGTTCTTAATGTTTATGATTTCATGCTTTGAGCTGACGGGACTTGCTAGCTTGTTTTATTGGTCTTTTCAAGGAATCAGCTTTTAGTGCTGTTGATTGGGGAAGGGGTTTACGGCACCCAGTAGGCGTCATCTGTCTTTCTTATGGAATTTATAGGTCATTTGAGAAATCAGACAAAAAGGGAAGCACCAAGTTATCATCTTTATTGCTGATGAGGTTGATATAGAAGAATAAAACTTAAATGTAGGGGCAAAAGCACTTCCAGGACTGAATCCTGGAGTGAGACACACTCACGCGCTCTCATGCACAGGGTTGGAAAACTGACCCACCCCTTGTCCCTGGGAGACAGGATTTTATACTCAGCAGGTTCTTGGCTGGATTAGAGAGGGGTTGGGGGCATGGGGAGGAAGGAGGTGCAGGTGGAAGGAGGGAGGGACGGGGAGAAGAGAAAGAGGAAAGAGGAAGGGGCAGGTTCACACAGCCTGGTTTCTGGATCCCATCCCGGGGGCCACTGCCTTCCGCAGGTGGAGGTGGAGAGGACAGGAGAGGAGAGAACCCCACCACCTCCTCCCTGCACTTGGGAGGAGACGTTAGAAGTTGGGGGTGAACAGTTTCCCTTGATACTTATTATCTCCACTTTTTAAAGGTCCTTTTACCAGTTTTATTTCATTCCTTCTATTTTCTTTTGTTGTCTCTTTAATATTCTCTAGCTTTTTGAGTTGAATGCTTTAGTAACTGTTCTCAATCTTTATTGTTTTTTTTTTTTTTTTAAACTGTAATGCAGTTAAGGGTATAAATTTAGAACTCAGGAGCTCTGTACCTTAGTGGCATCCCACAAGTTTTCAAAAGCAGTACTTTTGTTGATACCCGATTCTTAATATTTTGTCATTTATTGCTAGGTTCCTTTATAATCTATAGCTATCTAAGGCTAATTTCTTATTTCTAAAAGAGTGGTGTTTAAAAACATTTGTTAAAATCGCGACTCTCCAGTTTAGCTGCATTGGACTCAGACAAATTCTTCAACATTTCTTAAGCTGTCCTTGGGGACCTCATAAGTGGTCAAATTTTATATATGTTTAACGTGTGCTTGAAAAGAATCAATATCATTTATTTGTTGGGTCCAAGTATATAAAGTAGACAAGCTCAGGAACGGTGTTGTTCAGACATGATAAATTGTTACATTTTAAACATCTGCCTGATCTATTAGTTTCTGATAGATGAGTATCAATGTCTTCCTCCATGCATGTGCTTTTCGGCTGCTCGTTCTAAATGAGTCAGTTTTTGCTTTGTGCATATCAAAGTTATATTGTCAGGCGCATGTAGATTTATGGTAGTACACTTTATCATTATGCTTTATATTTTCTCCTGTGTGTCTCATAATGCTTTCTGCCTTGAATTCTTATTTTATTTATTAACATGTTTTTAAAGATTTCATTTTATTATTTTTATAGAGAGAGGGGAAGGGAGAGACGTAGAGAGGGAGAGAGAGACATCCATGTATGGTTGTCTTTCACCTGCCTCCAGCTGGGGACCTGACTGGAGACCTGGCCTGCAACCTGGTTATGTTGCCCTGGCTGGGAATCGAACCAGCAAACTTTGGGTTCACAGGCCGGCACCTTATCCACTGAGCCATCAGCCAGGGCCTGAATTCTTATTTTAACGTCACCAGGGTAGGTTGTGTTGGCTAGTATGTGTCTACTGTGGCAGAGGTTTCTAGTCGGCACCAGGGACGGATTCTCCATTCTTTCCCGGTGGCAGACCTCAGCCGTGCTGGTGAAAATGCCCTCGACTACAAGACTTGATGCGATAGCCTCTGTTGTGGCAGCGTGTGGCCCATGAGATGTTGGCAGAGCAGGAGGGCTGCGAGAAGGGAGTCCATTTGTTAGAGAGGGCACCCTTTTAAAAAAGAATCCCCACCCAAGGATATGTTTATACATTTTACAGCGAGAGTAAGGGGGTGGAGAAAGAGAGAGAAAGAAAGGGACACATACACACAGAGGAACATTGACGTGAGAGAGCAATAGCAATCATTGTCCTCTCATGGGTATTCCAGCCGGAGAGCAAACCCACAACCTTGGTGTGTGGGATGACACTCCAGCTAGCTGAGCTGCCGGGCCAGGGCTACATGGTTTTTAATGGGTGCAGATTATTCTATCATACAATTGTTCCATTACCAATTCCTCACTGGTTTTTTTTTTTTTGTTTGTTTGTTTTTTTTTGCTGCCATAACAGCTCTGGGATGAACATCTTTCCCCATGATGTTAGTTCCCTTGTCTCCGAGAGGTGAGATTGTAGAGTCCAAGGCAACACCTGTTCTGAGGGTTTTTATCCAGCTTAGTCTCTGAAAGCCCCACGATGGCAGTAGGGCTCCTTTCAGGTCAGCTGTAGATGCTTCGCAAGTGTCCGAGGCCAGCTTTTCCCCAGCCCCGGTGTAGGCGTGGGCCCAGGGGCAACTTATCCCTGGTGCTTTGCGTCTTACAGAGGTCTTTTGTGTCTGTGGCCCCAACGTGTCCTCGACTTTGACCTGAGAGGCTGAGAGGACAGGAACCTGTCCCTGTGACAGATCGGAACCCTGTGCCGACTTGAGTCAGCACGTGTGTTAGTTTGCTCGAGCCTCTGTAATGAAATACCGCCAGCTGGCTGGCTTCAACGGCAGATATTTATTTTATCACCGTTCTGCAGGCTGGAAGTTCAAGATCAAGGTGTAGGAAAGTCGGATTTTTTCTGAAGCCTCTCTGCTGGACTTATAGATGGTCACCTTCTTGTGTGTCCTCACATGGTCCTCCCTCCCTCTGTGCATGAGCACCCCTGGTGTCTCTTCGAAGAAGTTTCCTGTTTTGTTTTATTTTGGTTGTTGTGTGTTTGTTTTTAAAAGATTTTATTCATTATTTTCAGAGAGGAGGGGCAGGGAGGGAGGAAGAAAGGGAGAGAAGCATCAGTGTATAGTTACCTTTCACCTGCCATCAGCTACGGACCTGGCCGGAGGCCTGGCTTGCAACCCGGTTATGTGCCCTGGCTGGGAAATTGAACCAGCCACGTTTGGGTTCACAGGCTGGTGCCTATCCACTGAGCCTCCAGCCAGAGTGGAGAACTTAACTGTTCTTATAAGGACACCGATCAGATTGGATTAGGATCTATTCTAAAGGCCTCGTTTTGCTTAATCACCTCTGTAAAGGCCTCTACCTGTCCTGAGAGCAGGGGCTCTGGCAGAAGGCGGGGAACTAACTATAGGTATGTTTAGTGTCCACACTGAGAACCAGCCAGGAGCTGGCAAGCCACAAGCGCACACCATGTTTCTGCTAATTCGGTTTGGGAGAAGCAGCAGACGCCCCAGGGGATTCTCTTGCAGGAGCCCCACTCCTTTGGGAGGGTGAGGAACTCTCCTTGGATCGGTTTACTAGGCTTTGATACAAATGAAGACTCTCCCGGTTTGTAGATTCTGGCCACTTTTCCAAAGTGATTTCAGTAAATGCACCCTCGATGTTCTTTTACCTCCATTTTCACTCATTTACTTCAGGAGGAGATGCCAGAGGGGAGAAAGTATGGAAATGAAGATGAGAGCCGGGCTTTTGGAAATTTGGTTTCAATCAGCAGTGGCACGAGTCTGGTCTATAAAATCAGGGTGGCCCCGCTGTCTGGGAAGGCTCTTTGTGAGCTGTAAGCAAAAGACATTATTAACTTGAATAATGAAAACAAAAGAAAACAAGAAAGAGACACAGAATCTGTATCCTGGCTCTCTGTAAGAAGAAAATAGTGTTTGTACATTTTGAAATAGAAAAACTCAGGCCTCACTTAGCGGTGAAATTCAAAGCCATCTCATTTGCTCTGGGCATAATCATTTGATGGAAAGACAGACTCTGACCTATAATTTGCACAGGATGCAGACAGGAGGCCGTGTCCAGGATCCCTGTGAGCCAGGCTGCACTGTGGCTTCCTTGCTGAACTGTCGGCCAGCCACTGCTGGATTGGTGAGCTGCCTTCAATGTTTCTTGGGGAAATCTGGGCCCAAATGGGTATTTGGAAGCATCTCCTGGTGCTGATTGTCTCGGGCAAACTGGATCTGGAGTTGGAAACAGGGGAGCAGCGCCAATGAATGGGAACAAAGGCGTGGGAGGTGTATTGACCACAGAGAGGAGGACAGGAGCTCAGGAGACCTTTCTGGCAAGTAACACCTGCTTTGTAGCTGGAGAGATTTTAATTAGATTCAAGGGCTCTTATCAGGGCCTCAGCATCTTAGATTTATACTGATCAGTGAACTGAATCCTAATGTGGGGGAGTGGGACAGTAGGGGCCAGCTCTTTGGAGAGGAATGGGGCTGGTAGTATAGTCTCCGAATCCTCCACATGGGTATGGTAAGGCGAGCCCGGGAGGGACTGGGCGCTATAGAGGAGTAACTGCAGGCACTGACCTTGCACTTGGCAGGCCCAATTCTGTAACTGCGCTGGCAGCTGTAAACACCCACAAGTATGTGTGTCTCTGTCAAGAGCAAAACCAGCAAGGCCTTGGTGGCTGAAAACATGAACTGATAGCCTGTGGTTGGCTGGTCTACTGAACCAGCCTGCTGGGCAGACATCAGAGACAATCATTTTCTTTGTCCCCAACTATCTCATTTAAATTTATACAGTGGCTATGTTATATATAAAAGGAGGAAAGTTTGGACACGGACACGCACAGAGGGAAGGCAGGTGAAGACAGAGACGCAGGGAAGAAAACCACGTGATAGCAGAGGCAAAGATTGGGATGATGTGTCTACAAGCCAAGGACTGCTGACATCACCAACAACCAGCAGAGCTGGAAGAGGCCAGGAGGGCCTTGCGCCTCAGAGAGAGCATGGCCCTGGGGACGCTTCATTTCAGACTTCCAGCCTCCAGAACCATGAGAGTGTAAATGCTGTTGTTTTAAGTCGCCCAGTTGGTTACAGCAGCCCGGGGACATGAATGGTGTAACTTGCCAGGCATGCCTCTTGGCAGAGAACGCGTCTCCTGAGGTAAGAGGACCTGGGGGAGGTGCCTGCTGCATCTCCAACACCTGTTTTGTCATAGCTCTTCTTGTCCTGCAGGCTCAGGGCTCAGGGTTCCCTCACCAGCTCCTCTCTTCCCGCAGCTCAGCCACCCCACCAGCTCTGGAGCTGCTGCCTCTGCGATCAGCATTTCCATAAGGCTCGCTCCCCAGCACCAGCTCCGCCCTTACACGGCTTATGGTTTAGTCTTAGCACCTTCTAGGTAGCCCTCATACCAACGATGTGCTGCACGCTTTACTGTTTTATATTTATGGAAACTATTTGTGACTAACATTTGTGTGTGTGTGGTGGGGGAGGGTGTTTTACCATTTTTTAAAAAAGATTTTATTTATTATTTTTAGAGAGAAGGACAGGGAGGGAGGAAGAGAGGGAGAGAAACATCAATGTATGGTTGCCTTTCACCTGCCTCCAGCTACAGACCTGGCTGGAGACCTGGCTTGCAGCCTGGTTATGTGCCCTGGCTGGGAATCTAACCAGCAACCCTTAGGGTTCGCAGGCTGGGGCCTATCCACTGAGCTACACCAGCCAGGGATGTTTTTAGCATTTTTAAGGCTTTATCTTGATCTCATTTCACAACCCAGTCAAGTTTTTCTAAGGTCTCACTTGAGGGTTGATGATCACGAGCATCAGATAGACACTATCTAGGCTCCTTACCATCTACTTCATGTTCTTACATGAAGTTGATAGGATTTTATAAAATGAGCTTATGAAGTGTAATTTGCAGATGACAAAATGCACAGCTCAATGTGCAGTTGTGCAGTTCGCTGGGTTTTGACAACCCAGTACTGAGTCATCCAGAGAATTATTCCACCCCGTTGCACTCAACAAAAATAAATGTCCAAGCGGGGACTCCACTAGGGGGAGGCAAGGAGTCTCTGACCGCACACGATTGAAAGAAGCGCCCAACTCAGGGTCAGGCTAGTGCAGGGTGGGCCTTAAAAAGGACTGCGCACGTCCTTCAAATATTACACCCAAGGTGCCCTGCTCCCAGGTCATCGTTAGGAAGCCCAAATGAAATTTAACTTTCTGAAAACTTTGTTTTCCTATGTTTATTTAATAGTAATTAGAAGACCTAAGTAGCCAAACAGAGCTATTCAAGTTTAAAAGTAGTTCTTCTATTGTCTAATCTCCGTGGGCATTGGTGGCATGTCAGCAAGCAGGCATGTGGCAACTCCAGAGCCTGTCAGCCAGTGCCTGGCTGGAAGCCAAGCCCCTCCCCCGTGTCAGGCTTCACCCGCTGCTGGGCTCAGCCGAGGTACCCGCTCCCTGGATCCAACCTCACCCTCATCCCCCACCACTCTGGGTGGCCGATGCATCACATGCCTCTTCTTGGATCCACAAACGTTGCTTTTTGGCTAAGGAAATAGTCTCCCAGCTCCTCCTGGACACCAAAGTACATGGAAGGGCTTTTACTTTCAGGGACTCCAGGGTGGGGACTGGGGTATCATAGATGCCTGTGTCCATCACTGAGTCAGACCCTTTCACATAATCCTTACAACAGCTCTGCGAGGCAGGTGCCCACTCATTCACTCAATGTTTGTTTACGGATCTAGGCACTGGGGCTCCAGCAGAGAACAAATCAGACAAAACTCCCTGTCCATCTGGAGCTATGTTCCAGGTGGAGCAGGATGAGCAACAGACAATAATCAAGGCAAAGGTGTGACGCCCCTACTTTCTCGGCCAGTGGGACATGCTGGCAGGAAGTGGACTGGGTGTTGAGGATGGATGCTGGAGGAAAGACCTAAGGAAGTGAGAGGGTGAGGTGTGAGGACGTCTGGGGGAAGAAGGCTCCAGGAAGGAGGAATGGCTGGTAGGCAGGAGCATGCCCACACATTGGAGAAGCAACAACAGGCCCAATGAATGGGGCAGAAGAAGGATGGAGCTCTATGAACTCAGCTGGGAGGTGATGGGGACAGATCATGTGGCCTCGAGAGCAGAGGAGGGGGTGTGACTGACTAACTCTTCATAATAGTGGTCCTCACAGTGTTAGACCTGGAAGCCCCCTTCCCAGCAGATGCATTGTGACATCTTCTAAACTACCTGAAAATGACACTGAGAGACCAATTACTCTACCAATACATGTAGTGTTTACAAATCCACATAATCCCCTAACCATAATTTAATATAAAGGAGAGAAAAGCAAATTATAGTAAAACCATAATTATTGTTCAAAACGTAACTGCCCCGCACCCTGCCCTAGGAGTTCCATTATGGCAGGAGGGCTCACTCCTCCTTGCATGGATCAGTTAGAATTGCGGAGAAGAGATGGGAAGCCCCTCAATACATGAAGAGTGGAACAACCCCAGGGGCGAGGTGGCAGACTTCAGGCTAAAACGGAAGTTTGGGAAGCAATGGCCGAGAGAGGGACAGAAATCCTTAATGGCAGCAGAAAAAAGATTCTATGACAGTTGCGGACTCTTGGAGGGGAGAAAATGGGAAAGCGTGTCATTTTTGCAAGTGAGCTGGGCCTTATTGTCACCAACAGGGATAGGGCAGAAGAGAGACACCCAGAGACAGTACCCACCCCTGTACCACCCCCGGGGAACCCCCACCCCCAACACCACCCCCAGGTGAGACAGACTTCCAGCCTTGGGGACTAAAGACCAGTGCCTTGGATGGTGACACGGGAGAGAGGGTCAGATGATGATGGGAAAACACCAGGCAAACTGAAAAAGATAAATAATTTCATTGCAAGATTCCTTTTCATTGTCTTGTAAGATATTAAAAATGTATCGAACAACCTTTTATCATGAAAATCAGTGAAATCTTTGTGTTTCACACGCCTCTAATCTAATAACACTTGTTTCTGAAACTATTACGAGGCCCATGGCTAGTGTTTGATGGGAGAGAGACTGGAGGCAGCTGATAAGACGCGGGTGTCACCAGCCTGGGGCAGCTCCACCATGGTGAACGGTTCTCAGAGAAGTCCTAGCCAAGCCAGGTACAATGTCACCATGCTCAGTGGGGCAGTTGCATGCCTGCAGGGGCTGGTGGTCATTAAGCATGCTCAAAAGAAATGTGAGTTTTTTGTGAAAATAGAGCCAGGTTCTAGGCACAGATAATTGGCCGACAGGCCTCGCATCCTGATGAGGGGCCTGCAGAGCCCCAGACAGGCTGCTGCTGTCGCAGGTGGTGGGACCGTGCAGGCCCTGCCACTGCATGTCACGTGCTACCATTGCAACAACCTCAGGACTCTTTGGGCGTGGCCCTGCCACTGTGGAGAAACACTACTTTGAAAGTGTCCCAGGGGTGCTGGATGGAAACGGTAGCTGGCGGTGTTGCCTGGATGATGGGGGTCTGGCTCAGGTGGTGGTGGTGGGGGGCAGGCTGGATTCATTCCGGAGGTGGTGCTGACAGGATTCGCTAACGGGAGGGACACGGATGGGAGAGAGAGGGAAGAACCAAGGGTGACTGCAAGGAGTTTGGTCTGAGCCACGGGCTGTGTGTAGTTGTCATGCATGTGGGGGAGTTGCCGTTCTATGAGGGGGACCAGAGAGGACTCATTCTGGGCGTGTTGAGTCGAGGTGCCTCCTGGACATTCCAGGGGAGACGTCCAGTAGAACGCTGGACGTAGGGAGTTAAGGGTGTAAGTCAGGATTGGGGTGCAGTTCTGCCAACAAGCACAGCCAGAGGCTGGCTGAGACCCAGCAGGAACGGGTGGGGGGGCAGCAAGGGGCATAGCAGGAGCCCCCCTGCTGGGCAGAGTTCTGAGAGCCAAGCAGGGGGACTATTTCCAGAAGCAACGGTCAGCTGTGTCAAGTTCTACAGGAAAGTCAAGAAGTTGACCCCGGGGTGTAGCAACAAGGAAATCACCAGTGGTCCTGACAAGAGAGGGACACACTGATAATACGAGAGGGGACCAGATGGTTGCTGGAGTGCATCCTTGAGCAGGTGAGGAGGAAGACGCTGGCCTGAGATGGGAAAGATGGGGACCAACACCCCTGGCCTCCTTCTTGAAGATGGCTGAGCACTGGCCCAGAGGGGAGCTTGGGTCTCTTTTTATGGCTTTTCTCATTAGAGAGAAAATCGAAGTGAAGACCTAGGATTGAGGATCACGTAAACGCAGAAACATCTTTCCAGAGGAAAGGAAAGTCACGTCCTTGGTGTTCCACTGGGGCTTTGCCGGGGTTGACAGGAGTCCGGGCAGACCTGCCTGCAGGTGAGCCCAGGTGTCCCCACCCGCACATCCTGTGGTGGCTGTGTGCTCAGGGACCACCCAGAGGGCAGCTGGCAGAGGCTTGGAGACCCAGCTGCAGATCCGGGGGTCCTCACTATTGGCAGATTTTGTATTTGCAGATTGGTCAAAATTTGTGACCCCAAAGTCCACCCTCACGGCCAATTGTCAGCCAGTTGTGGACGTGCGCAGAGCAGCTGGCGCTCGGTTGCCGGAAGTGCCGTCTCAGCCAAGCTGGACAAGCTGGCCCTCTGCCTCTCATTTCCGCTCTCAGACTGTAGACAAGGGTCCTTTGCAAAGCCAGTTGGGTGCCAGGGCTTGTGCATTTTTGTTCCCTTTTCTTTTCTTCTTCTTTTCTTTTTTGGTGGTAGTATTGTTGAAAATGGGCCCCAAGGGTTATTCTGAAGTGCTGTCTCGTGTCCCTAAGCACGGAGGCAGGGGATGTGCCTTATGGAGGAAACATCTGTGTTAGGTAAGCTGCAGGCAGGAGCTGTTGGCTGTGAATTCAATAGAAAGAATCAACAGTGTATAGTAAATAAGGCGTTTTGAATGGAAACACACAGAAAATAAGGGTATGTATGATGAACTGGCAAAACGTTATAACCAGAGGTTGGAGCCTGGATTCTTCTTTCTTTCCTGTTATATAAAAATTGTAAAAAGATTTTATTTCTTTTTAGAGGCAGGGAAGAGGAGGGAGAAAGAGAGGGAGAGAAACTGATCAGTTGCTTCTCCTGTGCCCCCAAATGGGGACCTGGCCTGCAACCCAGGCATGTGCCCTGACTGGGAATCAAACCTGGAACCGTTGGGTCCATAGGCCGGTGCTCAGTCCACTAAGTCACACCAGCAAGAGCCTGGATTCATTATTTCCCCTAAGGACAATGATTTATTATCTGGTAATTCAATGTTTGCTGTGACTGCAGAACATGATTACCCTGAGTAGCGAGAATCAATTGTAATCTGAAATTCCTAAAACATTTAGAAATGAGTTTAAGGTTTCTTTGCCTTGTGGAAAATAGATACAATCTCCATTTTACAGAAGAAGCCACGAGATCAGAGAAATTAAGCAACTCAATTGGGGCCACGTAGCTGGTTATAGGTGGAGCTGACTTGAACCCAGATCTTTCTGATCCTATATCCTGTGCTACATTTTCAAATATTTCCCCAGGAGCATCTTCAACACAGATGAGTAATGGACACCCTGGGAATACAAAGGAGCTCTAAATGACCTACCCAAATGTAAAACTTCTTGAAATTCTCCTTGTTTTACCTTAAAAATTCTGGTACATTGTTCATGTTACCCCTAAGTTCTCTGCTGCTGTCTTCCTATAGAAACATGACTTGTGACCTTAAATCACTACTTGAATTGTTTCACCCCCAGTGAACTAGACACACTCATTTAGATGTCATACACATCCTCCAGTGAAGTAGCTTGGTGAGTTGCTCAAGCCTGGGTCCCCTGGGTGCCCTGGGTCCCCTGGGTGCCCTGGGTCCCCTGGGTGCCCTGGGCCCAGTGGAGTAGAGGGGCTCATTGCACGTAAGGATGAACAAACATCGTGGATAGTATATTCATCGCTAGAATGCCAGGGTGGTGGCCCGCAGTGGCTTCCACTACTTTTCTGGGATTGCTGAGTCTTGGTCTATGGGACACCCTTGAGCCTCTGCCATGACTGGCCACGTGGGGGCGCCCCACACAAGCTGGACCCATCTTACCCTTGGTTTCACTCCACTGTGGCCTGTTTCCAGGGAGGTTTGCATCCTCCTCGTGGTCAGCCATGGTTGCCAAGGATACACGTGGCCACCAGCCAGAGCCCAGTCTCAGGACTGAGGGGCTTGTGGGTTTGAGGCTATCAGTTCAGCGTCAGCCATTTAGGGGATTTCTGTCAATAAGTGCGACCCTGGACGGAGCCACAGGGCAGGTGGGAGGAGCGGATGGGGCTCCTCCCTGGTGTGAGCTCATGGAGTTTACTCAGGTTAGCCGCCTTCCTCAGGGGTGTTGTGAGCGCATGTGAGGATTCCCCCAGGCAGGCAGGGCCAAATCCCTCTTCTCAGTGACTCAGAGCCACCTGTGGCCTTGCAGGTTTCTCCTCTGTCCCCTGGCCTTTCCCACCTGCTTACAGGGGTGCCTGGATGTGGCTTCTTCTTTTGTCCTAGTCTTGGCCTCATCCTGACCGCTGTTGGACACTGAGGACATCGATGAGTGCATCGGGACAGCATGTTTCTTCAAAAATGACTGCTCCATTTCTGCTCGACTCAAGGCTCTCATCAGTCATGCCTCTGGGACTGCCTTGTGGACATGACATGTCCCCACTCAGTGCAAGGGGGGAAGGCACAGGCCTCTACTCACCCCGCAGTCCCAGCAGTCACCACTGGGCCACATCCAAGGCTGTGAGGGGATCTGCCAAAAAGGACAAATTCAGGGTCCCTCTGAGCCCTGCGGACTCCAATTTGCTGGGGACTCCCTGAGAACAGTGGCTCTGTCCCCAGCTGCCCGCTGGCTCTGCCCCTTTGCCACCTGGCTTGGGCCACAGGGCAACCTTGTGCCTCCCTGTGCATCCTTCCCTCTCTCTGGTCTCTCTCCACCCTGCAGTCAGAGCCATTTTTAAAGGAAATACCCTCTTTTTACACCACCCAGCTCCCCGTATCCCAAGGATCGGGGGACAATCTGAAATGTGGCTTCAAGCCTGGAACCGACTGGCACAGCCCCTCCCTCCCTCCAGTCAGTGTCACCTTTCACCTCAATCAATGTCCTCTTCTTGATAATTTTGTTTTCCTTTCCTAATTTCTTACAATAAATATAAGATATTAATTATTTTATTCTTCACCTTTCTACTCTATAGCAAAAGCATTTAGAGGAATAATATTCCCTCCAAATATCATTTGTTTTGATGATTTGCATAGATTCTGGGATGATGTGTCCTCCTTTTCTTTTCCTTTTTTAAAAAAGATTTTATTCACTATTTTTAGAAAGAAGGGTAGGTAGGGAGAAAGAGAAGGAGGGAAACATCAATGTATGGTTGCCTTTCACCTGCCTCCAGCTGGGGACCTGGCTTGCAACCTGGTTTATGTGCCCTGACTGAGAATCGAACCAGCGACCTTTGGGTTTGCAAGTTGGCACCAATCCACTGAGCCACCAGCCAGGGCCTCTTTGTTTTTAACAATATATATTTATTGTTCCATTTTCCCCCCTTTGCTCTCACCTGCCCCATCCACCTCATCTTCTCTCCCACAGACAATCCCCACTCTGTTGTCCATGTCCATTGGTCATTTATACTAGTTCCTTGACTAAACCTTTCCTCTTTTTCCTCCCCTTCTCCCCCTTCCCTTGCCTCTGGTTGCTGTCAGCTGTTTCTTATTTCCATGTCTCTGGTTCTATTTTGCTTGTTTGTTTGTTTGTTTTTTTCCATTAGTGTCCTGTATTAGGTGAGATCATATGGTATTTGTCTTTTACCACCTGGCTTATTTCACTAAACATAATACTCTTCAATTCCAACTGTGGTGTCACAAAAGGTAGGAGTTTCTTCTTTCTTTCTGCTGCATATCATTCCATTGTATAAATGTACCAGTTTTTTTATCCATTCATTCACTGATGGGCCCATAGGCTGTTTCCAGCACTTGGCTATTGTAAATAGCACTGCTATGAACAGAGGGGTGCATAGGTTCTTTTGAATTGGTTTTTAAGTATTCTTTGGGTATAATCCTAGCAGTGGAATCACTGGATCAAAAGACAGTTCTATTTTTGTTTATTTATTTATTTATTTTCCACAGTGGCTGCACCAGTCTGCATTCCCACCAATAATACATTAGGGTTCCCTTTTCTCCACATCCTCACCAGCACTTATTTATTGATTTGTTAATGATGGTCATTCTGACAGGTCTGAGGTGGTATCTCATTGTGGTTTTAACTTGCATCTCTCTGATGGCTAGTGATGTTGAGCATTCTTTCACATGCCTATGGGCCCTTTGTATATCTTCCTCAGAGAGATGTCTGTTCAGGTCCAATTTTTCAATTGGTCTGTCTGTCTTCTTGGTGTTGAGTCATGTATGTTCTTTACATATTTTGGAGATCAAACCCTTGTCCTAGGTTTTTACATTTGGTTGGTTCCCTTTTTACTTTGTTGATGTTTTCTTTAGCTAAGCAGAAACTTTTTAGTTTGATGTAGTCCCATTTTTTTTTTTTTAATATCCAAAATTTGATGTAGTCCCATTTGTTTATTTGTTTTGAGAATGTTCCATGTGCATTTGAAAAGAATGTGTATTTTGCTTCTTTGGGGTGAAAAGTTCTGTATATATCAATTAAGTCCATTTGAACTAGAGTGTTGTTCAATGCCACAATATCCTTCATGTTTCTTTGCTTAGAAGATCTGTCCATTGTTGAAAATGGGGTGTTAAAGTCCCCTACTGTGAGTGTGTTGCTATCGATATCCTTCTTGAATTCTTCCAAGATTTCCTTATATATTTGGGTTCTCCTATGTTGGGTACATATATGTTTACAAGGGTTATATCTTTTTGATGGATTGTTCCCTTAAGTATTATGAAGTGTCCTTCTTTGTCTCTTTTTATGGGCTTTGTTATGAAATCTATTTTGTCTGATATAAGTATTGTTACTCCAGCTTATTTATCATGTTTGTTAGCTTGAAATATCTTTTTCTGTTCCTTCACTTTCAGTCTGTGTAGATCTTTTGTTCTGAGGTGGGTCTCTTGTGGACAGCTTATATGTGGATCATGTTTTCTTATCCATTCAACTACCCTATGTCTTTTGATCAGTGCATTTAAGGTTATGATTGATAGGTACTTATTCATTGTCATTTTCCCCCTTTGTATCTGTGTTCCTCTCTGTCTCTCTGTTTCTTCATCTTAAAGCAGGCCCTTTAGAATCTCTTGCAAAGTTAGTTTGGTGGAGATGTAATCTGTTAGTCTTCTTTTGTCTGGTAAGTTCTTTATTTCACCTTCCTTTTTTTTTTTTTTTTTTTTTTTTTTTTTTTTTTTTTTTTAATTTCATTGTTGTTGTATTACATCCATCCCCTTTTTGCTCCCCTCTGTCCCCCTCCCTACACACCCATTCCCCCCAAAGTCAATCCCACCTGTTGTCCATGTCCATGATTCCTTTATACTAGGTTCTTGTCTAAACTGCTCCCCTTTCACCTTCCATTTTGAATGAGAACCTTGCTGAATAGAGTAGTCTTGGGTATAGGCCTTTGTTTTTCATTGCTTGGAATATTTTTTTGCCATTCCCTTCTGACTTGTAGTGTTTCTGTTAAGAAATCAGCTGTTAGCCTTGTTGAAGCTCTCTTGTATGTTACTAGCTGTTTCTCTCTTGCTGCCTTTAGGACTCTCTGTTTGTCTTTGGAATTTACCATTTTGATTATGATGTGTCTTGGAGTGGGCCTCTTTGGGTTCATTTTCATTGGGACCTTCTGTGCTTCCAGACTTGCATGAGTTTTTCTATCATCAAGTTAAGGGAAGTTTTCTGCAATTACTTTTTTCAAACAGGTTTTCTATCCCTTGCTCCTTTTCTTTTTCTGCTGGTATCCCTATGATATGGATATTATTACATTTCATGTTGTCCTGAAGTGCTCTTAAAACCTCTTCATTCTTTTTCAGTCTTTTTCATTTTGTTGCACTGTCTGGAATTTTTTTCTGCATGGTTCTCCAGCTCACTAATTCAATCCTCTGCTTCATCTAGCCTGCTTTTGATTCTTTCTACTGTGTTCTTCAATTCAGAAATTGTATTCTTCATTTCTTCCTGGCTCTTATTGATAGTTTCTATGTCCTTTTTAATGCTGATATAGTTCTCAGTAAGTTCCTTGCAGTTTCTCTGGAGTTCTTTGTAGTTTTCTTTAAGCTCACTGGACTCATTGAGCTTCTGTATAATTATTATTTTGAATTCCATGTCTGATAGTTTGCTTGCCTCTGTTTCATTTAGCATTCTTTCTGGGGATTCCTCCTTTCTTTTTGATGGGAGTTGTTTCTTTTTCTCCCCATTTTAGGTTACTCTTCTTGTCTTTTTCTGCTCCTTACTTCCTGGATCCACCCCTGGTGACCTCAGGTCATGTCTCAGTCTGGGGCTAGGCACCCTGTTCGAGACTACCAGAGATCCACTGTCTTTGTCTCCTTCAGTTGTTAGTCTAATCAAACTGTGGTTAGCCATCAGGCTTAAACACCACTTGGAGGGGAGTGGTCTGCCTGCTGTATGGGGAATGAGTCAGCACTAGGACCCCATTAGCTGTCCTCGGATTTCTCTACTTAAAGCCACCACCCCAAACTCTCCTTAAGCACCTCTAGTCCACTCTGCCTTCCCTCTGCCGGAGCCCAGGGTAGGTAGGTGCCAAGGTCCTTTAAGAACTCTCAGTGTCTCCAGCTGTCTCTCTCAGGCTGGCAAAAGAATAAAATAAAATATAATTAAATTAAATTAAAATACACACATACACACACACACGGCTTTTTGCTTTTTCACAGCTGGATACTGTTTTAATCTCAGCTGTGTTGCTGTATCTGGAAAGCCCAGCTGGGGGTTAGAACCCACTCTTCTCAGGTAGAAATCCCAGCTGCTGAGATGTTTTTCCGTCCCTTCAGCTGCTGCCTGTGGGAGCCCAGCCAGCCCTCTCGTGTCTCCGCACCTCCTACCCATCACGTTGTGATGAAGTGGCCTCTTCTGTTCTGTCCGCGGTTATAAAGCTTCTCTCCAGCTGGTGTTCTGTTCGTTATTCCACATGATTTCTCCCCCAATTAAGTTGTAATTGAAGATTGGTTTTGGGGGGAGGTTGGTATAGCTCTGTCTACTCCTCTGCCATCTTGGTTCCCCTCCTTTTCTTGGTTTTCAAGATAGTTAGCCATTGATTTTTTTTTTTTTTTTTTAAAGATTTTATTTCATCATTTCTAGAAAGAGGGGAAGGGAGAGAGGCAGAGAGGGAGAGAGACATCAATGTATGGTTGTGTTTCACCTGCCTCCAGCCACAGACCTGACTGGAGACCTGGTTTGCAACCTGGTTATGTGCCCTGGCTGGGGAATCGAACCTTCGATCTCTGGGTTCGCAGGCCGCGGCCTTATCCACTGCGCCACCAGCCAGGGCCTAGCCATTGATTTTTTAAAATGTCCTTTTTGAGTCAAATATAAGTTAGGAGACTGCATCTTAATTTCAATGTTGTAAACATTTTTTTTTTCATCTCTGTATTAATTATCCCTAATTGTTTGGGATTATGTTTAGAGGGTATAATCTGTGAAACTTCTGTTTTTAAAATATTATCAAGGTTTTCTTTATGACCAAGAACAGGGACATGTTTCATGGATGTCAAAAAATGAATTTATCCAAGTGATAGAAAGTTCTAGATGTATTTCTAATAGATGGAGATCTGTATTGCCTTGTATTGAAGTTTCCCCACTATACTTGTGTGTGTGTGTGCATGTGTACAGTGATGCATACATGTATGTATGTGTGTATATATTCATACAGAGATCTATTTTTGTTTATATTTAGTTGTTATACTGTCTTATGAAACCAGGTTTATAACTTACCTATTTTCTTCATAAAGAATAACTTTAAAATTTTATTTATATTTTTTATTTCCAGAGAGAAAGGAAAGGAGAGAGGCAGAGAGGGAGAGAAACATCAATGTATGGTTGCCTATCACCTGCCTCCAGCTACAGACCTGGCTGGAGACCTGGCTTGCAACCTGGTTATGTGCCCTGGCTGGGAATCGAACCAGCAACCTTTGGGTTCGCAGGCTGGCACCTTGTCTACTGTGCTACCAGCCAGGGCTAAATAATCATTTTTTATTATTACATAGTATTCCCTTCTTTTCCTAGTCGGTGCTTTCAACCTTAAATTCCACCTTTCCTCATCCTAATGTTACCACTCGTGTTTGCATTCTGTTTCCATCTGCCTGGACTTGTGCACATTTTATTTTGGGTTTTCTATCTACTTACTTTCCTCCTCCTCCTTCTTGCCCCCTTTTGAATTAATTTTTGTTTTTAAAATCTTCCTCATTTTTGTTCTTTCTTTTGTGGTAACCTTACATTTTTTTCATATGTATTCTTAAATTAACAAAGTCTGAATTTAATAATATCTCATTCTTAACAATCAAGGGCCTTCAGAAAACTTTAAATCCTATCATAACACACCCAATTCATACCCTGTTTTCTTCTGGTCTTTTAACCTGTCTTTTTAACTGTTAAAATTAAACATTATTTTACTGTTTTGTAGTCAATGATTGGGTTGGCCCACATATTTACCAATTCCTTTTCTCATCATTTCTTCTTATTTTTAAAGTGAAAGATACTTTTAATTTTGAAATGACTCCATACTTATAGAAAATCGTTAGATTAGTGCAAAGTAGCTTAGTCCCCTCATTTGAGGTTACATGACCAATTGGGTGTTCCGTTATCTAAAATGCTTTAGTGTGATTTTTTTCCTCACAGACAAGGACATTCTCTTCATAACCACAATGAACATCAAAATTGTGACATTAACACTCATACATTATCCCCATCTAATCAACAGAAACCCCCATCAAGTTGTGGCAAGTTCCCGATAATGTGCCTGACAGACAGGATCTGCTCCAGGATTACTAGTTGTATTTAGTTGTCATATCTCTTTGGTCTCCTTCAACCAGTGACAGTTTCTCAGTCTTGTCCTGACATTCATGGCTTTGACACTTCTGAAGGTTATAGGTCAACTATTTTGTAGACTATCCCTCCAATAGAATTTGTCTGATGTTTCCTTCTGATTGGATTCAGGTTGTGCATTTTGGCAAAAGAACCAGTGTTGCGTTTTTCTCATTTGCGTCCTACCAGATAGAACAAAATTTGGATTTCTCCCATGACTGGTGATGTGACATGGTGACTTTGATCACTTGATTAAGGTGGTATCTGCCAGGCTTCTCCACTGCTTTATTATTATTATTATTATTTTATTCACTTTGTGGGGAAGTGCTTTGAGACCATGTAACGATCCCTCCCTCTTCAAATGTTCACCCCCTGGTTTCAGCATCTATTGATAATTCTGGACTAACTGCTTAATAACTACAATGGTTGTTAAATGATAATATTTCTAATTCCATCATTCCTTCTGTATTTAGTAGTTGGCACTTTATGGTAAGAAAAGTTTTCTTTCTTCTTTTTTCTTTTTATGGACATTTTAATGATGTTAATTCTTTCTATTCATGAACATGGTGCATGCTTCCATTTATTTGTATCTGAAAAGTTGAATGTTCAGTTAAAAAAAAAAAAGCAGCCCTGGATGGTAGCACAGCGGATAAGGTGCCGGCCTGCGAATCCCCAGCCAGGGCACATAACCAGGTTGCAAGCTAGGTCTCCAGCCAGGTCCATGGCTGGAGGTAGGTGAAAGGCAACCGTACATTGACGTTTCTCTCCTTCCCTGTCTCTCTCCCTTCCCCTCACTCTCTGGAAATAATAAATAAAATCTTAAAAAAGAAAAAAAAAAAAAAGCATGTAAAATGATGTCAGGTGCTGAATGATTTTAAACAGGGTCTTGTAATAAAAACTAATTTGGAATTGTTATAACTCTTTAATGTTTTAAAATGACAGTAATTTTATAATGATTTAAAATCCAGTCCAGTGGACATTTGAAAGTGACAAGGGACGGAGGAAGACATTCACCCGTGATAGGGCACCCCCCTCACCTGCGGCGATGCCAGCAGTGTCCCCACACGGTCCCTGGGCAGCACTAGGAGCGCCTTGTGGCTCTGCCCTGCGAGGGCTCCGGGTTCAGAGCACGAGCTGGGCTGACACCACAAGTGGCTCTTCTCGCTGCCTCCTAGCCCTGCCACCTCCGCGAGCCTCTGCGAAAGCTGTGTCTCCCTGTCCTGGATCAAAGCAGACCACAGGCTGGGAAAGAACAGTCCTCACAGAGCTTTTCTGCCAAGGGGACCCTGTGCACGGCTTTGGCAGTGGAATGGGGCATCTAATCTCTTCCTTGCTCACCAGAGGAGGAGGCAGAGCTGAGAAAAGCTGGGAAGAACCTGACTAAAGGTGGAAAGAGGCGCTTCCTCACCTCGCCGCAGTGAGGAAGATGGTCTGTGATCCTAAAGCCGCTGTGGGGAGCGCCTGCTGTGGCCCAGCGTGTGCCCAGCAGACACAAGTGCTGCCCTCCTGGACCACACACAGCCTGCGAGCGCCTGGGGCAGGGGAGACCAGCTGACAAGGAAACAAGTGCTCATGGATGTGCCAGCAGTTAAGGGCAAGACCATGTGCTAGGCCAGGAGGGAATAAAGCAGAAGGTTCCAGGCCATTGAAAGCTGAGAAGGGGAGGTCCCATCCTCATGTTGGGGTTACTTCCTGGGGTGTGAGGATCAGGGGCAGGGCCAAGGTCGTTGGGTGTCCCAGTCACTCACACTTGCCCTGCCAATGCTAACAGTGATGGAGAGCTCACGTGGGGGTGGGGCTTCCTTGCCACCCAAAGGTGATAGGTGCCAGCCTAGGCGGCTGCCTGGCTGTCCCTGGATGTCCATGTCAACGCCCTGCCTGCCCCTGGGACTGAGACCCATGCCCCAGCTGTGGCTCTGACCTGGACTGGAGGTGTCCTGCCGCCCCGGTTCAGCCTGGCAGACCTATAGGCAGCAGGAAAAGAAAAATGTCAACAGCATGTTTTCTGTGAAGCGCTCCTGCACTCTGATAACACAGAGTGTTTTAGCGGAGAGCAGGCCAATTTCCTTGAAATTAGGATATTCAAAGTAACTACTCATCTCAGGCCTTTTGATACTGCTTTAAGAAGTTTGTTTTGCCCATAAAATCATGGCTCTGCTGTCTGCACCATTCAGTTGACATTTATTCCAATTTTCAGATAGCAGCTTCTTCCACTTTACCTCCTATATTTCAAAATCGGAATCTTTAAGTCCTCGGGAAATTGTTTTGGTAAATATTCTAAAGTGAAAATCCTTGCAAATGAGTACTTTGTGGAACTAGTGTAAATTTTAAATGGGGGACTAAAGTGAGCCTCAATGGGCAATTTTGTCTGTCCTGTGAATCACAACGTGGTTTATTCTCTGTTCTTTGAGCATGACTCAATTACCCCATGTTTTCACGAGCTCAGAATTGCTGGCTGCTTGGGCTGAGACAGGCCTGAAAGCTGTTCTCCGTACTTGATGCGTTTGGAGCATTTGCTTGTGTCGCTGGTGCCCTCCCTCCCCGCAGCCTCCCCATCGGTGACCATGGATGGTGCCTGGGTGTGTCTGGTGTTACAGGTCCACTAACACCTGTGGTGATCCTGCCCCATCTTCGTTTGGGGGTCTCAGCTCCCTCTAAAGTTTTCTCAATCCTCTCTCCAAATATTTCTGGGTGTCCCATGGGCCAGCTGCAGGGCACCAACACCTCCAATGCCCAGCACACCAGCACCTGGCTCCGCTGGGCCAGGCTCACCATCTCTTGGCCCAGGTGGCAGGTCAGGGAGAAGGCCCCACTCCCCGGTTTGCGCTCTGAGCCTGGAAGATTTCAAGAATAACTCTTTGAGGTTTGGTCTCTGGAACCCAGATGTGCCCAGGCTGGGCTGGGGCCTAGGGGTAGACACCTCCTGTGATCCTGGGCTCCTCTGTGCCTAGGTCCATGCTTGTGCTAGATTGGCCTCTCTGCCACTCCTCCACCAGTGCCCCGGGGAACCAGGCTTCTGGGGCTGCCTCCCATCTCCATCCAGCTGCGACTGGCTGTACTTGGAAAGCCAAGTTTGCTGGGGGGAGGTGATATGTATCTCCCGGTTAATTGTGTTCCTACCTGTTGAGTCTCTCAGACCCTTCCATGGAGCATCATTCTGATGCTGCTGCCCATTGGGTGCAGGTGAGTCCAGGAGGCGCCATGGGGATGCGCCATGGGGATGCGCCATGGGGACACCTTTGGAGGCCCTGAGAGGGAGTCAGGAGAAGCCGGGCACAGAGCTGATAGTCTCCAGGCTTCTCCCGGACTTTGCTCTCCGACCAGGAGCCAGTGGCAGTACTAGGTGACCTCTCAGGACTCTTTAAGCGCTTTAAACTGCTTGGGAATAGAAGCAAAAGTTTGTGTCTTTATTATTTTTTAAAATTGAGGTTCATGGGTAGATTTGACAAAGGTGGGAGACACGTCTCTCTCAGCATTGACCTCGTTTGAAATGCTCATCCATTTTCCACCTCTGTACCTTGCTGACTCGAATTTCTGGTGCTGACTTCTATGACGACTGCTTTATCTGCATCCCATGCACTTTGATAGATGGTGTTTTTCACCCTTATTCAGTTCTATTTATTTTTACATTCCCATCATGATTTCTCAATTAACTTGAGAATGTTTGCAAGACATAGGGTTAAAATGATTTACAGAGGGTGTGGAGGGGCATTGGGGGCTTGGTAATTGTGACGGACCAGCTGTCCCTGGGTTACGCACCGGGTTTGGACGGCGGAGGACGCAAGAAAGAGAGAAGAGACAAAATTGGGGCCGGGAGGCTCGCCCAAGCCACGAGTCCCGTTTATTAACCACACTGAGCTTCTATGCAGGTATTACTGGCAACTGCTCGACTGAAACCAGGACGCTAAGCTAGTCGCAGGGAACGAGGCATGGCACACGCTCTGCTTTCCATGCTTCACGGGCTACAGGGTAAACACACTGGGCTGACTCCCTATACACGGTGTCCATTCCGGGTCCACCTGGCACCAGACCTGACCTTGCCAAAAGCCCTTTCTGCCAGCTGGGCCTTGCCAAACAGACTAGCAGCCCCTAACAGGTAATACGTTCAAAAGTTTCAAAATCCCAACAGCCTAAAAGGTTTACAAGGAAAACTAACCCTTCTGCTCCACCCCCCCGCCAGCCACCCCCACGCAACTCATACCAGTTGTTCACTGAGTGTCCTTCCACGTCGGTGCGTGCACGGGAGGCAGAATGTGGTAGCTAAGTGTATAAACATGTGCCACATGTGGCCCTGTAACAGAGAGACCTTCCTTTCCCCTTCCTAGACCAATCCCATTCCTTCAGCTCCGAGGTGTCTTAGTTTGTCCTTATGGGGTTGTTCTCCTCCTTCCCGAAGCCCGTCTTAAAAGCTCCTCTGCTTGGTCCCTGTTCCTGGGAAACGCTTGATTTTTGTTTGTGTGTGATGTTTTTATTTTACGATAATGGCACTTTGGAAACATTATTACACCGCCTCCTGGCTGGCTGGCAAGAAGTCTGTTTTCAACATACTTGTCATTCTGTTACTGATAATCTACCTCTTCTCTATGAGTACTTTTAAGGCCTTCCTGCCTTCCAGTCAGATCACTTGGTATATGAGGAGAAAGGCAGTGAAATACACTTAAAAGGACTTTGATTTGTAGAGGGACGAACTGCCATCGTACTTTCGCGTTCTCAGAGATCTTGGGCAAGTTTCCTGGCCTTGAAGGCCCGGACTTCACGTTAGGGAGGAACCCGAGCGGCCACGCACAGGCCAGGGGGAATGCGGATCCTGCACCAATGCGGCCATGGTGGTTCCCACCGATTCCATCTCTTTTTACATCTTGTGATACTATAGGATCAAATTCGAGACTGTCAGCAATGATGCCCAGTGTTTATTTTGAAATGTCGAAACGTATATTCCAACGATGTTTCATTTAATTATTTCCTGTTATAAAGAATTAAAAAAAAAAAAAATCAACTTAGCCCTGACTGGTGTGGTGCCGTTGGTTGGGCGTCATCCTCCAAAGCAAAATGTTGCTGGTTTGATTCCTGGTCAGGACATAGGCCTGGGTTGTTGTGGGTTTAATTCCCAGTTAGGGCACATATGAGAAGAGAAGCAATGGATCAACGTTCTCTGTTTTTCTCTTACGTTGATGCTTCTATCCCTCTCTTTCCTCATCCCTTCCCCTCTCTCTCTTAAAAAAAAAAAAAATCAATTTAATAGGGAAACCTACAAGCCTCTGCTAATTAATTTGTCAGCACAAACTATAGAAGCTCTAACTCAGAATCTGATATCAAAATTGGACAAAAGAAAAATGGTGTTTTGGGTCCTTCTTTAGGCAAAAAACTAGTAACTATTTTCTGTTCCTATTCATATGGTGTAGTATTGGTCCCATTGTTTGTCAGAATGGGAAAACCAAACACTCTTGAACATGACACTTTTCCCACCCCTTCAAGATGCTGGAAAGGGAGCAGGCTGACTCCATGAGGTGACAACCTGGACTTGTGTCTGGCATCTGAAGTTGGGAACAGCCCTCAAATTGTGGGATCTGGGGCTGTCTTTGGGTAGATGGTGTCAGAACTGAATACAGGGATAAGACACCCACTGTGTGGCGGTGTAGGGAAACCCCACACACACTGACACTGGATTTACAACCTATTTACCTGGTGACTTCTTTGATCCACTGATCTTTTCAGAGTGTGCTGTTTAAATTTCACAGTTTTGTGAATTTCCTAGCTTCACTTCCGTTAGTTTTTTCTAGCTTTACTCCATGGTGATCATTTAGGCATTTTGAAGATCTTTTGTTTTAGATCTTCTGAGACTCATCTGTGGCCTGACATGTAGCCTGGCCTGGAAGATGCCCGTGTGCACTTCGGAATGTGTGTTCTGCGTTCTGTGCTTGTCTCTTACATCGAGTGGGTCCATGGGTCTGTCCTCTGCTTCCTTATTTCTGCCTGGCTGTTCTCTCGATTATTGAGAGGGGGGTGTTGAAGCTCCAACTATTACTATGGCGCTATTTCTCCCTTCAATTCTGTCTGTTTTTGCTTCGCACGTTTGCACGGTCTGTTACCGGGCGTGTGAATGTTCACCCCTGCAGGAGGAGGGCCACACTGGCTGGGAGGGAAACCCCCGCGATGGCGCATGTGCCTTCAGTGCCCTCCCATCCCCCCGCAGTCACTTGCTCTGTCTTTATTTGTTGCTTCCCATGTACACATGTTTCCTTCTCTTCCTAGATTTTTGTGCCTTTTCATTCCCTCCTCTTTAACACATGTGCTATTTATTTTTATGTGTGGGGTGCAGGGTGGATCCAACTTTCCCCTCCCATATTGCTAGCTAACTGTCCCAGTCCCATTTCTAAAGACGCTCTGCTCCTGCCCGTTAAGTCCAGGGCACGCAGCATTGCTGGGAGGCCGTGCTCTGCCTTAGACCTTCTGTTCCCCCAGGTGCAGCATCAGCACGAGGGGGTTGGGCTGCAAGCAGGAAACCCAACCCATATGCCTTAGACAGATGGAACTCTAAGCCCAGAATGATGGCTTCTGGTGTGGGCGTGGTCACCTCATACTGCCATCAAGGACCAGGCTCTTCTTTGTTTGCCTCCATCATTGCCACTACCTGGTTACAAGATGGCCACCACAGCACCAGGCTTCATTTCTGCTCTCAGCAGCATGGAGTGGGCCAGGGGTGCCAAAAGCACCTGCTGTTCTTGTCGGGAAGCACAATTTCCCCAGAAGCTCCCAGCAGACACTCCTGTCTCACTGGCCAGAGCGGAATCCCCTGCTGCCCCTTCACTGCAAAGAAAGCTGGGAAGTGGGTCATTGGACTGTCCTAAGTGGCTTAGAATAATCATGATTGCCTTGGGCTGGGTATAAAAGTGCAGGATCAAGTTCCCACATAGACCAGCCCAGGAGTGGCATTCTAGTCCCCTGACAGAATACCGTGAGGGCACTCATGCAGGGAAACAGCAGACAGAAGCTCACCTCCCCATGTGGGAGTTTCCACACTGAGATTATTCAGCCCTCAGGGGCCTGGACCATCAGGGTGCCGCTAGGGTGGAGGCTCCAGGGTGAATCTGTTCCTACTTCTTTCAGCTTCTAGAAGCTGCCTCTCCATCCTGAAAGATAGCAGTGCAGGGTCTTCAAGTCTCTGCTCTGTCTTCACATCAAGTTCTCTCTTTATAAGGACACTTGAATTATATCAAGCCCACCAGGATCATCCAGAATAATCTCCCCATTGCCAGATCCTTAATTTAGTTACATCCACAAAGTCTCTTTTGCATACAAGGGAACATTTACAGGTTATAGGGGTTAGGACTGCATATCCAACCCACCCTTGTGCCCCTGGTGCCAGGCCTGTCCCTTCCCCGTTGCTCCACTTGGCCTTCATCCAACCCAGCTGCCTCCAGGCTGGTCTCCTACCTCCATGGGACCAAACACTGTAGCCAAAGTGAACGTCCCAAGGTGGAAATCTGAGCAAGTTGCTTTGCTCAAAATCCTGCGCCAGCCCTGGGCCACCTTTCAGGAGGAAACCCCCATCCCCAGCTCGTCCCTGGAGGTGGGAGACCTGAGTTTTCCCCATGTGCCACGTCGCTACCCGCCTCTTCACCTTGCAGGTGTGGCTCCTTCTGCCTAAAGCCTTTCCTCCAGCCCTCATCTACCAACTCCTAGTCACCCTTTGGGGCTCAGCTTGGCTGTCACCTCCCCTGGGAAGACTTAGGGGTCAGCAACCATCCCAAATATTCAAAAGAAACGGAGTCAGGCTGGTCCACATAAACGGGGACAGGGCCGTTAGCACAAGGGGGAAGAGGCTGGACGCTTAAGGATGCTGCCCCGTCCACGCAGCCCTCTCTGATACGCCGGCGCGCGTCTGGTTCCCTCCCTATAGGCATCAGTCAGTCCTGATGCTGACGGCAGTCCATGCCCCACGCCCCACACCTTGCCCGCCTCCCTGCCCCCTGAGCTCCGGTGAGGACAGCGCCTTGCTCAGTGCACCCTCTGGGTCAGCACGGGGCCAGACACACAGCCACTTGGAGGTGGTGGGTGTGGCAGGAACTGGAGGATCAGTTCCAAACTTTGAAACTCAATAAACAGAGAGGTCCGTGAGCTGTGGGAGGGCACCAGTGCAAGGCAGGTGGAGGGGAAACTGAGGCTGGGAAGCTAAGTCGTTTCTGCTCAGGGATGGCTTTCTCAGGAATAAAGAGATTGCTATGCAGCTCAGAAAAGTAAAATCTAAGGAAAGCAAACAGATGCTCAACCCCTGGCCTAGCAGGCCCACCGTCAGGGTGCATCCCCACCAGAAATGAGTGGGCACGCCCAGAGCCATCACCACCAGAACCCCCCGAGCTGTTGTGCTCGGGAGAGCCCCAACCTGGAACAGCCCCAAATCCTGAGAGAGTCGGCAGTTAGACACGCATGAGTGGAGTAGGAAAGACAGGCCAGATGCGAAATGTCACCAGGGTGGGAAGTCCCAGGTGCCGAGCAAGGTGCGACACTAAAGAAAGCAACTATGAGAGAGGCTAGTGCTGCAGGTGGAGACAGTGGGATCTAGGCTCTTGCTGGTCGTGAACGAAGAGTTGGACTGACCACCCAGACGCTGTAAAGCGAAGCAAGCAGGAAATTAGGGTCTTCATTTAAGCTTCTGCATGTGCAATTTCCCACAATCGTCCTTGATTGCCCGCTCTGGGAGGAAGCCACAACGCTAATTATTATCAGGCGTCACAAAGTGATTCTCGGAAATCAGGATGCCGGCAGGACAGCTGCTGTGTCTTAGGATTTTCCTATCTCGTTCCTCAGCAGGACTTCACCCCAGGGTGACCTTTCCCCCCCCAACATATTGCTAGGCATGCGGGTTAGGTCCTCTGACCTTTCCTATCACTAGTTAGGAGCCTGAGACCCCATTAGAAGAGAAACAAGAGGGGTGGGGAATAGCTTCACATGACCCTGTACAAGTTCTTGCACGAGCACCCCCTTAAGCATTAAGCCCTCAGGACAATAAGGTGATCACATCAAATAATCTTCAGAACAAAGCTTCAGGTCTGTTGACCACAGAGACAGAGTCTTGGGCAAACTAGAGGACATCCAGGCTGCAGCTGTGTTTCAGCTCCAGGCCCAGAGAAGCAGCAAAACCAGGTTAAGAGATGCGGTGGCTGACTTCAGGACCAGAGGCAATGACCCGACCCTGGTGCCAACCAATCAGTAAAGACAATGACCCTGAAAGGACACACCTGGAAAGCTGATGAATATTTTATTGTGATTCTCCCCTTAGATTCCCCCCACCCCTCTCTGACTGTGGAAACCAGATTAAAACCTTCAAAATGAAGGACCTATAGCCCTGACTGGTGTGGCTCAGCGGACAGGTGCTGGCCTATGAACCCAAAGGTCGCTGGTTCAATTCCCAGCCAAGGCACATAACCAGGTTGCAAGCCAAGTGTCCAGCCAGGTCCTTAGCTGGGGGCAGGTGAAAGGCAACCATACATTGATGCCTCTCTCCCTTTCTTCCTCCCTCCCTGCCCTTCTCTCTGAAAATAATGAATAAAATCCAAAAACAAAACAAAAATGAAGAACCTAGAGTGTGTGTTTTCTCTCTCTCCCCCTTCCCTCCCTCTCCCTCTCTCACTCACCCCTGCACCCTGCACCTTCCCCACCCCTTCTGTCCTCCAGCCTGCTCTCTGGAGCACACCTGTGCCTTCCTCGCCCTCTCCTTCCCCCAGGTGCATTATCTCTGCCTTTCTTTCAGTGAAGCTTCAAGGACCTCGCCTTTGCCTCTGTAACCTGTTTTCTTAATCCATGCAGCCCCGCAGGCTCACTTCTTCTACTTCTGAAAATTCCTAAATAAATTTCTTACGCTAGAGTTCTTGGCTCAGAATTCTTTCTCAGCCAAACTCAAGGACCAAGGTCTAATTTCTAACATTCCACCATTAACGCTTCCTCAGTGGAATGGAGAATGATTGTGGACCATGCACAAAACGGAAGGAAAATTCATGTCAGAACAAGAACTTGAAGAATCCTCACCCAACTGAGAAAGAGATGCCTGAGAAGTAAAGCCCAACCTGTCTGGGAAGCAGTTTTAACCCAGGGATGTTTAGAACGTAGTCTAGTGATGATGAAGTAGAGTGAAATGATTCTACTCATCTTTGTGTGCTAAGCTCAGATATCTACTTTGTGTCTTTGGCACTTTAAAGATTTATAAAGCTTAAGAGAACTGGGCATATTTGAGTGTTAACATCAGACTGGTGATTCTAATTTTAAATGTGCTTGAATCATTGATTTTGACCTGTGATTGTAAGTTGAAATTTTACCAAGTTGGTAAACAGTTTCTGAATATTTTAAAATCACCATAATTGTAAGTTTAGTGTTTCTGATTGATAAGGATCACTTAAGAACTTGGGAAGATTTGTTAGTCAGATAATTGGAAAAAATGTAGAAAATGGAGCATAATAAACTTTGATTGCAGCTTAAGATGTTTAAAGCCGTTTAATTAACTAAGTAGGTAAATGGTACAAACAGTAATCAAAGTTCGCCTTTAAAATGATTGTTAAAATTGGCTGGATCTATTCATAGAAAGATTTGTAAATTGCGTCGGAAAGCTCACCAAAGAATTGGGGCTTACAAGCCAAAGTATTTCTGGAGTCTTTTCTCTGCTCAGACGCTGCCCTCAACACCAGAAAGATACTTGGGTTTGGACCAGAAGGAGACTCTGGGGAGAGGGACTCAGAAACCTGCCCAGCCGGTGCCCCGGTCAATGGGTCTCTAGACAAGGCAGGATGTGCCCACTAGGGGGCGTCGTGAGCCCTGGACCTAGGCTCCCGCCTTACCCCGCCCGCAACATGTAATTGCTCCCAAAGGGCCCATCAGGCTAATGCAGAGACGTGGGGGGCGGGGTGGGGGTGTCACTGGAGGCCCCAGCCTTCTGCCTCGTAGCCTCTTTGAGAAACGAACAGGAACACGTACCCCCGCCTCCCCTCCAGGCCTCTTGCCTGCTCGGCGTTGCCCTCTGTGGTTGGCCTCCTACTGCTCGCGGGCCTGGGTTACCGCATCCCAGACTGGCACCCCCACCCCACCCCACTTCTGGCCTCTTGGCAGGTATGATCCAGGTTCCCGTGGCCACTGAGAGATGCCTGGTGTTAGAGTCGCGGAGACAAGCCCGACATCTCATGACAAACGCCTGGGGCCGCACCAGTTCACAGCGCGGTTAAGCGGCAGTTCTCAGTAATCCGAGGACTGTGTTTGATCCAGGGGTCTCCAAGGCTGGGGGTGCGCCTCTGGAGGAGGCGCCCACAACCCGGTGGAGTGTGGAAAGTAGTGTCAGTACTCCTCTTTGTGTTAATTTTTAGCTCTTCCTTTTATTATTTATTTTTAAAAGAAGATTTTATTTATTACTTTTAGAGAGAGGGGAGCGGAGAGAGGCAGAGAGGGAGAGAGACATCCATGTATGGTTGCCTTTCACCTGCCTCCAGCCACACACCTGGCTGGAGACCTGGCTTGCAACCTAGTTATGTACCCTCTGGCTGGGAACCAAACCAATGACCTTTGGGTTCATAGGCCGGCGCCTTATCCACTGTGCCACCATCCAGGGCTTAGCTCTTTCCTTGAAAATGTCTAGTTCATGAATATTTTTATATTATCTTTACTGTATTGAAATAGGAGTATGAGTATATATTTATAACCAAATGAACATGAAACAGTGGGAGTAATGTTTAAAATCTTTGTTTAATGAAGATGACAAAAGATGTGGTTACAGCATCGACTAATCCACAGTCATTTATTCATCATCTACTGTGTACAAAGAACTGCCCTAGAGGCTGGAAACATTTTAAAAGATTTTATTTATTTACTTTTTGGAAAGAGGGGGAAGAAGGGAGAAAAGGAGACAGAGAAACACTGATGTGTGGTTACCTCTCGAGCCCCCCCAACTGGGGACCTGGCCTGCCACCCAGGCACGTGCCCTGCCTGGGACTCGAAGTGGCAACCCTTTGTTTCTCAGGCTGGTGCTCGATCCACTGAGCCACACCATCCAGGGTTGGAGATTTTTAGAGAGAGAGCCTGGTCTTCAGCAGAGAGGTGAGAAATGCTGCTGTGAGTGGCGCACCGGGGAGGGTATCTGTGGCTCACATCAAAGGACTAATTTTCCTAGAATATAAAGAGCACTTACAAATCAACAAGAAAATGGCCGGAGCCTAATGGGGGTGTGGTGGGGGCAGAAGAGGGTCACGGAAATGAGCTACAGGTGGCTGTGAAGCATATAAAATGTACTCACTCACCATAAGGGAGCTGGGTGTTAACCGGTTTTCCCGTGGAGTTAGCCGAGATCCGAGGGCATGAAACAGGCTGCACTGATGAAGATGAGGAAGGCAGCCTGGACGGGTACGGCCCAGCTGGTGAAGCGTCATCCTGCGCAGCCAAAGGTCACCGGTTCTATCACCAGCCTGGGCACAGGCGTGCGTTGTGGGTTCGGTCTCCTATCGAGGTGTATACAAGGGGACACCACTTGATATTTCTGTCTTATATCGATGTTTCTCTCCCTCCCTTTCTCCCTCCTTACCCCTCTCTCTAAAAATAAATAAGTAAATAAAATCTTTAAAAAAAAAAAGATGCGGAAGGCAGACTGTCCATGCCGACAGTGACGGCTTCAGGACTACCGCACACGTGCCCACCAAGTCGGCCGCCTCTCTCCTGGGAATGTACCTGCAAATGTACCCACGCATGGGAAGTCAACTACACACATCCACACAGCGGGGCGCTACTCAGGCTTGAAGAAGTTTCAGGAAGCTCTATGCGTACTGATATGGAGTGACTTCCAAGAAATATCGGCGGTGGAAATGGCCAAGGGCTATAATTTGAGTAAAAGGAGAGAAAAATGGGAATCTATACGTACATGCACAAACTCTGGAAGGCAGGCTGCTGGTGCGGGAGGTGAACCAGGGCCTTCTTGGGGGGCTGCTATGCAGAACGGGACAGGCCCCTGGACAGGAGGAGGGGTGGGCTGGCAGGGCCCCAGGCTGGGATGGACAGAGCCCAGCGGCAGATTTTCACAGAGGTCTATGGAAACCTCACAACAGCCCCAAGAGAGGGCTACATGGGAGTCTCAGTTTCTGGGTGTTGACAGTGAGGCTTAAAGAGGTTAAATGATTGACCTCATGTCCCATGGGGACAAAGCAAGGTTCCACTCATCTCCCTCTTTTCAAAGCTGAGGGCATTTTCTTACCGTCAGACAGTAATTCGATAAACACATGGCTGGGCTGGCGTTTTGCCACGTCCAGTGGACCAACCTTGGGGTTGCCCCACAAAGCACCTCGTTCCTGAGGGGTTGCTGCCTCATGTGTCCTCCTTGTCCCCGCGGGCGGATGTGGCTGCCTGTCTGCCCTTCCCACGTCTCAGGAACAAAGTGCTTGGTTGATGGGGGTGCACAGCACCTGGGCACCAGCTCCACGATGGACAGCAGCCGATCACAGCCCACACCAGCGGGGGGAAAAGGGGCTCGGCCCCAGCAGGGCAAAGCCCCTCGTTCTCCCAAGTTGCCCTCATCAAACAGGAGAGGCCTTCCCACTGCTGGAATTCAGGACTTCCCTGTCCCCTCTCAGTCCCCGTCTGCTACAGCGTCCGCTGCCCTCCTGTCTGCATTTGGTTTCATCGTTTGCTGCCGCTCTTCCGCCGCTCAGGCGATCAGGAAGTGTTTGCTGAATGGATGAATGAGTCGAGTTCATCCTGAGCGCTCTGTCTGCTCCCAGGGATGAGGACCGTGGGGCGCCGCAGGGCCACCATCCAGGGCACAGACACGGGCCGTGAGCCTTCTCTGCTCCCTGAGTCTCGAACTACCTGCTCCCCTACCCACCCACACAAGGTGCTTCCTAGGGTAGAAAGCAGGAAGCTCCAGGCGGGCCCTGGCTGGGAGTGGGAAGAGTAGGGGCGCTGGGGGCTCTCTGACTAGAAGGGGGAGCCTATGTGATTGGTCGGGGAGCAGAATTGGTTTTCTCTGGCTGGTCCTCCGTTGGGAGCAGAGACAAAAATGATGGAAGCTGACAGTTACTGATCCAAGTCCCGGCTCTTTGGGGTCATGGTTGTGGAGGTTGTGATTGGGCTGCAGGCCCTTCACATCACTGCCCTTGTGCCAAGTTCTACCTTTATATGGGGTCTGGCCTTGGTAGGTTTGCGATTCAGCCTCTCTCGACCCTTTCTGTGTGGTAAGTGGTACTGGGGCACCCTGAGGCTTCCCTGTGCTGGGCAGATCCAGTGTCTACACCGACCCGACATGGGTTTGCAAGCCCCTCCCGGTGCCCCCCTCCCTGGTTCCTGTAGGGCTGGGGCCCTGGTCCTGGAGCCGCTCTGTGCAGCGCACAGGCAGACCAGCCGTGTGTGGCACAGGCGCTGGACCTGCACCTAGGCAGAGCCAGCGCTCCAGTCACTACCCAGGCACCCAAGTGGGCGGGCAGGGAGCCCAGCAGGGCAGGCAGAGTGCATGGAGTCCAGCTCCTGCTGTTTTGGAGGCTCAGCGCTCTTCCCCCTGGGTCGCCCCCCCAACCCTTGGAGCTGGCCAGCGGCTCACAGCTGTTGGTCCTACTTGGAGGGGGAAGGACAATGGCTTGTAATGCTGAGAGTTAGAGCCGGGGTGATGTGTGCTGGCATTAGCGAGGTGTCTCCAGGGAGTTGGAGGGCATCTGGGTGACCCTGGGTCTGCCCCACACTAGCCTGGGCCCCACGGGAGGAGGAGGGCCAGGCTGAGTTGGGCATTGCTGTGACTTCATGTCCTGGGGTGCCCAGCAAGCGGTTAGACAGCTGTATTTTACAAGCTCCCCCAAACAGACCCAGAGCACATGTGTTCCCTCTGCCCAAAGGCAGCAGGAGGCTGGGCCTGCAGCAGCCAGAGGCCCCGAGTTGGGCAAACCCAGCCCCTGACCTGCAGCTCCGCCTTCCCGCCTCACCTGCCCTGGGCCGGTGCTGGGCACCTGGAGGTGGCAGCTGGAAGCATTGCCCAGGGCCTGGCCTGCAGCGAGCATTTCCGGGGTGCTCACTGAACAGCCTGCTGCAGGCTGAGCTCCCCAGGATGGGGACTCACACCCCAGCCAGGCCGAGACCTGCCTTGGTGGTGTCCCCAGAGACTCAGACTTGTGTCCACACACAGTAAAAAGTTTATTCCCTCGTGGATTCTCCTTCAGCCCCCTGATTGGCTGCCAGAAGAGTCTGCTTAACCCTTGCTAATACCTTATCCTTTATTTCTTTCCATCACCGTTGACATACAAGGTAGTGTTAGTTTCGGGCATACAACATAGTGATCAGACATTTATATGTCTTACAGGGTGATCGTCCTCATCTGTCTAGCTCCCTCGTGGCGTCATATACAGTTACTACAATATCATTGGCTGTTCCCTCTGCGGTCCATTACATCCCCTGACTGCTTTTATAACTGGCAATTCGGGCTTCTTAATCCCTTCCCCTTTATCACCCAGCCCTCCAGCCCCTCCCATCTGACGACCATCCCTTTGATCTCCGTATCTATGCGTTTGCTTCTATTTCGTTTGCTCATTTATTTTGGGTTGTTTTAGATTGCACATCTAAGTGAAATCACGTGGTATTTGTCTCCCTGTGCCTAATAGCCTGTGGAGCCCTTAATAGCATGTGTTTCACTTAGCATGATACCCTCTAGGTCCCGCCATGTTGTGGCCAATGGCAGGATTTCCTTCTTTTTTACTGCAGAGTCACATTCCAGTGCGCACACGTACGGTGTCTCCTCCGTTCGTTTATCTGCAGATGGGCCTCAGCTCACAGCCGTCGGCAGGCAAAGGCTGTAATTCTGTTTTGTTTCCACGGCAAGCCTTTTTTCAGTTTCCTTCTACTTGAGACAAGCAATGTTGGCTTTCCAGTTACGGGACTTGACAAATGGTTTGCAGGAGAGAAGTTACGTGGAAGTGAGGGAAAAGCGCGAGTTAAATATTAGTACAGTGAACTGCAGGTGCGATGGACGCGGGAAGGCGCGGACATGATGGAAGTTTGGACAAGGCCACTCTGAGGCGAGACCATTTCTAGAACCCATCATTTCCTAGTGTGTTGGCTCGGGCTTTCCTGCCGCTTTGAACCTGGGCCTAGAGGGATTTGGAAACCTGCAACAAGCATGTATTGGATAAATCTGTACCTGGCTCTTGCCACATGACCTCATGCTCTTCTCAGTGCCTTACTAATATAATATGATCTCGTATCATCCTCACAAACAGTGAGATCGGTACTGTTGTCCTATTCTACAGGTGTGAAAACTGAGGCATGGGAGGTCAGGTAGCTGCTGTGAGGTCAGAGCCAGGATTTTGACCCAGCTTCAGATTCTGTGCTGTGAACTCCCCCGAGGTCCCAGCTTCCTCTGTGGGGAGCTCGAGGGGTCCAAGTGGTACAGGTGAGGAGTCCCAGAGCGGAACACCCCTGAGCCACTGCCCTCCTATGCCTGTGCCACCATGGAACCACTTAATAGCATCCCCTGTTGGCTCCCTTCCTTCCCTGTCTGATTTCCCTACCTGAGATCACCTCCAAATAAACGGTTTACACTCAGATTTTGGAGGAGCCCAACCTAAGGCAGGAAGTCCCAACCCTTTTTAGGAGGTGTGACAGCAGGTTGGTGGCAGCCCCTGGGGCTATGTGCAGTCACCAGGCTAGTCCCTGGCATGGCCGCAGACATGGTCCGGATAGTCTCCCAGGTGGGTGTCGAGGAGGTGAGTTGAGCCCCCCAAGTTAATGCCACTGGAGCAGGAGCGAAACCTGGGCTGTCGGACCAGAGCCCTAGTCCTAACCCCACACTACACTCCTGCAGGGTGTCTGCGGCTACAGGGTCCTCCTTGCCACAGCAGGGAGGCCCAGAGATTCGAAGTGCTGGCCCAGGGCTGAGGGCGATGCGCCAGGAGCCGGATGGTCTCTGCCTGTCCTCTCCACACTGCCCACGGCCATGTGAGGATGTCATGGGGTCACCCTGGCTTGCTCCTGCCTGGCTGACCCGCTCCCAGGTGTTAGGAGACTTACTCTAGCGTTTGCTCCAGAGGGTTGCGATCCCAGTGTAACTGACATTGTAATGGGGTCAGAGGTGGTCCCCAGAATGGTATGTCCATGTCCTAATGTTATCAGAGAAACCCTGGTTCTTTTCACCGATGTCGGAAAGAATTACAGATGAGCGAGGCTTTTAGCATGCTCACAATGTTTATTAGTGAACGTGAGAGCAAAACAAGGGTGGCCAAAGGCTGGGGTGGCAAGCTCACCACAGGGTGGCCAGGGGGCTCAGAGTGCCCAGAGCATGGCCGGAGGCCGAAGGCCCGGGGTCCCCTCATGCGGCAAAAGGGCCAGGAGAGCCAAGAGGACTAAGGATGCTAAGAGCTCCAAGACAGTGAGCCTTTTGTTCCGAGGACACACAGAGTGGTGAGATGGGGGTGGAGAAGGTACATTTTGATGGGTGGATGTAGGTGACGCCAGGTTTTCCAGGGGCCAAGGGGCATGGCTACCTAAATTCAGGCATGTGTGGGGGTCTGTTACCCTGAATCCTTATCTTGCTCCAGACTCTGTTCGTTGTGCATGCACGGTGGGGCAGGCAGTTCATCAAAGGTGTTTTACGGGCCTTTACTTTGGGTACTGTAGACCCCCTCCCCCCTTTCTGGCCTTGGGGTGAAAGCACAGTCTCAGGGCTTTCCTGTCCCAGTGAGGGGAGGTGACACGCACAGGCTTGCAAGGGCGCCCCTGTCCTGCACTATCACAGTTGTTCCGAATGCCAGGCAGCCTTATCGGACCAGGATGACTGGGTCAGCGGGTGAGACAGGCCTCCCTGTGCTTCTAGCTGTCTGGATTAAATTCTTCATTAGATTGTAATGGTGAGGGTCCTGCCTTCTGCTGCTCATTCTGCTAGAACACTAATCTCCGGAACGTGTGGATGGCGAGCTTATTTGGGAAAAGGGTGTTGGTAGATGTGGGGAACTTAAGGCTCTAGATATGAGGTCAAAATAATTAATAAAATCTTTTTTTAAATGTCTATTGTTGTTAGCCACCCACTATGTGCTATTTGGTGACAGCAGCCCTAGGAAACGAATACATACCTTTATTTGTTTCATTTCATTCTTGAAAGGAATTTTTCAGCAATTTCCCTTCATCTACCAGGACTCAGATCACAGAGCAGGACACAGAGGACATATTAACTGCATAGGAGCTTGGGAAGAACGGAGAGAGGGCGCTGGTGTGAGGGTAGGATGCAGGAGGTGGGGTGGGTATTCAAGGAAAGCGGACAGCACCTGCAAAGGTCCTGAGGCTGCAGGAGGAAAGGTGGAAGAGGTTCTGAGCCCCGAAAGGACATGGTGGGGATGGAGCCTGTGGGAGACTCCGGCCTGCGAAGTCCTCCGGGTTGCACATGTACTAAGTCTGCCAACACAAGATCTGCTTGGGGAGAGAAAGGGCGGGCAAATCTCCCTAAAGAGAAGTGTCCTGAGCACCTCCCTCTCGTTTTTTTTTTTTTTTTTAAGATTTTATTTATTATTTTCCAGAGAGAGGGGAAGGGAGAGAGGCAGAGAGGGAGAGAAACATCACTGTATGGTTGCCTTTCACCTGCCTCCAGCTACGGACCTGGCTGGAGATCTGGCTGGAGACCTGGTTTGCAACCTGGTTATGTGCCCTGGCTGGGAATCGAACCAGCGACCCTTGGGTTCGCAGGCCGGCGTCTTATCCACTGTGCCACCAGCCAGGGTCCCCTCAGGGTGTTTATTGACTTCAGGCTACGTAGACATATATGGCAGGTATGCAAAGCTTATCAATCAATGGTATATGGTGCTGATTACAGAAAATAGATACTGTTTGTAGATAATAATTGAAGGAGAGGGAGCAGAGATCCCCCTCAAGTCAGGACTGGCTGAACAAGAAGACACCAGGCGGCTTTAAGGCAGGGTGCGTGAGGTCACTCTATGCCGGGGAGGCTGGGAGCAAGGCAAGTTTCAAGGGATAAAATATAGCTTCCTTAGGCCAGATCGCCCATGGAAAACCTCCTGGCTGGGCGCCGGGCCTTGCTTGCCTCCAGCATCCCCAGTTTTCAGGCCAAGTCTTGCAGGCTCTTTGTCCTAGGCCTTGCTTGCTCGGGGCTACAGTTCCGGGAACCAGACCAGAGGGTCTCAGAGGGGCGGAGTGCGGGCGGGGAGCACAGCCCGGCCCCACCCCGAGGCTGGTGAGCAGAGTCGGGCCAGGGAGCCGCACAGGTGTTTCACGTTTGGCAGTTCTCGCCGCAGTGGGGTTGGGCGGGAATGAGAAAGGGCTGGGCAGAGGAGAACCGGCCGAGAAACCTATCCCACAATGCACAACTTAATGGCATGCAGAGTATGTCGGGAGGTTTGAAGCATCTCTTTGGGAATGAGCAGCATTTGACCACCCGGTCGCCCCTCAAGCCTTCTCGGTCACGTGTGTGGTTAACGGTTAAGCCTGTTGAACCTGGATCAGCAGCTTCTACCTTGAAAGCCCTCAGGCTCTGCGGTCAGGAGGGGAGAGGTTGCCCAGGGTGGTCCCAGGATGGCCACCCCTGTCCTAGGCCGTGAGCCAGCATCACAGGCTGCTGGCCTCTAACCGGGGCTCCGCAGCCACCCCTAGTGAACCTGTGGGAACGGAGCACAGGCTGTTCATGCTGCTGAGTCATTGACCCCAGGAAAAGCAAGGGCCCTGGGCCCACGCCACATGTTCTCACTCCACAAACGGGTCTCACTTAGAACCTGCAATAACCCCTGACGCCCTGAGGGCCTGGAACCGGCCTGACCCAAGCCCCCACCTGAGAATGGAACCAGCCCCCGAAGTTCTGAAGAGAGGTTACCCTGCCCTGACCCCCAAACTGATGGGCGCCGCCCTGCCCGGGGAAACTCACTCCAGCGCTCTACCCCTGGGCTGGCATGAACCCTGGACAGTGAGATGCCAGGCAGCCGGGACCTGTCGCCTGGCTGACCCCACCAGAGGGACTCAGGGCTGCGTGGGCCTGGGGGTGGGCAGAGCCCCTTCCTCAGAGGCCACAGGGGCACCTCTGCTCCTAGCAGGGCCCCCACAGGGGAGGCCGAAAGCTGTGGTTGCCGCCTGCTTCGTGCGGCTCCAAGTGTGGTCCCCGGCAGCGTCACCCTTATCCGGGACTGGCTTCTGCAGAAATGCAGTCTCAGGCGTTGCACAGACCTCAGTGCGGGTTTCCAAGAGGGACTTTGTCCTTTACGACGCTGAGTCCTGGTCAAAATATAAGCTTCTTGTACACAGGGAACTTGCCTCGTCCCTAAATGCCCCTCAGCCCCGGCTGCTCAGTGTTTGCTGTGTAAAGGAGGGACCAGTGTGACAGAAAGCATGCTTGCCCCTGGGTGCCATGCCATGTCAGGCTCTGCTCTCCGCCTCATCAGGCACCTGGCACCCGGGGCCTGGAGGGCACATAGGGCGATGAGACACTCCCCTGCCAGCCCGAGCTGGAAGGTGCTCTTGCAGAGAGACAGACGCCTGGGGACACGTGCTCCCCACTGTCCCCCTGCCCTTCCCCCCACACACACCCCTCTGCCCCCAGCTTCCCAACACTCCTTCAAGAGCCTCAACCCAGGTCACCACTTCTTCTCCAACTAAGGACCTGCCTTTAAGGAACCTGCGTCGTGACATTGCCCAGGGGACACAGGCAACCCGAGGCCCCACTTCACAGGGTCTCCTGAGGATTGTCATCTGGTTTATGGGAGCTGAAGGGGAGCGTGGGGTGGACAGAGCATGCATGTACCTCTCTTCCCTCCCCAAACCCGACAAGATTGAGGAAGCTGAGAAAAGGCAGAGTAAGAAGGGAAGACATGTAAAGACTATGGGACATATGGACAAAGGAAACCCACCGACCCAGGGGCCCATAGCCCCACTCAGGAGGAAAAGACGGAGCCCCCAAACCAGAGCTTTTGTGGACATGTAGTGGCACCAGCTGGCAGGCTGAGAGGTTTGGGAGGGGCAGGCGAAGGGCATCAGGTAGTTACTAGGAGTGGCATTAGCAGAATAGCCCCAGCACCCCTTCGCCACCAACTCCAGCGTTGGTCCAGGGGCCAAAGGCTCAAGTCCAGCTAACGAGAGCTCTGAAACTGGGAGCGAGGGCCACAGAAAGGAGCAGCACCGAGCAACAAAAGGGTCCCATACCGAAGGAAAGCGCTCTGTTCAAAAAATTGGGTCCACTAGCTGTGCCTGGCTGTGGGGCTCGCCTGCTGGCCCCACCACCCTGTGACCATGGGCAGGGCTCTTGCAGCCAGAGATTTTGGTCTCAGTCAGGTGACAGGAATTCCCACTTGGCCTAGAAAGGACGTTCAGCAAGCAACGGTTTTGACCAGACCCCCTCTCCCCACCATCTACGGATAGGAACAGACAACCAGAATCATCAACGCCAAGGGGTTCACTTCAGAAGTGAAGTCGCACGGTAAGCGGAAGAAAAAGTGAAATCATAGTTTATATTTTCAGAGACATTTGAGAGCGCCTCTGTATTTTAAAAACAGGCCACCGTGAAAAGGACACATTCTCAGCATTTTGGAAACTACAGACGGGACTGTCGAATTCTGAAACTGCCAGTTAACAGGTGGAACAGCAAAGCAGACACCGTTACCTGGAAGTTCACTGTACGTGAATTTCCCGGAACACAAAGTAAAGGACAAAGAGATAAAAAACAGGAACAAAAAGTTACCAGACATGGAAGACAGACAGGGGTTTCAACACCTAGCTAACAGAGGTTGGAGAAAACATTCATCTTCAGAGTTGAAATGATGGGAAAAAATTAGAGAAAAAATATGTCTCCAAAATGAATTGTTTAGATGACAAGGTCCTGGTAAGTGCTGAGCAGGAATATTGAAAGAAATGATACCCACCAAGCAACATGTCTAAACCCCAACAATAGGGATGATTTTATACATTAAGTTCCTACAGTGACTTTTGCAATACATAGGGGACCTTGGCCTTCAGTCACCCATCTGTTCATTCTTTCAACTGCAAACCCTCACTGAGGACCTGGGCCCTCTGTCAGTTATACAGATGAGCAGGTGAAGAACACAGATGCAGACCCTGTGCTTAGTCTTCGGGAAGACACAGGAAGACACAGGAAGGCAGGCGCTGCTGCCCAGCACCTAGGAAACAGTCCTGGAGCCAGGCTGTTCAGTGACTTTGGTGACTTAACTTCTCCCGGCCTCAGCTTCCGCCTCTATAAAACAAGAATTACAAGAGCGGTTCCCATCTCGTAGGCTGCTTCGAGGCTCTGTGTACCGCCCTCAGAACAGTGACTGCTCATGGTAAAAGTAAGCATTGTACAGGCAGTTGATAAAGACCTAAAGATGGTTCTAAAGAGAAGGGGTCTGGGAGCATAAAAGGGGAGCCTGACCCTCCCTGTGGGACCCAGGATCCTGAGGACCTTAGGAGTTGCCTGGGTCTGGCCTTTCTGTAACAGGTTTTAGATCCGCAGTCCCTTGGCTAAGTTCCGACACCTCCTCTGCGGGGCCAGGGCCTCTGCTGTCCAGTCAGCTCACGTAGGACACAGGCCTGCTGCCTGGGGCCCTGGGCTTGTCACCCCCTGTTTGGGTGACGTGATGAGGATGGCCGTGTCACTGGTGCCTGAGGGAAGCCGCCCTGGCCCTCTAGACTTTTCACATTTTATTAGGTTGTTTTGCTCATCCTCAACCTGATTTCTTTCCGGTGCATGCGCTTCCGAAGCCTGAGGCCACAGGCGCAGTGAGTGGGCAGGGGAGCCCGGAGATGAAGGGCTGTGGGCTGGGACATTCTTCTGGAAGGTGGTGAGAGAGGAGGCAGGTGAGGTGGGCTGCCTCTCGGACTCTCCCCAGAAGCAGGCAGGCAGAGGGGCTCCTGGCCAAGCTCTCTCCTAGGACCTGGGGTGGGGGTGTGATGCGCCCCCTCTGGGCAGGGTCTCCAAAGGTTTGGAGGCTTGAACCTGAATGTCCATGAAGCCCCCCAGAAGGAGGATAAGAACCGGGTTGACTTGGTGATTTTCTTCTCTTGAAGCATCTGCCTCCTGCTTCTGGAACAATAAATAAAAAGGATAAATGTGCCTCCTGAGGGGTGGGCATGTGGTCAGGGGGCAGCCAGGTCTGCACTTCTGTAGGGCATCTTCTGCCTGAATCAAGCTTTGAAAAGACTGGGTGGGAACAAATGGAAGTGCCAAGAGTGAGCCACTGAGCACAAGGTGCCCTCAGAAGGCACCAGAAAAGACCGCTGAGGGCCCATTACCCAGGAAAGCAAAGGCAACAAACAGAAGGCAGGCGGCAGGGGATGGACCCAGGTAGGCGGAGCTGCAGGAAAGTCCGGCCTTGGGCCTCCCACTTTGGGAAGGGCTGGCCAGAGCCTGAGGGTGGTGGAAAGACCCCAAGTTTCAGAACTGTATCGTTCTGGCGTCCGGCGAAAGCTCAGACTGCCGCAGATGACCAGGGTGCCCTGGAGGCTGAGACAAAGTATTGTCCGCAAGCAGCCTCCACCTACCTGAACCAATAAAGCTCGGACCTGAGCTGTCTGGTCAAAATCCTACCTCCTGGCAACTCTAGCTCAGCTCAGACCCTCTCCCACCATCTCTCCTCCCTGGGTCCCAGAGCCTCCTGCACCCTTGTTTCTCAACCTTCCTACAAAGCAAGGGCCAGGCAGGTTACCTACGATGGTCCAGACCCACAGAGGAAGTAAGGAAAACCCTTCCTTAGGTAAACTGAGTCAGGATGCAAGAGAACATGGCCAACCTCTTCAATGAAGTGAGAACAATGTTGATACCAAAACCTGATAAAGATTGGAGGCGGGGGAGGGAGGGAAGGAAGGGAGGAAGGAAGGAATAATACAACTTGTCTCAGAATGCTCACCCCTGGAGAGAAAGGATGGTCCAGCATCCTTTGGAAAACTCATTAACGTAACTCAGGATAGTCATTAATAGAGTTCATCAGATTCATGGATTTAACAAGAGAAGTCATACAACCTCCACAGGTGCTCAAAGGCATGTGGCAAACTCACCAAGCGTTCTTGATTAAAAACGACAAACCATGAAAGAATTCTTTTATCACCAGAGTGGAGAGAAAGAAGCCTTGCTAATTGTGATGCAAAAATCCAAAAGTCAAAAAGACAAGACTGAAAATTTAATAACCAAAAAAATTCCACAGGCAAAAAGAAATCATTAACAATAATGGGCTAACAAAGTCAAAAGACACAGTAAAAAAGAAAAAAAAAGTATATAAAAGTATATACTTTTATCACAGAAGAGCCAACCTAACATATAAGGGGGCTTATGAAAATTGGTGAGGAAACCACAACTGCAATAAAAAAATAGACAAAGCATACAAAGAAATAGTTTGTAGAAAAAAGCATACATCTTAACTATAGTAAAAGATGCTCAGTCTCATAACAAAAGAAATACAAAATATAACTTAACTGAGATGCCATTTGTCACCCATGATATTGGTAAGATGCCACAGGTGTGGCAGTGCGCTGGGTTAGGGAGTTGGGGACAGTGGAAGCAGGTGTGTCCGAAGGAGCCAACAGGGCTGCCACTGAAAGCCACAAGCTCCCTTATGCCTCCACCAGGCAGCCTGGCTTCCAGGATTTCACACCTTCAAGACAGTCTATAACTTTCAACACCTTTGTGATATCGAAATATTAGATACAACCCAATAGTCCATCAACAGGAGACTGTTAATAAATTACAGCAATCCAGACAACAGAACACCATACAACTGCAACAGGTGACAAAGGGCCTCTCAGAGGCACGAGGTGTGGGGGATGAAATGAGGTGCAAAGCTACCTCTGTATGAAAGAAAGTAACAGAAGAATGCACATTTACCCTCCCTCGTATGCAGGCGCACAATCGAAAGGATGCACAAGAAACTCAATGTGGATGGTTACCTAAGGGGTAACTCGCGTGGCGAGTATGAGCCCTGAGGGTGAGCATTTCCTCCTAGACCTTATTTTACATTTTTCTGGTTTTGAACCATGTGGATTGACTGCCTATTCAACAATTCTAAAACTTAATGCATACGTTTGAAGAAGCTCTAAGATTTTCTGGAGGTGCGTATAATGTTGGTGGTAGTGATCCCTGGGCAGTGGAGGTTGGGGAAAGGATGTTAACCTGTCGGCTTCTACACTCTGGACCATGGGGCTGTGTGTCTTGTGCACACACAACTTCTCGATTAAAAACTACTCATAGTTACTTATGGTGCCATGTTTCTGGATGCACAGAAACAGGTCATGGGGGTTCCTCTGGGGCGTGGGGCCCCAGAGAAGGGACTTTTGTTGCTCCTGACGTGAGTCTGTGACTTTTACTACATGCACACTGTATGGGAGAGCAAGGGGACTGAGTCCGAGTCCCCTCCAGCCTCCCTCCCCTGCAAAAGGCACACGGGTGCACTTAAAAGGGTTTGCAAGATGAGGTTTTATGTGTAAGTGCTGGGAGATCTAAGCCACAGCTGGACAGTGACTTGAAGAATATTTCAGAGGGAGGAAAGACGTGCCTTAAGCTCTGTTTTGGGGGCGGAAAGTCATGTTCTTGGAGAGGAAATAAGGAAGAGAGAAGACTATGTTCCCGCTGTGATCCATCAATCCCACCTGCACGTGAGGCCTGTTCTTTAGACAAGAAGATAATGAGACATTTTATGGGCACTGTTTCTTTATTTAACTTCTTTCCTTTTTTGTTTTATTTTATTCTTTTTTTCTTTATGGTTACTGTCTCTTGACTTTCCGATGAATCACTGGTTCTCTTCACATGGCCATAGCCGAAGAAGCGTTGAACCTGGAAGTCCTGGAGTCGGGACGGGAGACCCTGCAGAGCCAAGGAAGGACCCTCACCTGCTCCGGACGCCAGGCCCCTGCCAGAGCGCAGGCCGGGGCCACATCCAGTGAGCCCCGCTGAACCTGAGATGCTTTACCTTCAACCGGAGAAACCAAGAAAGAACAAAGGGTCAGGTGCAAGGGCGGTGGTGAGGATGAGGATGATGGCTAACATTCATTACCTCATTCAATCTTACCTCCTTAAGTGGAAGGCCCCGAAGTAGAGCTGAGGAGCTGAGGGTCAGAAAAGAAAGGTGAACAGCCTGAGGTCATTTGGCAGCTGGGTTTAGCCTTGGCCTTGGCTTGAATTGACAGAGCCCTTGGCTAGCAATCAACCCAATGGCAATAGTGGTTCAATGAGAACCAGGGGTTTAATTTACACCAACTAATTTAATGAGACACTTGCAGGGCTTGGGGACTCTATAACCCGGGGCTGCCTGCCTCCCTCCCCTGGGCCTCTTTTCCCCACCGGGGCCTGGGAACGCGCCAGGATGGGCACTGAAGCGAGTTGATGCTGTAAATGCTGCCGTCCTGGGTGTGACCACCAGGTGGCGCAGCCGCCGTATGAAGCTCGGGGGGGGGGGGGGGGGGCAGCAGCCCCAGAAAAAAAGAAAAGACAAATTTAAAATGTCTTGGCCTGGAAGCAGAGAGCCAGTTGGAAGTTCCAGGAGCCTTCTGTCATATCTGGGAGGTCTGACCTTCTGCTGTAAGCAAAGCCTAGGGGTGTCCACGACAAGCAAAGGGCAGGGGAAGAGAACATTTTTTAAAGAACATGGAAGAAAAAGAAAAGAATTCTCTTGGACACCTTTGATTTAGCTCTAGCCCAACAATTCTGCAGGCAAGGCTGCGTCCCACTGCAGGAGAATCATCTGGGGGCCTACGTTAAAATGCATATTTCTGGGCCCCCAAGGAAACTGCATTTCAGCCAGCACCCCTGGGGTTCCTGATCCAGGCTCAAGTCTGACACACCAGCAGCGCCAGGGAGGGGAAGTCGCTGTTCAAGGCAACGGTTGGGGGTCCGGGCCTGCCCCTGTGAGGATGGTGTTTGCGTGTAGGCATAAAGCACAATTATTTTCCGTGGAAAATTCAGTCTTTGGGTTGTTCCGAGTGGGGTTATGCCCAGTGGCCTCCTGTGCTTGAGTGAGAGTTGGTTCTCTCTCCACCTCTCTATTTGCTGTTTCAAAGTGCATAATGAGCCCTGGCCGGGAGGTTCAGTTGGCTGGAGCATCGTTCTGTATACTGAAAGGTGCAGGTTCGAACCCTGGTCAGGGCACATAGCTGGGCTTCATGGGTCAATCCCCAGTCAGGGTACGTGCGGGAGGCAACCAGTTGATGTTTTCTCTCACATCAGCATTTCTCTCTCTTTCCCTTCCTCTCTCAAATCCATAAACATATCCTTGGGAAATGTATAATGAGCTCCTGCCCAGAGAGGTGGGGTAAGGAAGCAACCCTGGCTTTGGAACCCCAACTCCTTGGCTTCCTGGCTGGATGACATGTTGGCCGAGTTCCCCAAGCCCGGTGAGGAGGTTCTGGGAAGCACAGGTCCAACCCACACGTCATGCACGCATGACTTCTCCCCGGAGCTTAGCTGATCCCCTCTCACACCCTGGAAGGTCTCCCGGGTTAGTCTTCATTGTGACCCAGATCCTGAATTCCAGCCTTTGGCTGATATTTGTTCCAGGACAGGCCGGAGGCCACACAGCAGCTGGCCAGGGGCAAGGGAGAAAGAGAGGGTTTGAAGTTTGATTTGAAACCCAACTCTGCTGTGTGGCCTGGGGAAAGCTGCCCACCCTCTCTGAGCCTATTTCCTTGTCTGGGGGAATTAGTACCGCCTTTCACCTGTGCTGCAATGAGTGCATGAGAGGGTGTAGGCAGCAGGGTCAGCACAGAGCAGAGCAAGCAGCAGACCAGGTAGGGCACTGGGAGGCAGAGGGCTGGCTTCACTCCTCACACCAAATGGGGCTGGTGTGAGACACTGGGTCAGGGAGGCGTGACTTTGTGACTTGACTTATTCCTGAACCTGCAAGTCTGCCCGGCTGCAGGGCCTACAGAGGGGCTCCTAAGGGAAGCCCGGAAATTGTAGCCCTGGTTTCCACCCTGGGGGAGCTTACAATCTAATAAAGGCAACCTGGAACCTGGAAATAGAAGCTCCCAAAATAGCGGCATCTGTGAGCTGGTCTCCCAGGGCAGCCGGGTAAGGAGGGACTGTCACAGGCCTGAGCCCCCGCCTGCTCTGCAAGCACTCCCACCCCATTCCTGCCTCCTCAAAGCCCAGCGAGGAGGGGCCTGCCCTGTCCTCACCTCTGTGCTTCAGCAGAATGGACTGAAATTGCCCAGCATGAGTGAAGGTTAAGCCAAGTTGCCCAGCCCCGCGCTTAAAGGGCCACCGGTGGAGGGTCCTGAAAGTTTAAGATTTGGGAATGTGAGCCCCGGAGCCCGCATGGCATCACCCCCACAGCTGTAATTCAGTAACATCACAGCCGTGGCATCTTACTATTGTTTTTTAAAGCCACTTGACCTTTCACTCAAGGTTGGAGAATCAGAGCGCTTTCCGCACCCCAGGGCACCATGATCTTCATCCTCCAAGGTCCCCAGAGCAGCAGGGCACCCACGCAGCCACTCCTGGAAACAGGGTGAGCAGGAGCTTCTGAGAACATCTAGGTCACCTCAGGACTGACATGACCCCAGCCTGCCCATCTGGAGAGGTGATGGGGGCAGATTTGGGGGCCTGGGGTCCCGTGCTTGCCAGAGGTTACCAGCAGCAGGCCAGACACTCCCAGGCTCCCAGGCAGCTACCCTCCCCCCCCGCCCCTCCAGGAGCCCTGCCCTGGTGCAGCAACTCTGGCCTCTGTGTTAACTGAGCTCTTGGAGCGAGCTAGGGGTGCGGGCCTCTTCCAGACCCCACCAGTCATCCCTCTCCTCGCCCCTCCATCTTCTTACCTCCAGTGTGCTTGCAGACAACTTCTTGGTGGCCACTACTGGCCACCGCTGCTGGGCCCAAGGGCCGGACAATGGTTCTGAGGCCCCCGCAAATCTCACACCCTGTCATCACCATCCCACAGGGCCCCAACCATGAGCCCCATCGGTGTTTCCACCTCCTCCAACCACAGTGGCAGATTCTGGCACCCAGAGCCATGGCCACTGACTGGAGCGAGGCTGCCATGGAGCCGTGCGTGGACAGCTGGGGCTAGGACTGCAGCACCTTCACTGCCACCATGGTGGCCAAGGTAAGGGCCCCCTGACTCCCCCATCCTGCTCACACCATAGCTTTCCTCCTTCCTGGCCTCCCAGTGACAGCTGTCCACCAGAACTAGGGTCACATCACCTCCGTCACTGAAAACGACATGCTACCCTCAACATGTGTTACTGCTCACGTGGCTCAGACTCTGATCCGTGGCTCGGGTTGCAGGGTGGCTGGGGAGGCTCCCAGGATCTTACATTCAGTGGTGGATTCAGAATCAATCCATATTTAAACCAATAATACCATCATAATAAACCTCCTTTTGCCCTTTAAATAGCCAACACTGTTCCAAATGCTTTCCCTGTAGTTGCAGTTTCACTGTGACCTCATGGGGTGGGCTTGTTATTGTCCCCATTTAATAAAGGACAAAACAGAAACACAGAGAGGCTAAGTAACTTCTCATAGGACACACAGCAAAAGTACCTGGGGCCTGATTCAATGTAGGCAGTTAGGAGTCAGAACCTGGGACTCCAGCACTGTCCTGTCCGCCTCCAGGGTGGTGATGAGCACAAAGGGGAAAACAGGTCCCTTGAGTGGGGAAGGGACTGGCAGAGGGGAAGGCCTTTCTTAAAAGGGATCGTTTAAAATGAGGTCTGGATTACTAGAGAAGGAATCAGTCACCCAACAGCTGGAGAGAGCCCAGAGGTCTCGGCCAAGAGTGGGAGGGGTGGGGGGAATAGTTGAGGGGCTCCATTTTCTTCAAGTGCAAAGGAAAGTCATTGGAGGTTTTGGGGCAGGGAAGCCATGTGTTCTGATTTGCATTTTCTAGAGGTCACTTTGCAGGGTGGCTCCTCCCTCCATCACCCAGGAGGAGGGAAGCTGTCAGGCTTCCGTGGAGGACTGACCTTGGGGGGTGGGGGATGGATGCCCCTTGTGGGCTGGAGGGAGACACTGAAAACAATCACAGTGACAGGTGCCCGGCCCCCATCCATCCTCATGGCCTGTGAGAAGCAGCTGGAGGAGGAAATGGGCTCAGCCAGGTGCAGGAACTCTCCCAAGTTCGCCAGCCAGTAACCAGGGGAGTTAGAATTTGAGCCCATGTTTAACCACTTCACACCACTACGCACTCCAGCGGCCATCACACTGTCAGACCCAGAGTCCTGTCATATTCATCACTTTCTTCACAGTCGTGACATGCTGTCCGCTGTGAGTAGAGTGGAGGCCCACAGCCAGCACACCCCTTCTACCTCTGTCACCTGGCCCTAGGGATCTAGGGGCCCTACTGTGGGTGGCCAAACCTGAAGGACCCAGGCTGGGAACTCTAACCTGGGCCTCCCTCTGCCACCTTGGTCCCACTAATTCATGTCCCCTCCTTCTCTTCCAGTGTGTGACCCCCAGGGCCTGAAGCTCAGGAGCCAGGCTGGCTTGTGGCCGGGATCCTAGGAGCTGGGCTGCTCCTAGGGCCTCCTGTCTTGCTGGTAAGTGTCCCCTACTCCCCTCCTTGTGGCTCCTTTAGGACAGAAAGGGGGAGTGGGCAACAGCGGTACCGAGATGTCACATGCGTGTCCATGTTCCCTAAAAGAGGGGGACTCCCTTGGTCCAGGGTCTGGACGTGGGTCCCAGGTCACGAGGGGGCAATAATGCCCAAACACCCAGGTCTGGGGAGAAATGCCCCTGAGCATGGTCACGCTCGAGCCTTCACCTTTATTGAGCACCTATTATGGGCTGGATGTTACCTAGCCCCTGCCCTCAGGGAGCTAATAGTCTTCTGGGAGAAACAGGCCCCTCTTTTTTTTTTAACTTCAAGTACAAGACATGCTATGAAATAGAAATCCTCCTACTCTCCTTTCCCTCCCCCCCTCCCCTTCCTTCTCTGTCCTTCCCTTCCTTTCTCCCCCCTGCCCTGCCCCCACCCCACCTGGTGGTATGCCCGGGAAGTATCCAGGACCTTCCCATCTCCCTCTGCCCTGTCCTCCTGCCAGCCATGCTACCCCGTGCTGATAACGCCTCTCAGCCTGTAACCCCAACTGTCCCCTTGGGGCTTCCATTTGGAAGCACCTCACTGACGTGGGCTGCTGATGCCCAGCTCCGCCCCTCCCACCAGACCCCATCCCAGACAGCAGCCCCCACCCCATGGGTTCCCCAGGACCCTAGGAGCCACCCCTGTTCTCCCTCCCTCACTCCCCCAGCCCAACCCCCGCCTCCTGCACTGTCCCTTCATTCAAGTCACCACCGCCTCCCCCTGGGCAGGCCCCAGCCACCTCCCAGCTCTCAGCCTCTGCCGGCCACCGCCCACTCTGCTGAGGAAACCAGCCAGAAGCTCTCATGGTGGCTTTGAAACACTTGTGTGAGCATCGGGTGTCCGCCTCACTTAGGACAGTCCCTGCCCATGCCCACCTGTCCCCCTACACCCCGCCTCTGCTTTGTGCCCAGCGCACTGGCCTCAGCTCCAGGCCTCTGCCCAGAGAGGCTGCCCAGCTGGAGCCCCTGCCCCGGCCTTGGGCACCCCTCATCATACCACCCCCACAACACCCACTCATTTATTGTGTCCCCACCGGAGGTAGCTCCGAGAAGGCACGGGCAGTGTGGTATCTCCGGTGCGGCATGTGACACAATCATAGCGTCATAGATGGATGAGTGGCCTCCCGACCCCTGACCTCCGGGCAGCTCAGGTTCTGAGGTCCCACTGCTGTGTCCCATTCTCTCCCCACGTGTCCTAGCTTCCTAGAAGGCAGATTAGTGGTCCCTGATCTTTCTGTGCTTTTGAATTGTCCAGATCATCCTGACCTCGATGACACTCAGCGAGTCACTTGCCCAGCCTTCCTTCTGCCATGGGGAGGCGGGGTTCAAGGCCACTACATGTGGCCCTCACCTGCACGCACCCACATAGCCTTTCAGTGGTGGACCATGACCCACAGGCAGGCTGTCACCATGACGATTGTGGGATGTACTTCCTGTACAGGCCAGATGGCCCCGGTGGTCTGGCCTTCGCCCTGTAGGAGAGGCGAGCCCTCCATCTGGCCACATTGGCGCCCTTCTTTGCCATCTTCCTGATGTCCTGGTAGGTACGGTGTGGGGCCTTTTCCCCTGGGGACAGCATCAGTCGATGGGGGAGCCGGGTAGAGGTTGCCCCTCAAGCCCCAACCTGACTGGTCATGAGTTCCAGAACATTGAGAGCCATGGAAAGGGGTGACGTGAAATAAGCCCTACTGGGGAGAAACAGTTTGGGGTTCAGAGTTCCAGGGTGGAGGCCTCCAGCGGTCGGAGGGTCCCATCCAGCCCTCTAGCCTCGCTCACATTGGTATCAGCACCCCCATACCCTGCGGCCTCATTTACACGTCACCTGTGGAGCTCATGGGCATCCGCGCCCGTGAGGCCGGCATTGGATATGAAAAGATAGTCATCATCACTCTTATTTTGGTGCTTGAAAAATCCCTGAGGTCTGTGAACACAGTGGAATCTTGCTACTCTTTGTTAATTTGTTCCAGAACGTGTGACGGGCGCCGAAACCAATGAGTACCAAACAAAGCATTTTCTCTTATGGGCCAGCGACGCGAGTCATACAAGTTCTAGCAAGTGTGACAGGTCCGGAGCGAGCACTGAGCACTGAAACACTTTATTCTCATGAAAATGTGGCAAGTACAGGGTTTGACAAATTCTGAAGCCAGCGAGTTCCGAGGTCTGACTGTTCCCACTCGAGTGGGGACTAGAAGAAGAGATTCTGGAAAACAAACACAAAGTCGGGTCCCCATGAGTTCTCATGAGCCCAAGAGTCCGAGCTGAGCTCACCTGGGCCCAGGTAAGGCTAACGTGAGAGTCATTCTTTACTTCTCGGGCATTTATTGCACTCTTGCCCCGTGCCAGAAATGGTTTTAGGCAGTGTGGACAGTCAGCAAATAAAGCCACTGACCACACAGAGTTTTACTGTATAAGCCGGATCTGTAAGCAAGGAGGAAGACAGCCTATAATGACACCCATGAGGCAAGCCACCCTGGTCGCACTGATTAGGTGTGTCCTGATAGCACCAGATGTGTATTAGCCTCTCCTCTAATGAGGGAGATGATGTCATCACCAGTGTTTTCGGATGAAGGACTGAGGACACTTGGCTGGTGGGTGCCAGAGGCAGGGTGGGGACCCAGGCAGGCTGATGCTTTTGGCTGGGAAAGCTGGGCCCCTTTCACCAGGGAGACCCTTCTCCCTGCCCACCTGCCCCAGGGCTGGCAAGAAGCAGGTTTGTTTAGTAACCCATTTGGTTCTGGCTGGGGATATTTTAACCGTGTGGTTTTATTTTTAAAATTCAGCATGATGTAAGCTTCCTGCCATGGCAGCCGCCCCAGAACCAGCTCATGTGTGCCGGCTGTGCGCCCTGCCCAGGTGGGTTTTCCTGTAAGTCCCAATCGAACCTGACCCTTGCTTTTCACTGTGCTCTCCTGGAAGTCACTTAGGCTGCATTGTTTTGTTAAGGGGCTTTTCCTTAGTCCCAGGCACCTTGGGTGCCCACATGAGGCCTGGGGGTGGGAGGCAAGGAGTCCATGCGCCACGTGGGCCTGGCAGGTGACACCTGGCGAGGAGGTGGCTCAGCCTTAGTTCAAACGCTGTTCATCATCTGGAGCAAGTTACTGGCCACTCGGGACCCCTCTGTCCCCACCTACACATGGGGCCATAAACGAACCTCTCTCTCAGGGTTGCTCGCAGAAGGAAGGAAAAGCAAGTCAGATTTGATTGGGCCTTATTTTGAAATCAAAGATTAGGAAAATGTTTATTTTATGCTCTATTTAAGCACACGTGGGTTGTTAGGACAAACACTGGTTACAGCCTAGAACAGAGAACGGATCAAATGCTTTTTTTTTGTTGTATGTTTCTGACAAAGTAGCCAGAGTGACCCACGGTCCTTTTCTCACCCACCCGGGGGTGTTCGGGGCTCTCCCAGTAGCTGCACAGTGTCCGCGTTATTCTGTCGCAGGCCGGGAAGCAGCGGACCTCCTGGGTTTGCCTGTCTTTGGCTGCCACCCCGGCTGTCGCGGGCTGTCCCCTGTGAGTGTGGGCCCCCTCGCCACCCTCACAGACGTCAGGAAATGCAGCAGCTTCTCTGCTGCTGTTGGCTAACAACGTCAGCTGCCACGGGCCCAGCCTCAGGTGACACAGCAGGGATGGCTGGGCTGAATATCCAGGTGAAACCGGGAAAGGGCCAGATTCGAAAAGGGGTTGAGAATAAGTTCATGTTGTGGCTGCTTGTGGATCCAAATTCAGCCTCCCAAGTGTGGAAAGTGAGCTCTTTGGGGACTTGAAGCCTGTGTGGCAGGGTGCCCCCGGCCCCGGCGGACTGCGGTCTGCCAGCAGGAAGGTCCCTGGAGGAGTTATGATACAGCAAGCCCCGGCCCACCTGTGGGGAGCAGGGAGCGGCACGGCCCTTCCGAGTTGTTCCTCTGGCCGTGGAGACCTGTCATGGGGTGCTGTGCCCAGCTGAGAGGCAGCTCCCCGCCCCCCGAAGGGCTGGGGAAATCGGACCTTCCACCCTGCAGGAGGGACAACCTAACTAGAGACCACTGGTTTTCTGCCTGTGCCCCCTTAATTCCTTGGGTTCCTAATGTGTAAAATGGGTGTTAAAAAAGATGAAACATCATGGCCCTAGGTGGTATGGCTCAGTGAATTGAGCACCAGCCTGTGAACCCATGTGTCGCTGGTTCGATTCCCAGTCAGGGCACATAACCAGGTTGCAGGCCAGGTCTCCAGCCAGGTCCGTGGCTGGAGGTAAGTGAGAGGCAACCATACACTGATGTTTCTTTCCCTTTCTTCCTCCCTCTCTTCCCCTCTTTCTAAAAATAATGAATAAAATCTTTTTTAAACATAAATATTAAGAAAAGAGAGATGAAACCTCAGCCTAGCTCGGAGAGTTGTTTCGGGATTTCAGTGAGTTGTTCTATGAAAGCACCAAGGACAGGGCCGGGCCCACAGCCCAAACCCGGTCTGCGCAGCTGCTGTTTGGGTGACGGGGTAGGGAGCTCGCAGGGGAGCAGGAACCAGTGCACGGCCCCGTGATGCTAACCACTGGGGCAGTGAGCCCTTACTGTTTCAAGATAACATCTTACGTAACCCAAGTGGTAGCCCCACAAATGCGGCTGTGTGCCGCTCCGCTGGCAGGCCAACGGAGACAGAGGTTATGTAACTTGCTTAAGAACGCCCAGCCCAGAGGCAGGGCCGCTGGGGCTGAATTTACTCTTCCACTTCATTCATATTGGTTGCGTTCCTACTGCGGTTCAGGTGCTGCCCGCTGCTTTGGGTCCACTGCGTCAGCGCAGCCTGATCTCCACCCGCCTGCGACTCCCCGTCTGCCCCTCCGCGCTCTGAACAGAACGTGCAAACACCACTGCTCCCTGCTGATTATTCGAAAGGACCAGCAGCCCGAGGCTACTGGCAAGAGGCAGTCATTACAGAAAGCACCTGGTTCTAGAAGTTCTGCCTGGTGGAGCCCCTTCGGCCAAAGATCCACACGGAGGGAATTTCCTCCTCTCCAACCAGAGGGCAGAAGCTGCTTGGGCAGCCTTGAGGGTTGGGTGTGGCCGTGGCCGTGGCCATGGCTATGGCTGGCTGCTGCTCTCCCTACCCGGGTCAGACTCAGCCTTTACATCTTCCCTCAGCGCCCTCCCCCGTCACAGAGCCTGGCTCTGCAGGTTCCCATCCCCAGGCTCAAGTCCCCACCCCCAGGCACCTCTGTTCCCCTTTCCCACACCCGATTGGTCTCACACCTGATGGATCAAACACAATTCAAACCAAATCCTCTGTCTGCTTAACACCCTCTGGTGTCTTGTGATAAAGATCATACTTTCCCCACCAATAGGCTCCTGTGGGTCCCAGCCTTCCTGCGCTAATACATTTAAAATGATTTAAATTCTGGCTGGTAGCGCAGTGGATAAGGCGCTGGCCTGCGCCAACAGTCGCAGGTTCGATTCCCCAGCCGGGGCACATAACCAGGTTGCAAACCAGGTCTCCAGTCAGGTCTGTGGCTGGAGGCAGGTGAAAGGCAACCATACATTGATGTCTCTCTCCCTCTCTGCCTCTCTCCCTTCCCCTCTTTCTAAAAATAATGAAATAAAATCTTTCAATAAATAAATAAATTAAATAAAATGATTTAAATTACACAAAGTATGTTTTTGTCATCGTGGAATTAAATTAGAAATTAGTAACAGTGAGATCAAAAAAACTCCTTCACACTAAACAACACACTTCTAAGTTACCACTAGGTCCAAGAAGAAATCACAAAGGAAATTAGAAAATATTTTGAACTGGCTTTAAAATTTCTAAATCAAAATTTGTAGGATAATGTTAAAGCAGTGAATATAGAAAAATGTATATCATTAAATACCTACATGAGGAAGGAAGAACACTTCAAATCAAATACATCAGCTTAAGAAATCAGGAAAAAGAAGAGCTAATTAAACCTAAAATAGGAGACAGGAAATAATAAACAGCAGAAATCTGAAAATTAAAAAAATAAAATCAATGAAACGAAGTTGGTTCTTTGAGAAAATCAATAAAATGTATAAACATCTAGACATACTGATCAGAAAAAGAAAAGACATACATTACCAATATCAGAAAAGGAAGCATCATTACAAATCCTACAGACATTAAAATGATAAGGGAATATTATGAGCAATATGTCACCAATAAATTAGACAATTTAGATGAAATTTAAAATTTTCTTGAAGGATACAAACTACCAAAGCTCACTCAAGAAGAAATAGTCTTGTTAGCCCTGTATCTATAAAAGAAATTGAATTTATGCTTTAAAACCTTCCCACAGAGAAGACTCCAGGCCTAGATGGTTACACTAGTTAATTCTGCCAAATATTTAAGCAAGAAATAATACCAATTCTACACAAAATCCTCTGTAAAATTTTAAAAACAACACTTTCCAACTTATTCTATGAGGCCAGCATTGCTTTGATACCAAAATCAAAAAAATAAAATAAAATAACATTATAAGGAAAGAAAACTATAAGTCAATATCTCTTATAGAAGCAAAGATTCTTAACATTTAGAAAAAAATCTAAACATTTAAGCCTTGGCTGGTAGCACAATGGATAGGCGCCGGCCTGTGAACCCAAAGGTCACTGATTCAATTCCCAGCCAGGACACATAACCAGGTTGCAAGCCAGGCCTCCAACCAGGTCCATAGCTGGAGGCAGGTAAAGGGCAACCATACGTTGATGTTTCTCTCCCTCTCTTCCTCTCTACCTTCCCCCCTCTCTAAAAATAATAAAATAAAACCTTTTTTAAAAAATCTAAACATTTAGAAAACTGACTCCAACAATATATTTAAAGAGGTAGTACATCATGTCCACATGGGTTTTTAAAGATTTTAAAATTATTTTTATTTTTAAGTATATTTTATTGATTATACAATTGTCCTAAAATTCCCCCATTTCTCCCCTTCACCTGGTACCTCCTTCCCTCCAGCAATCCTACCCCCCTTAGTTCATATCCATGGATCATACATATAAGTTCTTTGGGTTCTCCATTTCCTGTACTATTCCTAACATCCCCCTGTCTATTTTGTACCTACAATTATGCTTCTTGATCCCTACACTTTTCCCCTCTTTTCCCCCTTCCCCCACCCAGCTAATAACCCTCCAAATGATCTTCATATCTATTATTCTGTTTCTGTTCTGGTTGTTTGCTTAGCTTGTTTTTGTTGTTTAGATTTAGTTAATGATAGTTGTGAGTTTGTTGACATTTTATTTTTCATAGTTTTTATCTTCTTTTTCTTAAGTAAGTCCCTTCAACATTTTATATAATAAAAGCTTGGTGATGGTGAACTCCTTAAGCTTTACCCTGTCTGGGAAGCTCTTTATCTGCCCTTCCATTCTGAATGACAGCTTTGCTGGATAGAGTAATCTTGGTTGTATGTAGGTCCTTGCTTTTTATCACTTTGAATACTTCTGGCCAGCCTGGGAAGTTTCTTTTGAGAAACCAGCTGATAAGCTTATGGGAACCCCTTTGTAGGTAACCTTTTCTCTTGCTGCTTTTAAGATTCTCTATCTTTTACCTTGGGTACTTTAATTACAATGTGTCTTGGTGTGGTCCTCTTTGGGTCCAAATTGTTTGGGACTCTGTGCTTTTTGGACTTGTATGTCTATTTCTTTTGCCAAATTAGGGAAGTTTTCTTTCATTATTTTTTCAAATAAGTTTTTAGTTTCTTGCGCTTCTTCTTCTCCTTCTGGCACCCCTGTGATTCAGATGTTGGCACTTTTGGAGATGTCTCAGAATCTTCTTATTCTCTCCTTATTTTTTCAAATTATTGTTTCTTCTTTCTATTCTGGTTGAATGTTTACGTCTTCCTTATGTTCCAAATCATTGATTTGCATCCCAGCTTCCTTCCCTTCACTGTTAATTCCCTGTGGATTTTTCTTTATTTCACTTAGTGTAACCTTCATTTCTTCCCTTATGTTTTTGCCATACTCACTGAGTTCTCTGAGCATCTTATCACCAGTGGTTTGCCCTTTGCATCTGATAGGTTGGCTATCTTCATTTCATTTAGTCCCTTTTCTGCAGTTTTCCTCTGTTCTTTCATTTGGGCCATATTTCTTTATCTTCTAAATTTGGCAGCCTCCCCGTGTTTGAGGTAGAGCTGCTTTGACTCCCCCGTCTTAGTGCACCTAAGATGCATGGGGTGGAGCCTTAGGTATTTGCTAAGGTGGGATAACCTGCTTCGTTGCTTTGTGTCTCTGTGTGGGGGGAGGGTTCAGAGAGGGGACAGTGCTGCTACCTGGCTTCTGGAAGCTTGCTCGGCACTTGCCCCATTTCCAGTCACTGCACCTACTTCCTGTATGGGACTGGCGTCCTTCTAGCTACTGCCCTGTGATGATTCCCAGAACAGGTGGGTTTGTGTATGTTCTAAGTTCATGTGGGCCCTTTAAACAAACTCTCCTGAGAAACTGGCGGTTTCTTCTGCCATCCACTGGTTTTTACAGCCAGAAGTCGTGAGGCTTTACCTTCCCAGCTCTGGAACCCTGGGCTGTGCGGTCTGGCCTGGGGCTGGGATCACTCACTCCCATGGTGTACCTCTCGATTTTTATCCACCACATGTGAATATGAGACTGCCACCACTGCCACTGCCACCTTTCCTCACCACACTGCATCCTCTTCATCCCAAGTCCATGTCTCCATCCCACCTACCTAGCTGGATGGATGTGGCTTCTTTAAATCCTTGGTTGTCAGACTTCCATACAGTTTAAATTTTCTGGCAGTTACGGGTGTTTTTTTGTTTTTAGGTTAGTTGTGATTCTTCTTGTGATTTGCCAGGAGGCAAAGCATGTCTACTTATGCCTCTACCTTGACCAGAAGTCCCTAATTATTTACTTGTAGAGAGAGGGGAAGGGAGGGAGAAAAAGAAGGAGAGAAACATCAGGAACTGAACCTGCAGCCCAGGCATGTGCCCTGACCTGGAATCAGACTGGCGACATTTCACTTTATGGACCATGCCCAACCCACTGAGTCTAAGCACCTAATGGAGTTTTTCTCAGAAATGTGTAGTAGGCTTAATATTCAAATATCAAGTAAACAAACAAGATTAACAAACCATATGACCATCTCAATAGGAACAGCATTTCATAAAATTCAGTGTTTAGTCCTGATAAATGACATTCAGCAAACTAGGAATACAAGGGAAGTTGCCCAACCTGATAAAGGGCATCTACAAAAAACCTAGAGGTAATATCATACTCAGTGGTGAAAAGCTGAATGCTTTCCTATTCAGATTAGAAATGAGTCTTATCACTTCTGTTCTAATAAGGCAAGAAAAAAAAAAAATAAAAGCATGCAGATCAACAGCACCAGAAAAAAGTGATACCTAAGGATAAAGTCAACAAAATGAAGGCAAAATTCGCACACTGAAAACTACAAAACATTGCTGAAAGATGTTAAAGAAGACCTAAATGAATGGAGAGATGTGCCCTATTCGTAGGTTGGAAGATGTCAATTCTCCACAAAGTAATTTATCGACTCAGTACAGTCCCGGTCAAATGCCAGCCCAACATGGTGGCAATAGCATGCTGGGGTCCAGGGACTGGCACTGAGGATGGGGGCAGGGCACCCACAAGAGCCACTCAGGCCTCATCAGGCTCAGTGGGTGGGTGAGTGGGGGCTGGAAGGGCTACATGTCTGCCTAGTTTCCCCATAAGGTACCTAATGGAGCACGGTGGCTTTTCCAACCAGCCTCATGTAGCATGTACAATTCAAAGAGCTGAGAATGAACTTGCTCTCACAGATACAGCCAGCATGACTTAGGAATCCCCTTGGGTAGGCCACTTGGGGAAGGTGAGACCCTGAGGACACCTGTTTTTGCAAGAGAAAGAGCAGCAAAAGAAAGGACTGAAGGAGCAGATGTCTGTGGAGGAGAAAGTGTGGAGGAGACCAGGCTGCTGGGTGACCACAGAGGCCAAAGACCAGAAAGTAGCACCATGGGTGATTTTGTGTCTGCAGACAAGCGTGACTTTTGTCTCTTGAACATTGAGGACTTAGACAAATGGCACATGTGCGTGAGCACCTGTGTATGTCTGTGCACATGTGTCAGGGTCCACCTGGAACAGCAGTGGGGTGTGGAGCCCCATGTAGGCCAGGCCAAGCCTGTAAGACCTGACTGGAAAACCAGGAAAGCTGGGTGCATACAGGCCCCCATGCTGTAACTAAGGGACACTGGTGGGAACCTGGCCATGGGAATTTTCTACACCATCTTTGAAGCTAACAAACTTCCCTTGACTTGTTTACTGTAACTGCCGCAGATATTAACTTTAACCCACATGTAACCTTACCCTCCCTGTTTTTATGAGCCACCTGGAGTCTTTGGCGTCTTCTTGTCCAGCTGACCATGTCCTGGGGCAAGACCTCCATCTCCATCTATTGCTGTTTAAACATAATAACTCTTATTCTGTAGAGCATTCTCCCTTCACAATGATATATGATGTGTAAGTGCACTCCCTACCTTGGTTACCCAATAAAGGCCTTTGGAGAAAGGTGCTTGAGGTCTTTTATCTATAAGACACTGGCTGGCCTTCTCTCCCCTAGCACAAGCTGCCTGGGAATGTTCATTTCATCCACAGCACTGAGGGATCTCTGCGGGTCGGGGGTTCCTCAACATGTGTGCATGTGTGTCTGTGTAAATAAAGGCAGGGGCTGATAGTTGGCTTCCAGGATACAGTTGCATCAGGATAGAAGCACAGAAGAATCACAAGCCCCAGGGCAGACAAACTCCAACAGGGGCAAGATACTTCAGGGAGCCAGGAAGTCCTCTCTTCATCCTCTCTCCCAAAAGCCTTCTGCACTTTGTTCAGACAGATAGGTGTGGAGTGAGCCTCAAGGCTCAGTCCCCCAACATCTGCATTACAGGTGCTCTTTCTCAAAAAATAAGAATTCTTTGTTAAAACCACCAAGCAAATGTTAGCTACATATGGAAATAGAAATCACACTTCAACCCAGATTTACAACAGCCTCTCTCCATGGTGCACAGTTCAGTCCTTCAAAGGATACCTGCCTGTTCTGCCTAACCTGACCCTGGACCCCCTCCCCCAGCCCCTCTCCCATAAGTCCTTCTCACGTCGGTCTTCTGGGGTTCCCAGGTGCCTCCCACAGTCCTCCTCGAAAAGTTATGATGGTGCCCTGAGCAGTGAGGCTCGGTTGGTTGGGTGTTGTCCCACAAAGGGAAAGGTCACCGATTCAATTCCCAGTCAGGGCACGTTCCTAGCTTGCCATTCGGTCCCGGTTGGGGCGTGTACGAGAGGCAATTGATCAATGTTTCTCATACCGATGTTTCTCTCCCTTTCTTTCCTCCCCTCTTCCTCTCTCTCTAAAAATAAATAAATCAGTTTTTAAAAATGATGATGACGATGATGATGACGATGATGATGACTTTACCAAAAAGTAAGTTGGGATCCTGCAGCCTGCCACCACCTTCTAGGCAAAATTCCAGAGGCAAAGTTTCGGCAATAAGGGAAAGGCGTCTTTATTCCAAAGGTTCAATTAAGCCGAGCCAGTCGCAGCCTGAATCACTGAGGCCTATTACTTAAGGCTAAACTCTAACACCTGGGTTCGCCCAGCTTTTCCCTTATTAGTTCTTATAGGGTTAAGTTCCAAACTAAAACAACGTAATACACAAAAGCGACACAATTTTGGAAGAACGGCAGACTTCTGCCTCAGAGCCTGTTCCCTCTAGAACACCCAGAGAATAAACCTGCCACCCTCCGCCAGACCAGCCCGACCCTAGGCTGTGCCCGGGGCTCCTTCCTATCCAAAATACCGTCCATTGGGGAATGCAGGCAGCCGCAGCACTGTCATCCAGGCGTCCTGGAGGAAGGAGAGTCTGAGAGCCCGAGCCTGAACGAGCTGCCGGAAAAGCCCGTGCGCCAGAAAGCCTGCCCCCCCCCCCCGCCCCCGCGTTGGTTTCCGGTGGCTGAGAAGCCAACCCTGTCCTGCACTGCTTCCCATCGGCTCAGCAAACTCCTCCGACGGCCCCTCCCACGTCTCCCCAGTGATCTTAATCAGATCTCTCCGTATCAACGATAGCATTGCTATGAAGCATTCGCTGCTGGCCAGGAGCTATTTTAGGTGGTCTACGTAAACCCATGTAGCCCTCGAAAGAGCTTTATGAAATCAGAATTCTCGTTACCCCCGTTACGATTACCCCTGGGTTCATGACGATCGCGGCCGACACTGGCCACTACGGTCCTAGGCTGTGCGCGCTCATTCCCAGACGCAGGAGGGAAAGCTGCTGCCCACCCCGTGCGTTCCTGGGCGGCTGCCCAAATCCTGCCCCTGGGTGTGCTGGTCAAGTGAGAGGGATTTTGCCAAAATTCCTGTCACGCCTCCCTGCGCCCTTCCCCCAGCTTATCCTTTCATCCGCCTAAAATGACTTCTGGTAGTCTGCATCTCACAAAATCAGAAACAGACAGCTTTCTGCAGGAGGCCCAGGCGTTCCTAAGAATGCAGCTAACCCAGCCACCGAAAGGGAAGGCCAGGACTGATACGGTGGAAGGCCAGGGTGGGGTACGGGCCGCTGGGAAGAGGGCCCTGAGGCTCAGGCCCCAGGGAAGCAGCACAGGGGCAGGGGCCGGGGCCGTGTTTGCATCTGGCCTTGTTAAAATGTTCCAGCTGGTCGCAGAGCCAGGCAAAGTTCAGCCTGCTAGAGCAGCTCCCGGTTCTGACAGGTTTAGTTCCAATGGCTGGTTAACATCTCTCGGTTGAATTTTAACATGAAATCTCTTCTTGACACAGCAAAGAGACGAAGTCCCTTTGGTGACGGAAGGCCAGACTTGCAGGAGCCACCAGGCACGTGTCAAGGAAGGAGGCAGAGAGGCTGCCCAGCGCTCTCCTTGACCCACTTAGGGAAGATGTGTGCAATGGGCCGGGGGCACCTGGGGCGGGGCTCCTGGGGAGCGCAGATGAGTGTGGCCAGGATCAGGCCTGCAGCGGCTCACACGAGGGGCCCGTTGAAGCCGTGATATGCTCAGCCCCCAGCCCTGGCCAGCTGCCGGAGACGGTGCGGGGCCAGTGGCCGGAGGCCACCCCCATCACCGCCATACAGCCCCTGCCTGGGCCATGGGTACACAGGTGGCCTGGCCTCGCCCACGTCCAGGGGTCTGGGGTTTTGAGGCCACAGGAAGATGCATTTCCATGTAGGTAAAACCTGTGACGGCTCTGGAGTGGTGCCAGGGACAGGAAGCAGGGCCTCTGTTGACGAGTACCCGCTGGGTACCGGGCAGCTGCCACACGCAGTACAGATGAGGTGGAAATGGGTAATTCCAGAAGTTTGCTGCTGGGAAAGGCAGCTTTTCTGCCTGGGAAAACCTTTTACAGCACCTTTGGCTACACAGTGGTGAGGCTAGGCTCGGGTCTAGACAGAGAGGAGGTCACGTTGGCAGCACCAGAAGTAAAGGGGCCTCGGCCCTGGACACCGAGGGGCTGAGGCCAAGATTGATTTGGGTGCCCTCTAAGGACGTGCTGCTCTGAGGGGAGCTGGACCCCGGTGAGAGCAAGGAGAGGCCGGTGCTGAGGCAGGGGTGTTGGCCTGGCCACGATCAGCGCTCCCGGCATCTTTCTTTGTTACCACAAGCCTTCGGCCCACTCAGTTAAATGCACATGTGCTGGAGCTGGACCCCCCTGAATTGGCGTCCTGATTCTGCCGGAGTAGCTGTGTGACTTAGAGTCACCAATCTGAGCCTCAATTTTCACATCTGTAAAAATCGGGTATTAGAATATGGAAGGGTTGTTGGAGGAGAGGACTTAGGGTTGTGCCCAACACATGACAATGACTCAGTGACCATTAGGCAGCATCACCATCGTCACACCAACAGCACCTCCACGATCATCATAAAGCGCTGAGGCACTCCCCACTCCTGTGCGGAATTCCGAGTTGAGCCTGTGCCACATTTGGGACACACTTGGGACTGAGGAGGCTGGGCCACTGCGTTGCTTCAGGAGGGCCATGGCCCGTCCTTTCAGAAGTGCCCAGAACAGCAGCTGGGAGCAAGTAACACCCAGGAGGCCAGTAACACCCAAGGTTAGGGAGGGGTTGTGGGTGTTCGGGGCTCTAATTATCTTTACTGTGCCACTCGGGTGGACAGAGGAGGTGAAGACCCTCAGAGAAGTAGGTCTTTCTGTCATGAAAACCATGTTGCCAAAGAGATGGCTACGATGCCTGTTTTACCGATGAGGAAATCAAGACCCTGGGAGTCCAGATTCAAATAGAGGCCATGTGGCTCACGTGGCCTGCCTGGGCCCTGGTCTGCATGCCAGGTCCTGCTCTGGGCACAGTTGGGGACTTGATGACTCAGACCCGGCCCGTAGGAAGCTTGCTGCCGTCCACTGGCAGAGGAAAAAGCTCCAGGCGCGTGCAGTGGGCAGGGCTGTTCGGAGGTGCGGGGACAGGAGAGGGCCCGGCTTTCAGGGACAGATAGACGGGTTTGGATGGCGGCAATAGCCCTCGGGTAAAGGAAACAGCAAACAGGGAGGACAGGTTGCAGGGCAGGGGTGCTGGGGCCAGGCCGTGTGAAGGAGCCGCAGAGCAAAGGGTTTGAAGGTGGGCTGGGGCCGGGGGCTCCGGGCCTGGGCGTGGTCTCTGAAGCACCCGCAGCCTTTGAAGGCTTTGAGCAGAGTGACAGGCTCGAGGCTGGCGGACGCCTTCAAAGGGACTAGCCCAGCTCACCCTCCCAGGAGCGCCCAGGTCATGGAGATGAGGGACAGGAGGAGAGTGGGGCTCAGATGCCCCGGGTGCCAGGGAGCCCAGAGGCAAGAGCCAACAGAGCTGGCTGTGGCCACCCCCTCCTTCTGCTGCCACCAGGACACAGCCAGCCCCGCTGGCCACCCGGGGACTAGTCTGAGTCACTGACCCCACGTGCTCCTGCCAGCCTTTCTCCTGCTTGGCTCAGGACCAGAGGCAGCTGCTGTCACTGCAGGACATGGAGGGTTGGGAGGAACCAGGACCTGGCCAGAGAGATGTCTGCACGCAGGGACCCCCCAGGTGCATAAAAGGGAAAACAACCACGTTGACAAACAGCTCGCCTGTGTCCATTCTTGGAGTTATGACGTCCTACTGTTAATAATACTTGATGGTCACCCAGGCTGGCTCCAGGCAGGGGATGCTACCTCTTTCACAACACCATGTCCCTCCTCTCTTCAGACGCAAATGCCTCTCTTTTCCTTGACCTTCTCTCTGCCTGCCACTCATGCCCACAGTCCTCACCTAAGCCAATGACTGCCTGCCTCCCGTGTCTCCACCCAGCCTCCCCCTCTGTACCTGGACTAGGACGATTCTATGCCACCTGGCTCTTGAGTGCAGTGGCCTCCCTTTCTGCATGGACCTCCTGTCCTCGTCCCCTTCTTGCCCATCGCCCCAGCCATTCCCTGCATCTGCACAGCTCGACAGCCCTGCTCTCCCTCACTGTCACCGGGCCAGCCCAGCTCCTTGCCCACCGCACGCCTGGCTCGAGCAGCAGGACAGACACCGTCTGTGGTCCCACCCAGCTCCCTCTCCTCAATGACCAGCCTCGCTTCGATCTCCCTGGCCTTCCTTGTCCTCTCAGCCGCACATCCGCCAGAGGAGCTTCGGGTCCACACACCTGTCCACACGCCTGTCCACACCTGCGGATGTCCGTCTGCACCTCCTGCAGCTGAGAAGGAGCTCCTAGGGCCACACACCCCTCAGAGCTGGATCCGGTCCCCTCCCATATCCCCCGGGACACTGCTCCCAAATATCACCCCTCCTGCAGACACCATCAGGTCTTCCCTCAGCACAGGGGTTCCTGTCAGCCCCCAGACCAGGTGGGGTGTCTCCCACCATTGTGTGGCCCCAGTAGCTGAGGTGGCCATTGCCCCTCACATCACTGCATTCCCACCCAGCCCACCATCTAGAAGGGGGCTTGGGACCAGTTCTCACCCATGGAGCATCAATGGAAGCCACATACGTCACACTTCTTGTCGCCTCCCTGGCTTGATGCACCTGAGCGCAGCCACTGTGCACCGAGTGGCCAGGGCGGAGCCAGGAGGTGGGAAAGCCTGTATTCCCACACCCAGCTGGAAGGAGCGCTGCCCACGGGTCAGCAACAGCCATTTGGAACTTCACATGATGGAGGAATAAACTTTATACATGTTGAGGCTCGGGTGTGACCGTAGTGCCAATGCCCCTAATGAACTCAACCGCATCCCGCCCAGTCGCCACTTCATCATCTTCCCTCCCAGTGGAACTTCTCCAATGAGTTGTCCACCCACCGTCTCCGCTTCCCCAGGCGCAGTTCTCTGACCATCCCACGCCTGTCTGGACCACCTACCCCTCCACAGCAAGCCCGCAAGCCACAGTCATCGAGGATGTTCACCTGCCCCCCCAGTGTCACCGCCAGGCTGGTCAGGGAGGGCCTCACAGAGAACAAGACTTCTGAACAAAGGCTCGAGGCACCGGCTGTCTGGGAGAAGAGGGTTTCTGACAGAGGAAACAGCAAGGACAAGGGCCCTGCGGCAGAGACTTGCCTGCACAATCAAGCAACAGTAGAGAGGCCAACGGGACTGGCAAGGTGAAAGCCAGGCTCAGAGGAGACGAACCGGAGAGGCAGATGAGGGACACTCGCTGGCTGGCTCTGCCTTCCCCTCCGTGTGAGATGAGGAGGCAGAAGGCTAATGAAGAGGCCGAGCGGCAGGGATCCAGAGGCAACAGCGCTATGGCTGGTGGCAAGAGGTGCGTGCGCCCCAGGTGTGGGTGTGGCAGGAGGAGAGGGGGCAGGGTGACTCCAGGGGGCTGTGCTGAAAGCTGTGATGGGGAAACTGGGAGAGAAGCGCGCACAGGGGGAGTTCCACGTTGGCCACGTGAGTGTGAGATGTTCACTCGCGCGCATGCAAGTCCTCCCAGTGCGCAGGATGCCCCTCTAGGCTCACGCCAGCCCCAGGATGAAGAGGATCCCCAGCGAGGCAGGCAGGGGTGGGGTGGGCTGCAGCCCCACACCCCCCAGGGGAGCAGAGGCCTCCTCCCACCCCCACCCGGCAGACGCCAGGCTGTGGCCCAGCCTCCAGCCCGCACAGGGCAGGAGCTGCTCTTTGCATCCGCTCCCTCGGATCCGGGTTAAACTTTGACTGAGGAAATAGTTGCTGACACCTACCCCAGCAGTGTACCTCGTCACCGTTTCATTCCAGCCGGGGCTACTTCAGTCTCCGCTTCTCCCACGTCCCAACTTCAGCTCCTCCCGGAGATCCAGGGACCGCTCCCTCTCTGGGGACATGCCAGTGTAACACCACGCCGTCTCTGGAGCCAACCCGAGTGGCCTCGGCTGGGCAGAGGCCCGAAGAGCCCGGCCCCGGGTCAGCAAAGTGAGGGGCTGATGCTGGCGCCAGGCTGCCCGGCTGGAGAAGACCTTGCTGCGCCAGGGAAGCAGGCCGTCGGCGCCCGTTGGCCCTGAGCAGCCTTCTGGGACGTGGGCACCTCCACCAGTCCCCTGGGGGCTCTATGGCCTTTTCTGAACTCTTGGACCGAGTGGGCAGCCTGGGCCGGTTCCAGGGTCTCCAGACAGTGGCCTTCGTGGTCTCCCTCATGGGGCTCAGCACCCATAACCTCGTGGAGAACTTCTCAGGTGTGGTGCCCCAGCACCGCTGCTGGGTGCCCCTCCTGGACAACAGCAGTGCCCAGGCCAGTGCCCCTGCCCTGGGCCCTGAGGTCCTCCTGACTGTGTCCATCCCACGGGGCCCCAACCATGAGCCCCACCAGTGTCGCCGCTTCCGTCACCCACAGTGGCAGCTGCTAGACCCCAACGCCACCACTGCCAACTGGAGCGAGGCGGCCACAGAGCCATGCGTGGACGGCTGGGTCTATGACCGCAGCTCCTTCACCTCCACCGTTGTGACCAAGGTAAGGGTGCCCCCAGCTCCCTCCTCAAGTCCTGGCACCTCAGAAGTTCACGTCACTGCTCATAGTTGGCAGGACTCAGGATGGCCCAGCCCAGGAAGGCCTCTTCCCTCGCCCGGAGCTTCCAGCCACCCCTCCTCAGCCACATCCACCTACAGACGGGCTGGTGGCAAAAACAGCCCATGAATGACTTGGGCCGATGGAAAAGCAGGCAGCACCGAGTGGACGCCCTGGACACCCAGGGCAGCCCCTCTGCCACCTGCCAGCAGCGCCTCAGGCTCTCAGCCCCCACGCTGTGGCCTGCACCTGTGCCAGCGGGACTCAGGGAAAATGTGTTAGCGTCCTGGAGGGGACCCTAAAGGGGTCATTGGATGAATGTGGGAAAGTCAGAAGGTGGCCCATCCCAGCCAGCAGGAAGAGGGGCAGCAGGGCGGGGGAGGGCGGGGGAGGCTAGAGAGGACTTGACCCCCAACAGGGAGCGGAAGGGAGCCATGGAGGGGCTTAGGCGAGGGGTGACAGGCCTCACTATCCCACAGGGCTGTACTCTACAACCCTAGAGGTCACCAGGCTGCCCGCCCACACCCAGCTCCCTGGAGTCTTCCGCCCCCTCCCACCTGGGCTCCCCTCCCACCTGAGCTCAGCACCCACCCCCCACTCCTCTTCCATCAGTGGGACCTGGTGTGTGACTCTCAGGCCCTGATGCCCATGGCCCAGTCCATCTTCCTGGCTGGAGCCCTGGTAGGATCCGTCATATGCGGCAGAGCCTCTGACAGGTGCGTGTCCCCACCCCCAACCCCTTCCCATTCAGCAGCCCCGTTGCCTTGCCTGCCGCCCCCTTGCTCCTAGGTGCCTGGCGTGGGTGTCCCTCCTGGCCCCCTCCAGCAGCGCGGCTGAGCAGGGCTTGTTCTCTCTCTGGGCCTTGACTTCCCCGACTCGGTCCTGGGGTTACGGAGGGTCGAGCTCTCATCAAACACCCACTGCTAGAGCCTGCTCAGCCTCTCGCCTGCTTCCAGCTGCTGCTTGGGTGCTCCTGCTGACGGAGAGCTCACTCTCTGCCCAGGGCACCTTCACGCCCACCTGGGCTCGCAGGCCCTCCGCCATGAAGGACGTGGGTCTGGCTTAGCTGTCACTGTAGCATCCCCTGTTCAGCGTGCAAGCCTAAGGTGGGCTCTGGCGGGCCCGCTGCGAACCCGACCACCCTCCCGGTGTGTGTGTCACAGGTTTGGGCGCAGGCTGGTGCTGACCTGGAGCTACTTTCACATGGCCGTGTGGGGCACGGCGACTGCCTTTGCCCCTACCTTCCCTGTGTACTGCCTGTTCCGCTTCCTGCTGGCGGTGGCCTCCGCGGGCGTCATGATAAACACCTCCATCCTCCGTAGGTGCCCCTGGCCCAGGGCCAAGCAGGGAAGGTTCTCCATGGCTCCTGGGGTGACTTTCATGGTTTCCTTGCAGTGATGGAGTGGACATCCGAGCAAGCCCGAGTCTTGATGATGACTTTCAACTCCATGGGCTACAGCTTGGGTTTGGTCCTGCTGCCCGCGGTGGCCTACGGTCTGCGTGACTGGGCGCAGCTGCAGCTGGCCATCTCTGTCCCCTTCTTCCTCTGCTTTGTGTGCTCCTGGTGGGTGCCACCCCGTCCCCATGCCCACCCTCCACCCAGGGGAATGGGAGACTCTCATCTGGGGGCAGGGGGCTGGGGGGGCAGGGGGCAGGGGTGCAGGGCAGGAGGGGCCCCAGGAGCCTGGCACAGCTGGCGACCACAGGGCGAGGCTTGCACACTCCACCCACGTGTCCAGGATGAGTTCCCTGCATCCCCTCCCTGCTCCTCCAGGGGCTTTCTTCCCCCTTTCTCACCCTTCTCCCCACCCCTACGTTCCCGTCACCCTTCATGCCCCTGCCACCAGCCTCCTGTTTCCAACAGTCTGCATGGCATCTGCACAATGGTGTCACGGCATTAACACGTAACATCTCCTCACGCCAGCACCCACGCACCAGGTCCTGGAGTTAGAGCTGCCATGACGCCTCCCTCTCCTCCCCACTCCCCCACCCAAGCCCGGCAGGTCGCTGGGTGGGTCTTGTCAACTCTGCCTCTAACAGGCACCTTGAATCCTTCTGTCCCCTGTTCTGCACACCCCAAAGGACCGCAGGGTCCTGGCGGGTGTGAAGCAAGTGACCCCACGCTGCTGCTGCTGGTAGGGAGTGTCGGGTTGGTAACCTTCATGAGCCAAGCCGGAGCAGGCGCCAGGGGGCCGAGGCAGGCAGTACGCAGGTGGGCTTGATGCTGAGGGCGTGGGAACCCGGTTGGCGTCAGGGGCTGGGTCCCAACAGGGGAGGGGGCCCTGGCATGCACGGGAGGCGGCTGCTTTTGTCCCAGCTTGGGCAACAGGACAAAGGTGAGGCAAGGGCCAGGAGTATAAGAGGGGCTAGAGGTGATGGGAACTACTGACTGACTAGATAAGGGGAGGAGGCTGGTAATGTGGGGGCCAAAGGCCTGAGACCCCCAGGCAGGTGTGAAGCTATTTGCAGGGAGGGACACCGGGTGAGGAGCGGGCTCAGGCCCCAAGGTGCAGCCTAGGAGATTAATGGCGCTGGGGGCGGAGGTGGGAGAGGGGGCTGCGGGGCATGAGCCAGCCAGACAGTGGAGGAAGGACCCTGGCAGGCCCATGGTGGGCTGGCAGGACTGTGCTCCTGTCTCATGGGGGGTGCACCCAGCCCCACCCAGCCCTGGCTCCCATGTGAGGCAGGGAAGGGCCATGGGGACAGAAGGGAAGGAGGAAGAAGGGAACAGGGACCCCCAACCTCAACTCGATGGAGGGAGGAAGGAGAGGGAGGGAGGGAGGATGCTGGAGAAAGAGGATGGCTGAGATAGTGTGGCCGCCACACGTCACGGTCACCGAGCCCTTCACTGCCCACCCACTGACCTCACCACACTGAGCCCGGGGCCTGTGGACAGCAGCTCGGCCACCCCCTTGGGCAGAGGGGGAAGCAGGGTCAGTGAGGCTTGTGTAGGCCAGACCCTGGGGCCACAGGCAGTGACCCTCCCACTTTTCCCTCCCTCCTCCGGCCCCAGGTGGCTGGCCGAGTCCGCGCGCTGGCTCCTCATCACCGGCCGGCTGGAGTGGGGCTTGTTGGAGCTACAGAGGGTGGCTGCCATCAACGGGAAGACAGCCATGGGGAACACGCTGACCAAGGAGGTAACGCAGGGCTGAGCCTGCCCCTGGGGCTGGACCCTCAGACCCTCTCTCTGACCCTGCACAGGCCCTTTGGGAGGCCAACCAAGGGCTCCGCCCCCCTGGGATAAAGGTCTCAGTGAGAAGGGCCACCGGAGCGCCCAGAGCTGACATGCCCTCTCCCACCCCCAAGGTCCTGCTCTCAGCCCTGCAGGAGGAGCTCCGTGTGAGCCCGGCTCCCGCCGGCCTAGGCACCCTGCTTTGCACACCTGGACTGAGCCTCCGCACCTGGGTCTCCACTCCGTGCTGGTAGATGTCCCTTCAACGCCAACCCCCCTGGGTCCTTGCCTTTGCCTCGGGCTGGCCACAGCCTGCTGGCAGCCAGGAAACTTGGAAGGAGGGCCCTGGCTGGCATTGGTCTGAGGATCCTCCGCTGCCTCTCTGGTTGGTCCCAGGCCCACCGGGGCCTCCAGGACAAGCCCTGTAGCACTGGCCCCTCTGTCAGTCAGGCAACCCGGGCCAGGTGGGCTCAGCGGGCAGAGGATGGATAAAAGAGTGATAAGGAGGGTTCCAAACAAAGGTGCTGAGAGAGCTGAAGAGCCCAGGAGGAGGAGGAGGCAGCGAGAAGATGCTGGGCCCCCTAGTCTGGAGGGCGGGGGTGTTCCCTGAGCCCACGAGTCAGGGCCACCCAGCACAGGCTGAAACCAGCGAGGCCTCAAGGCGGGGGATGGTCGGTGGAAGACGGAGCTGTCGCTGGGCACAGCCGGGCCAGACCCGGCACCCAGGAAAGGGAGGGGGGAACACCCCCCTTCTCCCCGGGCCACCTCCAGCCTCTCACCGAGCCTCCCATTTGCCAAACGCAACGAGGAGGCATTGGCAAGGGAACCTGGAAAGTGCAGTCGGCAGGGACTGCCCTCGGCCTTGCTGAGCCCGCAGGGGGGCGGAAATGGGTCTGAGACAAACAAGCAATTGAACAGCCGACCCTTCAGCCTGACTCTACCTGTCCCGCCCCTAGGTTTGCCTTCGGCTTCACCTTCTTTGGCCTGGCCTTGAACATGGGGGCCCAGAAGGGCAACATCTTCCTATTCCACTTCCTCTGTGGGGCCATTGAGATTCCAGGCAGGATAGGCATCCTGATGCTGCTGAGGCGCTCGGGCCGCCGCCCCATGCTGGTAGCATCCCTGTTGCTGGCAGGGCTCTGCACCCTGGCCAACATGCTGGTGCCCCAGGGTGAGCAGTCGCGGGAGGGGCTGGCTGTGGAGCCGGGAGCTGAGGCCCCTTGTCCCCTCCTCAGGGGGTGCTGAGCTCGAACAAGGGCCCATCTGGGAGAGACGGGGTGGCCTGTACTGGGCGGTGGGAGCACGGGTGGAGTGGGGTAGCGGCATGGTGAACATGGTGGAGCTCCACTAGGAACTCAGAGATAGATTGTGGGGCCAGAGGCAGGGAACCTGGGGGAGGGGACAGCAAGAAGAAGTTCCAGGGTCTGGATTTGGGTGTCTGGGTGGGGAGCAGACTGAGGGGAGAGGAGTCAGAGAATGTGGCTATGAGGTCTCTTAGGGCATGGTGCATGTGTGGGGTATGGGGACACCTAAGTGGAGGTGACTCACAGACATTTGAAGGGTCAGGGAGAGAGGCTTCATCTGACCCTGGGTCCCCTGCCACCATCCCTACTAACCCCATCTCCGCCCACAGAGATGAGTTACCTGCACTTAGCCCTAGGCCTGCTGGGGCTCTTGTGTGCTGGGACCTCCTACACCTGCATCAACACCTACAGTGGGGAGCTCTTCCCCACTGTGGTCAGGTGAGGCTGGGCCTGGGCCGGGAAGCAGGATGTGGGTGGCCTTCCCCAGACCTGGATGCCCACATGTGTCCCTGCCCAGCCTGCCCCCCTGTACCACCCTGGGCAGAATAGGGCTGGGCCAGAGTGGGAGGTCAAGCCCAGAGGGGGCACAGAGGTCCCTCACAGGTGCCCCTGTGCCAACAGGATGACAGCCATGGGCCTGGGTCTCATCGGATCCCGAATGGGAGCCCTCCTAGCACCTCTGGTCCGTCTTCTGGGTGTATACCACCCCATGCTGCCCCTGCTGGTGTACGGGGCCGTGCCAGTGCTGAGTGGCCTGACCGCACTGCTGCTGCCCGAGACCCGGGGCCTGCCGCTACCCGACACCATCCAAGATGTGCAGAACCAGTGAGTGGACCTAGCCCCGGGACCAATATCTTCTCCCTCAAGAGAACCCCAGGATAGGGTGGGCCTGGTCAGCCACGCCCATAACTGAGCAGAAGAAGTGGAGGCCCAGAGAGGGATAGGATTGGCTGAGAGCTGCACAGCACATCTTTGAAAGAGTGGAGGCCAAGGGCTGGGTCTCCCAACTGACAATGTGGGATTCGTACCCTGCTCTTCGTTCCACCATCGAAGGCCCTAATGGCCCAGCTACCCCCTAGCTCCACCTACAGAGCGGTCAAGGGGAAGGGAGTGCAGCCCTATGTAAGGGGAAGCGCTGAGGGTGTGACCACCATTGCTAGGGGTCCTCACTGGCCCCAGCCTCTTCTGCTAAAGCCCCTAGATGTCTGTCAAGGCTGCCACTGCCCCCCCCCCCACCCCCCGACTGTATGCTCAGGGAGCTCAGCCCTGGGCCCCCGAGAGCAGCAGTATCTTCTGAGTCCTCAGGATGGACACAGGTCCGAGGTCAGGGGTCACTGCACCAGCGAAACCCAACCCTTTCCTGTCTTTCCTGAACAGGGCAGTGAAGAAGGCAACACCCGGCACCCGAGGGCACTCTGTCTTGAAATCCACGCAGTTTTAGGCTTCCTGAGAGAGGAGCTTTCTGTCCTCGGCTGAAGGCAGGCAAGCCAAGCCCTTGAGGGCCAGAGGCCTGGGGCTGCCCCTCCAGCCCTGCCCCTCACTGAGGAGCCACCTTCAACACGCAGAGGGAAAAGGATGGTGTGACAGCAGGAGGCCACCTAACCCTCCCTGTCAGCTGGCAAGAGGAGCTGGGACCAGACCAGAAGAGGCACCCGGCTGCCGCCCCTAGCTCCCCTCTCCTGCTGCCTCAGCTCAGAGGCTGCCGGTGCCCCACAGTCACCATCCCCCCAGCTCCTCACTCTAGCTGGGGGGCTCTGTACGAGTGACGGGGTCTTGGCTCCTCCACATCACCCGAAAGGTGGCTCCCGATCCCCCCCTGCATCTCACACTCCAACCACACAGCTAGTCTTGCCGGCCGCCGGCCTCTTGTCCCTGGAACCCCCTGCCAGCTTCTCTGCCAACTCCCACTTGGCATCCTAGACACAGGCCACTGTTCCTATTCCAAGGACCCAGGGCCCAGCCCGAGGGTCTAGTGAAACCTGTACCCATAGCCTCGGTCGCACACCTGTCTCCCACCTGGCCAGCCTGGGTGTCCCCAGAGCGCAGAGGTGTCTCCAGCTCCCACAGAGCCGGGCGGAGGAACATTGGTGTGAGGGAGAGGGCGAGGGCATAAAGGAACAACGACTGGTCCTCACCGACCATGCCGGGCACCTCAGGGCACCATCTGGTTTCATTGTTTCCTGAATCCTTCCAGGTGGACTCTGCCCTTTTCGCACAGTCACTGATTGCCTGTGACACACAGCTAAGTGGGGACAGATGGGGAGCCAAGCCCTGGTCTGTAGGTCTCCAGAGGCTACCTCTGGCCACAACACCCCCAGCCTGCCCTCAGGCCTCACCATCCCTCTCAGAACCAGTGAGGTCCCTGCAGGGTCCCCTGGGGGAAACACCATGTGCAGCCTCAGGCAGAAAGGGGCAGGCCCGGACCTCCCTCCACCAGCTAACAGCTGCGCCTGCAGGATCCCCACCAGCTGTGTTCCCGTGCCCTCTGGGCCAACTAGGCCTGTGTCCGTCCCTGCGTCCAGGTACCTCAGCAGAGGGCCACTCGCCTCCATACGCACACAGGCATCAGTAATGTGCACACATGTGCGCAAACGCACACATAAGAAGGTTGCCAGGAAAACAGCGCTGAGCTCCTTGCCCCCAGGACCACTCCCTGGCCTGGTCTTAGTGGCTGGAGGCCCAGGGCCGTGGGGCTTCTGTCCTTTCAGTGAAGGCCCTCAGGACTGAGGTTGTTCTGGCCCACCCTAGATTTTCCATCTCTGCCTGCTGCCCAACTGGGCTCCTGATATCTTTCCTACTCTTACTCAGCATTCCTGGGGGTCTAGGGTTCCAGAAGCTTCCAGAAGGCAGAACCTAGGGATGGTGAGAGATGGCTCCTCCTCTCCCCTGGTGTGTTCTCTGGTTCACCAGGTGGCCAGAGGGGGCTTGCTCCTGGCCCTCCCAGGCGGTTACAATCTTCCAGGACCCAGGACCCTGCCGTGCTGGGGCACTAGGGAGCGTCTTCACCTCGGCAGAGCAGGCACCCCTTCGAAGGGAGAAAGGTCCTCCCTGGGTGACAGCCACAGGCCTGCATCACCACTGCGAGTTGCCATCTGAGGGACAGGCCCTCACTTGGGACACACCCTCTCTTTCAATGCTCGCCACAGGGAGGGGGCTCCTGGCCCCAGAAGCTGCTGGAGGCCCTGCAATGGGGGAGCCAAGGGAACTGGGAGTAGGGATGAACCCCCGGCCCAACTACCCCCATAGTCTCTTCCTCCCATGGTGGTAGAGGCCTCCAGAAGTGACGAGAGAAAAATGACTCAGGACCTACTGTGCCCATTTTCCCGCCGTAGGCCAGGCCAATAGTTCACCCAGAAGGGTGTGTGGGGTGGCCAGGGCTGGGCACCACGAGCTCCATATCCATCTCCAGGAGGGGGACATCATAGGCCCAACACTGGCTCAGCTGGAGCTCCCTACCCTGGGGATGTGCATGGCCAGAGCAGGTCTGCGAGGCCAAAGGTTTCAGCCAGACTTCACTCCCTGCTTCTTCCCAACACCCTGACGTTGGTCCCCTCCCCAAGTATGGAATCTCCTGCCACACCCCTGCAAGTACTAACTGTCCAGGAATGGAGTGCCTGTCCCTCTCTCTGGTCCCCTTGCTCTGACAGACTGTTCAGGCTATTCTATAAATTTCTTAAGCAAGCATGTTTTTTCCCTTCTTGACACCAAAGAACTGCTGCCTACCTGTTTTCTCTGGCTAGTGGTGACAGGGACAGAGCATCAGCAGGGGAGCCAGGGACAGGGCATCCTGGCAAGACCGCCCCAAGTCAGCGCCTCGGGCAGGCTTCCGCAGGGGTTAGGGTTAGAGTTGACCTTGGGGGTGCCGACCTCAGGCTCCAAGACTGAACAGTGAGGGAAAGGGGGTGCCAGAGCCTTCCCCGCCCTCGGTGGCTGGCCTAGGAGGACGAGGAGAGGACAGAACCATGGAAACCACACCCAACGTACCTGGGGGCGGACCCAAGGACCTCTGGGACCACACCCCACAGCGGGGAGGGTCCCAAAAGCTTCGTCCCAGGATGGAGGGAATGAGGGGGAGATGGAGGGCATTGCTGAGGGCCTGGGAGGTGTCTAAGCCTGAACACGGACCAGGCTTGGGAGCTGGGCAGCAGCAGAGCCACCTGGGATGGACATTCAGGAAGCTGGACCTGGCAGTGAAAGGTGACGGTGAGTCCAGGGCACAGGACAGCGGAGCCGGGAGGGGAGGCAAGCTGCCCCAAGCAGAAGGTGGAGGAAACCTGAGTGTTCAGCGACAAGCTGACCCACCCGCACCCTGCTTTCCTGAGGGAGCCTGCACACTCAGGTCCTCACCTACAACCCCTTCCAGTCTCTGCTCCTCGCAGCTTGTCTGCACCCGTGAGCCTGATCGGGTTCTCCTTGAAGGCGCAAACATCTTCCACCGCAGCCTCCGGAAGTGCCAGTGTTAGCCAGCGCGGACAGGCAGGCTGTGGTGGGGGGAAGACAGGCCCAGAGATGCGAAAGGAGCAGAGGCTGTGGAGCTGGAACTGGGGGCAAATTTGGATTAGGCTGCTGATTCACCCACCTTGAGACCATGGACCTCGCCAGCCAGAAATAGCTTTGCCTCCCCCAAGAGCGGTGCCAACCACTAGGGAGCAACACGGTCCTCCTGCCTCCATTCAGAGAATCTAAGGTCCTACGGTGGGTTGATCCAACCAGGGACAGAGAGGCCAGGGGCTCTTTGTCACCAAGTCTGGGGGCTGTTTCCTGCCACCACCACCGCCATCCCCCAGCCACGCAGAGACAAAGACAAATTGCCACAGGAGCCCAAAGCCATGCTCAGCTCAGAAGTTTGGGGGCTACTTACCACCTCTCATGGGTCCCAATTCGGGCCCAGAACCAGCACCAGTGTCCCAACATCCCCCACCTGGAACAAACTGCACAGGACCGTTGGATTTGGAAAGTTTTTGTTTTCTTTTCCCACACATTTCTGGGGTTGGGGTGTTTTCCAGGACTCAGACACATTTGTTAACAAAGAGAAAAAATTGGGGGAGCAGGGAGCCCATGGGGCAGAGAAGTGACCCCAGCAGTCCGAGGGCAATGCCTCGCTCTCTCCCCCTGCTGCTGGCGCCCACTGGTGCCCCAGGCTGCTGCTCGCGGTATCTAGATTATTTGTCTTTAATATATATCTGCATTTGCCTTTCCCCTCCCTCCCCCGCCCCCCACCCCTGCTCCTCCAGCAGTTCCCCCAGCAATGCACATCGCCCGGCGGCACACAACACAACAGGTGTCCCCAGGCCCAAGGCCCTTCCCTGGGCCGCACCAGGAAGGCACCTCCCCGGTGGGCGGAGTCGAGGAGCTCTTGGGGTCACCCGGTGCCCCGCCCCGTCCCCTCCCTCGCTGGGCGCTCACCCACCCTCCCCCCTTCTCCCGCGGACTCTGGAAACCCAAAGGGAGGAAAGGAAAGGAAGGGAGAAACCAGACACACACGAAAAGAAGTGGGAAGGAGGAAGGGGCAGAGAGACTGCAAGCCTGGGGTGGGGACCAGAGGGCTGGGGAGAAAAGGAAGGCAGGAGACAGGGAGGAAAAAGAAAAGTTGAGGGAAATTAACAGGACAAGTAGTGGACGCTTTACAAACCCCCAGCCTTCCTTCCCGCCCAACCCCACCAAAATAAAACTACCCCCCCTTAAAAAAATAAATCAACCCAGGGCTGTGAGCACGTGCCCTGCCCGGAGCGCAGAGCTGAGAGGGACAGCCAGCCCCAGGCCTGATGGCGCCGCCACCCCAAACGGCAGGAGGAGAGGGATGAGCACGGGGTTTTCCTTTTCTTTCTTTCCTTTTCCTTTTTTTTTTTTTTTTTTTTGCGTTTCCTCTTCGTGAGAGAAGTCTGAGGCAGCCAGGAGTGGGGCCCCAGAGCCCCGGCATGGAGAGGTCGCACCCTACTCCCGGGCCCCCGGGAGGGGCGGCTGGCAGTGGGACGAGGCGCCGGGGCTCAGACGTAATACTCCTTGTCTTTGTTCTTCTTGGCCTTGCTGGGCGTCTTGGGGGCCGCCGGGGCCTTCTCTTTCACCACCGCCCCATTGCTCTGGGCCGAGTTACTGATGTAGTTCCGGCTCTGGTCCACCTGGTAGGAGCCCTCGTCGCGGTTGCGGTACTTGTACATGGCGTAGAGGAGGATGAGGATGCAGAGGGCCGCGGCGGCCACGATGCCCACCACCATGCCCGTGGTGCTGCTGGACTCCCGGATCACCTCCACTGCGCCCGGCGGGCCCCGCTCCCCAGGCCCTGTGGGGTTGGCTGTGGGCAGATGGGGGAAGCCAGGGGCAGAGGTCACGCCGGGGCGCAGAGGAGGGGGCCTCCGTGGCTCGAAGGATGTGGGGGCCCCAGGCCCCAGGGGTGGGTTCTCCAGCAAGGGCTGCAGCGGGTCTCGGTGGTTCATTTTGCCCGCTGGCAGGTTGGGGGCTGGGGCAGAGGGCGCTAGCAGCACCCCGGGGGCGCCCGTGGCCCCATCTGTCCTGAGGTTGGGTCGGGGAGCGGGTTTGCGGGGCGAGAGGAGGGTTGTGCGGTCCGTGACCAGGGGGAAGGTGGTGTAAAAGTCCTCGTCGTCCGTTGGGGGGAGGCTGGAGTCAAAGACCTCCCCAGAGGCAAAGCCGGAGGCCTCGATGGGCTCCTCGCAGTCGCTGTCGTCCTGCTCGGCCTGGCAAGGGCCCCCGGCGGAGGGTGGGCGGCGGGCCGAGGGCGGGGGCAGGGTGTCTTGAGTGGTGCCCACGCCCGTGAGAAAGGGGTAGAAGGTGGGGGGTGGGGGCACGAACGGGGATCGGGTGGCCACGGGAGGGGGGTCTAAGGAGTCCTCCGTGATAATGGGCAATATTAACTCTCCTCCTAGAACAAGAGAGAGAACAGAAAAGAGAGAGCGTCAGCGAGGGCGGGGGCGCAGGTGGCCGCCACAGAGAGAGAAACAACAGCCTCACACACCCAAATCGGTTCCAATCGGCTTTGGCGGAGACTAGAGCGGGCTGGGCCCGCCCGCCAGCCGGCCGCAGCACTGCGCTTTACGCGGGCAGCGGCTGGATGCCCTGGGCACCCCACGCACGGGCTCTGTGGCTCGCTGGGTTTTGGTCTTTCGATTGTCTTAAGAAACCAAAAGGAACAGAAATGAAAGGAAATTGAAAGGAAACGGAAAAAAAAAAGAAAAAACTCTACTGGTTTAAGGCTTTAAAAACAGATACAAGAGCAGCATTTAAACAAACCTAACAACAGTATCTTTTAGGGTTTTTTTTTTTTTTCTAGATATTTCTTTTTTTGCTTTTTTTTTTTTTTCTTTTGTTTTTAAAAAAGAAGATAGCATACCACGGAATTCAGGCAACTTACATCAACAAATAGGCCGTGTGATTTTAGCATGAAGAAAAAAATTACAAACAGAGCTGTGTAAGCGGGTTCTCCCGGAAAAAATAAGAAAAAACAACTTTTCTGTACCACGTTTTCTGTCTATTTGGTATCTCCCTCCCTCACTTGTCTCTCCCTGGACACCTTGCTTCCTCCTGAATTCTCTCCTCCCTCACTTGTGCCCTCTCCCCCTCATGAAACTAACCAAGCTGAAATCTGCCTTGCAAGCTGGAGTTGAGGAACTGTTACCACCACTTGGTGTCCGCGTGCAGAGGAGGGAGGGGCAATGGGGACAGGTGCATGACAGGTAGCTATGTAAGAACTGCTACTTGGGAGGGCATGGTCATGGGGAGGTGGGGAGCCCTGAAGGCTCACTGCAGGTTGGCCATGAGGAGAGGAGAAATTGAAGATAGGAGGTGACAAGGTCTATGACGAATAGACAAGGAGGAGACAGACACACTGAAGGAGAGCCTTGTCCCAAAGGACCTTGGGAAGGATGGTGAGAAGCCAAGTAGAGGCAGCAAGGTGGGGAGGGACAGGGAGTGAGGGAGGGAAGTGGGCAGGGACACATAATTCCTGAGTCAACCCTAACTCCCCAACTTTCTCCTTCTTCACCCTCCACCTCTGACCCCCACTGACTTCCCCCCCCCAACCCCCCTCCCCAAAACCCCCATGGGATGCTAGGACCGGCCAGGGCTTGACTGCCTCTGGCCCTCTTATTATTGTTAAAACAATAATAAAACGGAAAGAAGAAGAAAGCAAAAAAAGAAAAAAAATACATACACAGCCATCTGGGAAGGAAGCACTTGATAATATAGGGCCCGAGGGAACTAGTTGGGTGGGCTTTTGCAGGTTAGGTCTCCTCCCTCCCTAGGTCTGATGAATGGGGATCCCTGAGCAGAAACTGCAATTCCCATCAGTTCCAAAGGGTGAGAACTACAACTCCCATCAGGTTTTGGAGGGGATGTGTACCATAATTCCCATCAGCCCCTGAATCAGTAACTACAACTCCCATCAGCCCATTGGGCCCCCCTCTCGAACCAAAGTACAGGAACCGTCTAGTGTTGGGTAGAAGGGAACTGGAGCCCAGTTCTAGGAGGCTGGTGGGAGCTGCAAGTTTTCCCTTTAGCTCTCCCTCCAGCACAGTCCAAGCCCTGCCCCCACCCGAGTGCTTTTCCCTGCACTCTGCAGGGGGTGGTCTTCACAGATCACACCCCAAGCCCTCCACCCCCTGACCCACTGCAGGAAGCATCCCGGTGCCAGGCTCTGCCTGCCCCACCACAGCTGGGCAGCTGCTCTGCCACTGTTCAAACACCTCTGCGGATCCTCTGGCCACACGCTCCAGCCATCTGGCGGAGTCATCCTTGGCCACGTTAACCAGCTGCAGCCAAGACTTTGCCATTGAACTCCCACCCTACTGAGCATCTCAGGCTGTTTTACTTACCAAGCTCCCAGATCCCCCTGGACAGGCGCTCACCTGCACCCCAGGTTGTAAAGCCTCAGGGCACCTGGCCATCCAGGGCAGGTGGGGCCGCCACATAGAAAAGCTGAGCCAAGCGCTCAGAAGTGTATTTTGTGGAGTTGGGGCCGTCCAACCTGGCTATTTATGTAGGAGAAGGCTGAGGCCCAGGGTGGGCAGGACTTCCCTAGGTCACCAGGTGTTGGTGTCAGGCTAGGTGAACCGATGGGCTATCTGGTTCCTTCTGTGGCTCTCAGAGGCCAGGAAATAGTCAAGTCTCATGAGGAGAGGGGAAGGCCTGGCTCATCTTTACCACGCTTGTAGTAGTAGTCTGCCGGGGCCACAAGTGTGTTCTGTCATTCACTCCTGTGTGACTGTGGGCAACTTTCTTTCCCTTTCTGGGCCTCCATTTCCTCACCTAGAAAATTAGGGTATTGGGATTCTGGCCCAGGGGAAAACCATGAACCTCCAGCCAACAGATGAATATAATTTGTCCTCCCATCCCCACCTGAACCCAGACCCAAAGGATGGCCGAGCATCCTGGTCCCTGGCACCCCTTTTGGGCGATACAGCACCTTCTATGGATGCACCCTGAACATACCTGGGGTCCTCACTGCTGGTCCACACCACCTGCCCCGTTCTGACCTTTGCCTTCTGTTCAGAACACCTTCCCCCTGCCACCTCACTCACTCTTCGAATTCGGCCAAACACACGCTCTTCCAAGACGTCAGGCCTGAACTCACTGCCAGGAAAGGCCTAGCACGCAGCACTAGGCCTGGCACAGGGCGCAGGCTCATTGCTTTGAGCCGGGAAGGGAAGATATATGTTTGTCAGGTGATCCCTCTGAGCCAGGCCAGGCTAGAAAGAGGTGAAAGCCCCTCTCACGGCCTGAACAGTGGGGTCCTGAACACCCTTCCTCCCCACCCTGCCCCGGGAGCAGGCACTGCTGAGTTCAGCCTGGCTCTCACCCTCAGCCACCTCTACCTTTGACCTTAAACTGGGCCACCAGTTGCTCCTGGAAACTTCAGAATCAAGGCTTGATCTAGGCAGGCTTGCACCCCTTGGCCAGTGCTAAGGTTGCAGCAGGATGCCAGGCCCCGGCCATAGGACTGAGGGACCTTTGCTGAGGATGCATCATGCCCTAGAGGAGGGGCTGACCACGGCACAGACCTTGGCTCTCTACCCTCCTTCTCGCCCCCAGCTAGACTAGGGTATGTGGAAGCTTCGGGCCTTGGACCATAGACAAATCCTGCCTGGCCTGAGCCCTCTACCCCCAAACCATTTGCTCCAGCTTGCTGATTTTTAAGGTCCTTGGGACACACAGGCTACCAGGTGCCCTTGTGCAGTCTCCCTCCGCCTCTAGAGCCCTCCCAAGCCTGGCCACACTAACCTTTCCCCTTCCCTTCAACTCCATCCACTTCCTGGCCTCCATATCTGGATATCACCCCTGCTTTTCTGGTCCTTCCCTGGACCTTCATCTGCCCAAGGCTTTGATAGCATCTCCTGAGGGGGTCCTGCCTTCACCCTTTTCCCCCACACAGCCATTACTGTTCCTTGGCACCTCCTCATGGCCTTGTCATACTCCAACCCCCACACTGCTTCCTCCCTGCACCTCATACCCCTCACCAGGCTATGGCCACAAGAAAGCTGCTATCGAGACCCCATGCTGCATTCTTTCCTCAAGGTCCACTCAAGCTGCCCTGGGCTTGGTGGCAGTCAAGTCACACACAGCATGGGGTTCAGGAAGCATCAGGCAAGTTTGCCCACAGAGGATCTAGCAGAACCTGCAGGAAGGGAGGATCCCTCAGACTCCTCACTGCCAAAGTCCATCTGGGGGCTCCCTGGGCTGCCACTCCCACTGGGCATTTGGGGGTGCAGACCCACAAAGTTGCTGGTACTGGGACCCCTGGTCCGGCTCCACACCACAGGGGCACATTGGGATGGGGTACCCCTGGAAGCTCGACAAGGACTCCGGGCAGCCTTCCTCCCGCCCCTATTTCAGGCAGCTGCGGCATTTGGGAAATACAGGTGCACTTACCGCAGATGCCACCCACCCTCCGCTCTGAAATGGGATTTCAGTGCATGTCAGGCCCACTTACTAGAGAGAACTCCATTCTGGCCAAGGAGACCACCAGCCATCGCTGAGCACCTCCCTTCCCGAGCTCCCCGGCCTCCTGCTGACCCAGCAAGCTGAGCCCCATTCCCACCCAAGATGTGCCTAGCCTCAACAGAGTGTCGAGAACTGAGGCTGTGTCAGAAACCAAGCAATCAGCTGCCTAAGTCCTTAACCGCTAGGTGCCCTGCCCAGGCTGGGAGGGCAAGAAGGCCACTAGCCCACAGGGCATCGCACACAGATGGGAACACGGCAGCATCTTGACCTGGCCACAGCCCTGCAAATGCGCAAAGAGCATCTCCGTGCACAATCAGGAAGGGGTATTCTGTCCTCCTGGTGGACCCAGCCCTGTCATTCCAGGGCCCAGGTGAAGGGCTTGGCAAGCAGGACACTGGCTAGATTTCGGCCTTTACTCACCTTTTCCAGCAGAGAACCACCTGTGTAACTTGGCCGTGACCTGAAGGCCGGTGCCCCCTCCCGGACTGGAAACACCAATCCAGCAAGGGCGAGCACCAAGGCAGATCGCAGGTCAGAGACAGAGGTCCCTTGTGTGAGCATGCGCAGCAACACACCCCTTCGAGGGCCTACTTCTGTGCACCTGGGCACACGAGGTCTGTCCCAAAAGTATCGAGCCGATGTCAACATAATTAAGTTTGAGCAGCTGATACTTTTGGGACAGACTTGGTACATCTCTAAGCATGGGCATACACAAAACTGGATTGATCTGAGCATGTGAGTGCATGTCAGCGAGTCTGGACAGACAGGTAAGTGAACACCTGGCTCAGAACTCATGTGAGCAGGTGTGGATGGGTGGAAGTGCCGCTGAGTATGCATGGGCTTAGGTTCTGTGCACATGCTGTGTGCTTCCTGGAACACCTTTTCCCCCAGACTCATTTTCTCCATCTCCTGGGCGACCAGACTGCATTTCCCAGATTCCCCTGCAATTAGGTGCGGCCATATGACTGAGCAGTGGGCAGTACTGGCCCATGAAAGCCCATGGGTTCCATCCTCCATGCTCTTTCTCCTTCCAGTGAACTTGTAAACCACCTGCTGAAAATGGGGGAGCCACCCAATGGAGGGAGTGTGGATTCTCAAGCACCCCTGAGGCTGAGCACCTGCCGGTCAGGAGCACCTAAGTAGGGCTTCACCCGAGCGAGAAACTCCCACCGGGATTTGAGGTCATCTGTTATAGAAACAAATTCACTCTAATACAGGCACTGCCCCAGAAATGAGTGTCACCAAAACCTGTGGCCCTTATATAACCCAAGGAAACAGATCTGCCGCTGGACAGATGAAAAACCGTCTAATATGGTGGGAGGACACGTAAGTACTGCCCGCCACTGGCGATGACTCCGAGGGCAGACCATGTGGAGGCTGAGGCACTGAGGGAAAGTGACAGGGAAGATATGCTGGCTTGTACTTTCTGCTTTTTGTCATGCGTTACAAGAAAGAGACACACATGGGCAAGAATTGGTGGGGATGCAAACCCAGAGGAAGGGAAGGAGGAGCCCAGAAATGTGGGCCTGCAAATGTCAGAAGAGCCACTCCTGTGGCTCATACAACCCCAGATTGTATGAGACAAAAGGTCGAAGTGGCTTTGAGGGGCCATGGCTCACAAAAAGCCCAAGTGAACAAGGGGCTCAGCCTTGCTGCAGGGTCAGACCAAGGGTGTGTGCTCCTCCCCGCCAGCTGTTTGAAAAGCCCTTACAATAGTCCCCACTGAACTAAGAGACAGGTATGGGGGCAGAGAAACAAGGAAATAAGCTGTCCGGGGCCTTATGTCTAGGAAAGAAGTCTGAGTGTGGTTACGTGGACTATTTCAGTCTTTAAACAACCTTTGGGCCCCCAGGTACGTGTGCGCAGGAAGATAACTATCAATGTGTAGGCCCCCCAAAGAGGACATTTATCCAAAACCCACTTCAGAGATGGCCATGGAGACTAAAGACCAGAAAGGACCCTCCAAAGGGCAGCACCGTGTCCCAAAGCGGGGAAGGCTCCTCCCAGACAGCAGAGGCAGGTTTAAGGACAAAACTCCCCAGGCAGGGGCAGCCCTGAGCTCTTCTGCTGGCCAACTTCCTCCACACTAGGAACAAGGGTCCTCTCGTCTTTCATCCTCCCTTTTTTTGAATGAGAAGTTTATTGGGAAGTTGCCTCTGGCCCATCACTGTATTCTGGGTGTATGTTGGGCTGTGTGTGCAGTGACATCAATCATCCTTTTAGTTCATGGCACCCAGGAGCCAGATCTGTACCTAATGGGGTGGGCAGCCACCTCCTAGATATCTTCACCTTAGAGATCGCAGCTCTAACTAGGTGGGGCTTGGGGTGTCTCCCCTGGAGAGAGGTGGGTGTGCTCTGTGGGAGGGAGGAAGGGTGAAATGAATCACTGGTGATCTAAAAACCGTACTGCAGCAAATAAATCACTAGCTGGTCACCTTATCTGTTTCTTCTTCCTCCTGGGACACAAGGCCATACCTCCTAGCCTTCCTGGAAGGTAGGTGGTCACCACGTGACTGGGCTCCAAAGGGCAGAATTAGCCAGAACATCATGCACCTCCCTCCCAGGCCTGCCCACAAATCCATCCTCTCTGTGACCCTCCCTGTGCAACCCCTCCCAGCACAACTCAGGAAATCACCCTGTAAAGATGGTGCTGTTCCACGATGGAAGGAGACTGGGCTCTGAATCAGCACTTGGGGAAGAGATGCCCACCGTTCAGGAACACTTATTTGTAGCTCTCTGTGGAGGGGAAGTACATTTGTGGATGTTGAACTGATGGGGTACTCAAATGTTGGAAAATTTTAGTTTCAGGTAACAGCTAATAAGCTCAGTAATCGATGTATGTATAAAAGCTATTATTTCAGGAACTGGAGGAACGACCCACCTTGACTCCAGGAGACTATGAACAGTTCCACCTTTGTGCCCCAGGAGGACTGCAAGTCATCAAGATGGTATCTAAGCCATTACACTCCAGGGAGAGACCACCATGCCCAGAACACAAAGATCTCAGCCCAGGACACAGATGGAAGAGTGCTGCAGCTTTCACCTCGTTAACTTTCCCCCTGGATTCCCACACTTTTCTTCTCCCGATAAAAGGGCTCATTTATAATGGAACGTAAGACAGTCTGTTAGGGGTGCAAACCCTCTGTCTTCTCAGATCACCAACCATCTGAATAAAGTGCCCATAAAAATTCAGTCCCTGTCTCTGCTTATTGGGTCTGGCAGATGACAGGCAGCACCAACACTGGTTTTTCTGGTTTCAACACCACAGATGTGGAGTTGATGATACAGAACTAGCGTTACCTAAGACACTCTGGAATCTGAACACATCTGTGCCTCTGTGAACCTGGGCTAAATGTGAGCCTGAGCAAATGGGTCCAAGTCTACAGAATGCAGCCTGTGTGCACCTGAGTGTCCTACCCATGTGTGCAGGAAGGCAAGGCCTCAGGAGGGATGAGCGCACATGGGCAGTGCAAGGGGCTTCTTCTGTGGGTCTAACCACACGTGGGCTTCTGTGAATCTGGGCAGGTAGGTGTGCACATGTGCCCTTTTGGGTATGAACAGCTCTACGTGCTCACCTGCATATGGATGGTCACGCATTTTGCTGGGCCTGGGCCTGGGTGTATAACCTGAGAGTCTGTGGATGTGGATGCCCTTCCATAGGCAGCAGCATGGGAACCTCTGAGCAAATGCCCAAGCTCAACAGTAGCTGGTGGGGCCATGCGGAAGTATATGTGTGTGTGTGCGCGCGCATACCACCATGGGACTTAGTTCATGTGTGCAGGCATGCCTCGAGGGGTCTGGGTGTGTACATCTTTGAACACATGTGTGTAGGTCTGAGCATATGGGTACACATGTAAGAATGAGCTCTGCAGGTCTGAGCTATGACTCTCCTCTCACGGGCTGTGGGAAAGGGGTGCAGGTCTGTAAGTCTGAACAAAAGTGCACACGTGCGTAGATCCTATGTCTGGGCACACAGAACCTATGTGAGAATGCACATAGGCACCCCTGTATGGGAAAGAGCACACATGTTGGCACCTGAGAGCATCCCTTTGAGGATGTGTGTGTCTCGGTGAACATGAACATAAATAGCGGGCAACTGTAGGTCAGAGCACAAGTGTATGCTTGAGTGGGGCTGTGACACACACACTTCTGTGAGCCTGAATTCCTGCACATTTGTGCATGTGTACACCTGTACCTTGGTGGGTGTATGTGGCTGTTCTGAGCAGGCATCCATGCACCATCTGTGAGTGACTGTAAGTCTGCGTGTGTAGGATCCTAGGATCTGGCACATGCACGCACCTGTGAGCTGAGCATGGATGTGGAACTATGGGAGTCTGAGGACACATATACACATGTGCCTCAATGGCTCTGAGAACATGTTATGTTACATGCTCAGGCCTGAACATACATGTGTATCATGTCTGAAATACGAGTGCTCCTACAGGTCTGAGCATGTGCATGTCACCGAGCATCTGGTGCATCTCAGTAGATGTGTATGAGAGCATGCCACAGTGGGTTTCTACATGTATGTGCAGCTCTGAGCATACCAAGTGCTCCGGTGCACTTGAGACATGATACACGTGCACCTTTGTGTGGCGGGGCACATGCGCACGTACAGAACAGTGGGTCTGAGCAGGAGGCTACCTGTGAGTCCAGACCCATGTGCAGGAGTATTTGGAGCTCTAAGCACACATGTGCAAGGCTGTGGCTTGCATGTATCTCTGTGAGACCGCATGTGTATATGGATTTGTGCTGCTATGGGTCTCAATTCAATGTATAAACTTCTGGGTTTCTGAGCACATGTGTTTCTTAAGTTCTAAACACATGTGAGCCTCTGTTGGTCTGGGTATGAATGGCTTGTGCTCTTCTAGGCTTGAACATACACATACCTGTGGAAGTGAGCACATGTGGGCTTGCTAGTAGGTCAGTGTGTGCCTCTGGTCAGACACATGCGCACACAGATGCATGAGCTTATAGATGTGTGCCTCTGTGGGTCTGAGCCCACGTGCACTCCCTGGGTGTCTCAGCAGGTGCAGACTTAGACCCCTACAAGGCCAGGCCTGTAACACACTGTGTGTGTGGGTCAGGCCGGCTGAGACGGTGAGTGGTGGTGGGTCCATGACAAACTACGCAGCGTTTGGCACCTTAAAGGCACTCCCACTCAAAAGAACTTAAATGCTGTGCCCATTAAACAATACCATCTGACTGGGTTGCCAACCTCAGGTAAATAACATGTTAGATGATGGTCTCCTCAAGCTGGGTGAGGGGAGTGAGGAGGGCCTGGGGCCTAGGAAAGGGCCCAGATCAGGGGAAAGGGCGGAAAGGTGAGCAGGGATGATCCTAAGCTTCACACCTGGACCCAGAGAGGAGGATCCAACAGCTGGGAGGATGCAAACCACCCAGTGGGCTCAGCCCTGGGCAGCGGCTATCTCTAGCCAGGCTGCCTCCACCTCTAACACTGCCCTTGGAGCCCAAGGAGGCCAGGCCCTCTGCTAGAGAGATGTCCCTGCACTGGAGGTTTAGGAAGGGCTCCAGCAGGAGGTGGCATGGTCTAGACCAGCCTGGGGAAGGCTGGTGTCGTTTTGGACCTTGCCTGGCCTCCCGTCAGGATGACAAGAATCCAGCTTGAAGCATTTCAAGTGGCGTAAATGTGAAAGCGCAAACGTGTGATGCTTGTCTGGGGGAGCCTGTGGCTTCACTGGTTTCCTCCGGAGGCTCAACGTGCATTATGCCTTCATTCCCCTCCTATTTTTAAAGCCGGGTGCCACCAGACTAGCCCACCAATCTATTCCCATCCCCCAACTTCTGATCCTCTTCCACCCTCTACCCTCCCATCTTCCCAGGAAGAGCTGCCCAGCCATTAGTGGGGTCTCCTTCGGCCCCTCCTCATTTGCTTGTCCCAATACAGACCACCCAGGTACACACTCAGCGCCACACCCAGGCCCCTAGCAAGACTCAGGGCTGGGGCTCGGAAGCTGGAACCTTGGTGGACTGTGTGCGGTCCAGTGCGCCTGTCTCTGCATGGTGGCCATCTGGCCCAACACTCCTCTCTGTGGGGTCCAGGGAAAGCAGAGACATCATCTCTCACCCCATCCCAGAGTGTGTGAACACAGGCACATGCATGGAAACATGTGTGGTGGGGCCAAGCACCCTTTCCTTATGACCCACACAGCCCTTGGTTCCTAGAGCCCTTTTCCAGGGCTCCCGCAGGGCCCTCCATCACCCATCGCAACCACTAGGCAGCCCTGCGCCCCACGGGACCTTGGTCAGTGATGAGTGAGGGGCCGAGCACAGCCGAGGAGGGCTGTGTTGAAGCTGCCAGGTGCCCAAGGCAACGATGGAGTATAAGGGCGCATCCTGAGCCCAGGTCACCCAGTGAAGCAGAGCGAACAGCCCCCACAGAGGGGCCTCCCACAGTGTAGGGCTTCCCTTCCAGAAAGCACAGGCCCCTGGCTGTAGGTGGGGAGGCCTTTCCAACCCAGCGGCCTAAGGTACCCCCAAGTGCCCCAGGGTCCCCGGCCATAGGAAGGAGGCTCAGTGCTGGCCTACCGGCAGGACACAGCACAGTCAGACTTCAGCCTCTGGGTCCCAAGGCCTGCACCCTAGAAACACTCCTGCCCTTGGTCTCTGCCTTGAGGCTCCACCCACACCCCTTCCATGGTTGTACCTCACCCTCAGCTTCAGTATCTCCCCTGGGCCTGGCAGAAGAGCCCCCTACCCAGACCCTCCCCCCAGGCCAGGTTCCTAGAATATACCTAGGACCCTGCCCACCTTAGCCGACCACCTCACCTCCCTTACCCTGCATGTACCTGCCCCAACCTCTAGCCTTCTGGTACCAACAGCCCAGGTGCCACCCACTCCGAGCTCATCAGAAGTCTCTGGAAACTGGAGCAAGGGATGTGTGCTCCCGTGAGCTCATCTAGGCTGCCGCCAAGGCCCATGCTTCCTGGACAGAAATCTGGTCCTTCCTCCACTCCCACTGCCAGCCTCAAGCACGAGGACCTCGGCTCCTCTCAGCCACCCTTCCAACCTGCGCCCACGGTGCCACTCCACACCCCACAGTTCTGTCAGCATCAAGGCCCACCCCCTGCTTTGACAACCTGGTCTCTCTCTGGGGCTGGAAGGAGCATGCAGAGGCTGGACTGCCACCCCCAGGAAGCCTCTCCTCCCAACCCTCTCTACCCTACAGCAGCTCTCCCACTAGAAATCTGCACCAGGCCTCAGGTCCCAACCCTCCCCTGGGGGCCCCATGTCTGGCCAAGGGGTACCGCCACCCAGCTCACTGCTGGGCACAGAGCTGCTGTGCAGTAACTGCCCTGGCTTGGCTTGGCAGCACTGGCAGAGTATCCAGCCACCTCCCTGAGACTGAGGATGAGGAGGCTTCAGGACCCAGCAGAGATCTCCTCTACCAGTGACAAGAGAACACCAGGCTCAGGGACTGATGGGAGTTGCAGTTCTGGACCCCAGAGCTGACAGGAGTTGTAGTTCCTAACCCTGCCTTCCCATCCCCTCTCCCCAGGACTCATGGGAGCTGCAGTTACTCAACTTTCTAGGGAAAAGTCTCCCTCTGCCTTCCAGCACCCTCTGGCTCTCAACCCCAGGATCCCAAGCTAGGACCTCACTATGCCTGAGGGTTGGGGCACCGAAAGGCCAGAAACTGCCTCTCTAGGGGGCACTTGAGGGACCAGGGGCAGGGCACAGTGGAAGGGACAGGAGCTATGAGGGAAAGCTGAGGCCTGGCAGCAGGCCCCTCGGGCTTGGGCCAGGTGGAAGGGACAGTCGCCCCCTCCCATCAGCATCACAGTGGGCCCCGGGGCAGGGGAGGGGGGAAAGGTACTCACCAGTACTAGGCTCACACTCCTCCAGATCCTCGTCATCGCTCGGACATTCGGCCGAGGCCACCAGGAGGTCATCTGTGTTCTGAGGGGTGAGAGGAGGGGTGGGGGAAGAAGAGGATTCCAGGGTGGGTCAACAGACCCCCACAGCCACCTCTTGAGGTGTGGTCTGGCATAGGGACAGGGCTCTGGGCTGAGACACACGCCTGGTGCATGTCTTGAGGGGTAGCGAATGGCCTGCACCTCCCTTGTTGCAAAGAGAGACCAGATGGCACCCGCCTAGTAGCAGCTCCCGTGTTCCTGGGGGTCAAGGAGATAGGAGCACGTCCAGACATCTGGGGAGACTAGACACCAGACTTGGGCCCTCAGGGCTAGAGCAAGGGGACCCAGGGACATCAGGGAGACAAGGCACAGGGGCCTCAGGAGGCCAGCATGGGCCGGGAGGGGGAACAGGACCTGGGGGTTCTCAGCTCCAACCTCACAACCCCATCAGCTCTCTCCCAATCCCCTTCCCAAGGCGGGAGCCAGGCTGCACACAATAATTAGGGCTGGTTGTCATGACAACAAGAGTTGACTTTGTCAGCATTTTCTCTCCTGATTACAAAGAAAGAGAATCCCTGAGATGAGTGAATGTAAAGGCAGGGGGCCCTCAGGGGGTGCTAGGAAGAGACCTAAGGGGGGAAACCCAGAGTTCAGGCAGGAAGGGAGCCCAAGAAACTGAGGGGTATTGAAGTCTGGGGTGGGAAGGAATGAAAGGGTTACATCCCACCTCTTCCCCAACCCGACCTTCAGACACTGCTGCCCTCACCCAAGGGCTAGGGGGCCCGAGGCCCCATATTCACTCTGTAATCTTGCCCCCTCCCCGCAGCCTTCCCTGTGGGAGCTTTCCGGCACAGCCATGACCCCTGGGCGTCCGACCCCTCTCTTCTCCCTGGATGGTCTGCCCATCACCCTCCCACTGAGTCTGGACAGCTCTTCTAGCCGGGGTTAGGAAGGCACTGGGTGGGCTGGGTGCCCAGCCTGGGGTAGAGGAGGCCTTTCCCCCAGGGCTCCCCACGCCCTGGAGCGAGGCCTGGCAATGGAACCCTCTCGGTTTCAGTTTCGTGGCTGTGAAGGCAGAGGGAAGGAGCTTCAAGCTTGTCGCTCTTGCCTGGATTTTGCCCAATCCTGATGGTACAGACTGGCCAAGATGAGGGGACCTGGGGCACAGAAAGCCCAGCCCTCACATACATAGGCTAAAGGCAGGTCCGTGCTGCAGGCAGGACATAACTCCATGTGGCCCCAGGCCCCTCTCTCACCCTGGGAGGACAAAGGTCCCTCTAGGCACAGAGGCCCAATAGCCATAGCAATGGGGGACAGGAGTAGCTTGGGTAGAGGGCGCAGGGTGACTAACCAATGTGCCAGGGATGAGCATTCTCTGGACTAACCATCTTTGGTGTCAAGAACTAGAAAGCTCAGCCAGGTCCCCAGGCTGCCTCCGCAAGTCACTATGTCTGATGGCTTTGGCCACCAGGAAAGCCAAGCCTGTCCTGCCCCAGGAGGGTTTCATTCTCCAGGTGCAGCCCCTTCAGGTGCTCTTCTGGGTACAGAGAAGACCAACTCAAACTCCCTGGGCCTGCCCTGCCCCAGGGAGGGCACCTGAGCAAGTGGGGCAGCACCGAGGAGGATAAAGGAGCTGGGGACAGTCTGCACTGACACCCGCTGAGGGCACTGGGGCCTGCTACATGGCGGTGCCTGCTCAAGGTCACCGGACTTGTGACAGCAAGGGCCTGGACTTGCTTCCCTACTCCAGGGATCCCAACTGTCAAGAAGAGGCTGCTCCCAGCCACCACCAGTCTCCAGAGAGGGGCTGCCACCACCCGATGACCCTCTACCCCCTCCAGTGCTATCACCTCTGCGTCCTCCCCAGAGCACGCCATCCTGGTTCCATCTGCCCTAGCAGCACTGGGCCTGGCTTTTTTTTAATAGGATGGGCAGAAGGTCATTCCCCCCTCACCCAAGTCCAGACTTCCTCTCTCTTAGGTGGGGTAGTTTGCTCTGGTCCAGCAGGGGTGCCAAACTGCCCCTCAGCTATGGGAATGGTCCCCTAGAGAGTAGCTACCACCGTATCTGGGGTCACAAGGGCAAAGGACGCTTCCTAAAAGGAGACCTTGTCTGCCTCACTTGAACCACTACCATGACAAGGACAGTAGCCTCCAGGATCCCACCAGACCCCTCAGACCCTCCCCTGGATGTCACAGTGCTACGTAGACATCAGTCCTGTCCCTTCACCCAAAGCCCTACCACCTGTCCACCAGCTGGAGGGGCCTCACCTGGGTGGTGCTGTCCCTCAGCGTAGGGGAGCGGCCCCTGCGTGTGGTAGTAGTGGCCATGGTGGTAGTGGTCTCCATGATGGTGGTGGCCATGTCCGCTAGCAGGGTGGTGGCCGTGGTTTCCGCACTGAGCAGCACGGACGGCCCCTCCCCCACCAGGCGCAGGTGGCCCTCGGTCCGCACGTTGGGGTCGCTCTCGGCGGCCAGCGCCAGCACCTTGAGCCCGTTGTAGTAGAGGCCAGACACCTGGCCCTGGAAGGGGCGGCCCTGATCCCGGCCCCCAATCTTGATGGCAGCCTGGCTGTTGAAGATGGTCAGCTGGCGGCCTGGGGAGGGGGGAAGGGGGTGGGCAAGGGTGACAGAGGAGGGACAGGCAGTAGAGTGGGGCGGGGGGGCGGGGCAGAAAAGGATGGGGAGAATGGAGAAGAGCCAGAGGAAGGAAGAGGAGTCAAGGTGGAAACCAGTGAGTGGTGGAGGGGTGGGGAAGGAGAGAGAAACGAGGAAGGGGTAGACACCAAAGGAAAAGTCCTTGTCAGCCACAGCCCCCAGCCCAGCCAAGTGGGGACACAGCGGGGGAAGGTCCCCAGGGCACACATGGGCTGAGAAGGGAGCCCACTCCCCACTCTCCCCACCATGCTCATGCCTCTGACCTTCCTATGCCCCTCTCCTCTCCTGCTTCAGGGGCACTGCACCCCCTCCTTTCCCTGCCCGCAATTTGATCCCCATCTTCACCCCCCCCACCCCCTTCCCCAGGCGCCCCACACCCAGCTCCAAGCCACGGAGCACTTAGAAGCAGACAGAGCACACACAGAGGCAGAGACCAGAAGGCTACCGCCAGGCCGCGTGTCCGTGCATGTCAGGGCAGAGAGGGAGGCGAGACCAAGGGGTGGACACGACAGTGCAGGGGAGGAGGACTGCGTGAGGGTGGGAGGCGCCACCAGGACCTCACTCTGCCCTCCCAGCCACCACCAGACCCTCTGACCTCAGGCCAGCCCCTCCTCCCTCCTCCTCCCCCCCAGGCCCCGCCCGCCCGGCATCAGGGCTTCAGGCCTGGAGAGCAGAGGCCTTCCTCCCCGCCAGGATGTGCAGCACAGAGATGGAAAACGTTAAAGGGACCTTTCTTCGATCACTGACAGCCCAGAACAAAAGCGCTCCAGCTCCAATCTCACTCCTCCCTCAGCGGGTACACCTCTGAATTCCCACCTGGGTGGGCTTTTGCTGTTCTGTTTGGTTATTAATGGATCTGGGGGTCGGTTTAACCCTCTGAGTTTGTTGCTTTGGTTTGGTTTTTAGAAAAGATATTTATTATGTTTAAGTTTAGATTTAACTTCGGTTTTGGTATTACTTATTTTGGGGGAGGGAGGGGCACAGAGGAACTACTCAGTTGCCCCCTGCTCCTCCAGACCTTCAGCTGCCGGCTCTGGGGGGTTTAAGACCTGGCTTAGCCCTTGTTAGCCTCTGGTTAGTGCCTCGTTAAAGATCTGGTTTAGAGTTAGGTGCCTGTGAGCCCTGCCCCTACGCCTGGGCTGAGGACAGTCCAACTTGTGAAACCCATATTCCCTTTGGCAACACGTGTTCCCCAGGACGCCCGCCCTCTGTCTGGCCAAAGCCCAGCCTCTGGGGCGTCTGCTAGGCCCCCCTGCTCAGCCTCTGCTCCAGCAGCTCACTCTGCCCTGGCGCAGCACCTCCTCCCACCCGTTGGGGGGGGGGGGGGCGGAGCCCGGAGAAGCTGAGTGCGGGCGAGTGACAGTTGCAGCAGCAAACCCAGAGAGGCTCCTGAGGGTCACCCTGCCCAGAGTTTATTCCCAGGCATAAGAATTAAAAGAAAAACCAAAAGAAGAAGGTCCATAGCAGTCAAACAAGTTTGGGAAGCAAACATTTCGCAATTAAACCACAGGTTTCTTTCTCCTGGGGCTCCTCAGAGCCTTTATAAAACCAATGTCCCTGTGCTGCTCCGAGAGGAAGAAATGGACTCGGCTCACTTCACAAGTCTCCCTACTGTGAAGCGTCTCATGGGACGTATGCTTCACGGGACACATTTTGGAACTGGAAGATAGATTCATTCAGTAAATATTTATTGAGCACCTACCATATGCCAGGTGCTGACAGTCCCTCCAAGGACGCCAAGTCTTGTTCTCCAGTACTGCCCTGCTCCTTGGTTCACCTCACCCCCTTGGTACCCCTTGTGAGATGGGCGGAGCAGTCACTGTCCCTTCCCCAGAGGGATGCAAAGCTCAGGAAGGGGAAGTCTTGGTCCTCTTGACCAAGGCCCACAACAGGTAAGTTCCTCCTCCCACATTTGTGGACACGTAAGAATGTTTAGCCCAATCCTTCACTCCCACTCTGTAGAAGAGGAACTAGAGGCCTAAAGAGATGTGACCTTGAAGCTAGTGAAGGACAGCTGGGGTTCCGATCAGCAGGCCGAGCCCTTCCCCCACCTGGACCACAAGCCTTGTCCCCACCGTGCCCCAGGGTCTGACCTGCTCTCCCCAACCCCTGGGGTCACAAGTTGTCCCAGCCTCAGCCCAAGCTGCTCCCTTGACCTCTCTGGTTCCAGGAGTGGAGGTGGGTGATGAAGAGGAAGCTGCACAGGTGAGCAAACTTGACCCCTGTGGCCCCACCTGCCGTGAACTCCTCAAAGGGTTAAAGTTCGCCCCGCTGGAGAAAGCAACCCAGTGTGGCTGGGGGCTGCAGGTTTTAGCGATGTCTGTTACAGTCCCTTTAACTTTTTGTCCTGTTACGAATTTATCACATCTGGTTATCAGAAGTTTAGTCCCCACTGGCTGTGTGGGGGCCGGAAGTGACATTTGGGGGTTTTAGTTGGGGAAGGCCCCAGTGGACATTTAAAAGCACAGTTATCAGCTGGTTAGATGGAGGTTTAACAGTTATACTTCCCCCCTAGAGTTTAGCCTTAGAGGTACAGAGCTCGCCCCCTCGCCAAAGGGAGTGGGATGGCTTCGCCCTTGGCCCCAGCTTCCCTTGGTGACAAGTGGCCTTCTCCCTCATACCCAGCAGCGCCTCCCCACGTGTGGCCCCTCGTGAGAGAGGGCCTGTTCTGTCTTCCTCGTCAGTTCAACAGGCACAGAGCCTCAGTGGGGTGGCACCCTCCTTCCCTCTCCCCTTGCTGCACCCCACCAGCCCCACTCCTTCTAGGGGGCCTCCTGGACCGAGGTGGGCCTACTACAGACAGTGGCCACAGAGCCACTTTCTCGAGGGGGCCTCTCCAGTAGGACCCAAGGCCCCCACTCCTTCCTCCTCTCCTCAGATGACCCTGGTGAAATCTCCCTACCCTTCTTCGGACCCTGGGATCAGCACTGCCAGCTTCCCAAAGCCTTCCTGCTTCTCAGAGCCCTGGGCTGGCCCTTCAAGAACCTTGAGCTGACCACCTCCCTCCCAGCTGCATCCAGCCGGCCGCAGGCTTCGCCTGGCGGTTCCCGAATCTCACAGGTTATCCTGGTCCCACCCTAGGCTCAGAAAGGGACTAGAACTATTGCAGGAAAACCTCCCGCCCCTGCTCCAAACCACCGCCCTAATGGACACAGACCCTGGACTACAGACAAGAAAGAGAGCCTCCTGGTGGGACAATCGTCCCTTCACTAGGGGGTGGGCAATGGGGAAGGCATGGATGGGGAAAGAGAGAGCTCTGCACCTTTAAGATAGTGGTTTTAAAGTTAATTAATTAATTAATTAATTAATTCTGGTTAATTACCTTTGTCGAGCAGCCACTCATCTACTACTCGACCAAGCCGGTAGGGGATTCTCTGTCTAGCAATCGCCAGGCGCTCGTTATCAAAGTTTCCTTGGAAAAGTTTAGAAAGACAGTAGGTTTCTCAGGCGGCGAAGTCCAAAGGAGTTAGAAAAGTAATTACGCATTTCTCAGGACACTCAGAGAAGCAGCAACATCCACCGGATATGGGGGAAGGTCCACCCAAGGCGGGAGAAGAAACGCTGGGTCCCCCATCCTCCCGTCTCCTCCCCCAGGCTCCCAGCCAGAGCCAGCCCCACCCGGGGGGCAGGAGTGACCCAAAGAAAAAGACTGGGGCAGAGAAGAAAAGGAAAGGGAAATGAAAGAAAAGGCAGCTGGAGGGTCCAAGGTCAGAGGTTAAGCAGGTTTATCTGTGCGCAGGCTGTGGGCCCTCTTGCTTCCCGGTCCCAGAGCAGGAGGGGCATTTAGCAGGTTTAAGTTGGGGGCGGGAGGCCTCGCGGCCCAGCTGGTTACTGCGTTTAGAGGGTGGTTTAGAAGGGGAGGGGCAGGTTAAGCAGGGGTTTATGCGGCATTTAGGGGGGTGGCCCGACACACTCATTTAACAGTGAGGTTGAAACCCACTTCTCCACGCTGGTCTCAGCTCTCTTTACCTTCCTCGCTCAACTCCCAGCTTCCCCCTCACCTCCCCGCCAACCCCCACCCCTGACCCCAGCACCAGCTTCCACCCTCATCCCCCCAGCCCCACCCTGCAGCCCTCCTGGCCCCCCGCTGCTCTCACTGCAGGTGCTTCAGGTCTCCCAGCACCACAGCAGGTGGGCTCACAGGAGACCTCCCAGTGCGGTGCCTGGAGCTGCGGCCGGGCCACCGCCCAGCAGCCCCGCCCACGCCTCTTCACTTCTCTCCAGTGGCTCTGCGCCATTTCACCTCCTCGTCCACCCTTGTCTCCACCCGGGGCTCCCTCCCTAATGGCACCCACAGTCCTCTGCCTGGTGGCACCCTGCTCTCATCCCCACCTCCGCTCCATCCCAAGGCCCTCAGACTCCTCTCTGCTCAGGTCCCCTCTCCTTTCTGCCCTGTGGGCTCAGCCCAGCTCCCAAGCCTTTCTCCTATGGCTCTTTCCCCAGGGTCCCTAACCCCCACCTCTCAACCTTCGGCTCATCACCTGAACATGCACCTGTTACCCTCTCCACTCACCACTGCAGGCCCTGAAGACAGGGAGGGTGTGTGTGTCCGTGTCCACATGTGTGGGCACAGGTTTGTCAGTGTGCCTGGGGGTCTGTGTGCTCCTCCCTCATCGGGGACTGTGGGTGATCCCAGTAGACAGCCGTAGTAATGGAAATGACTCCCTTTGGGCGTCTGGCCGCTCTTCCCATTGAAACCACTTGCACACTGTTCAATAACAAGCACTCCGGGGGCTGGAGGGGCTTTCTCTCCCATCTCCCACTGCGCAGCTGCGCTCACCTGCCCAGCAATAGCCGGGCCTGGGCCCGCCTGTGCACCCTCTGAATGAGCACACCGCATGGCCGTGTGAGCACGGTGGTGCCCGCTAGAGGATGATGAGGCAATGAGACACTTCCTTCCCTACATATTCAGGTCACTCATGTTTAAGTAAAAAATGTAACATTCATTCGTTTAGTCGCTCAACGAACATTTCTTGAGTGCCTGCTCTGCTCCTGCTGGGTATGAGAGATGGAAAGATAAGGAGAGGAGCCCCAGCCAATCCGGGGAGACTGGCAAGTAACTAGCAGCATTCTGTACTCTGTCAGAGGTAGCACAGGGCATCCCACCCGGGGGCGGGGTGGGGGTGGGGGACGGAGGAAGACACTGAAGGAGAGGTGGAGTCAGGCAGGGGCAGCAGGCAGTCAGGGACCTACCTGTCTGCGCTGGGATACCTGTGTGTGTATCTGTGTATCCCAGTGTTTGACTTATCTCAGGAATTCTCATAGCTTTGCTATGAGGTAGGCATTATGCTTACTCTCAGAGGTGGAACTGAGATTCAGAGAGGCTGGAAGGCTGTTGGAGGCCACACAGCTTGTCAGGAGATCCTGGACTAAAGGCCAAGTCCTGCTGACTCAAGGTTTCTGAGTTCTGTCTCTGGGCTCCCTAAGCATCCGGGTGCCTGGGCTCTCAGCCCATGCACACTGCCAACCTGGCCTGCTGGTGTTGCTCAGGGTGACACCTGGCTTTTGCAGAGGACCTGCTCACAGTGCACACAGGCAGCCACGGGCCTTCAGCTTACTCTGCTTGCAGGTGAGGGGGCACTAGCAGTCTTCGCCACTCCAACCCAGCCAGGGGTCCCCCAGCAGAGAAGGGTGGGCGTGACTCCTCCAGGATGGCCTCTGGCCTGCTGGGCTCTGTGGGGAGAAACTCCGGCCCTGAGCTGTGACTTCATGTGATGAGACCTTCGTGCCACCTCCCGCCCCAGTCCAGCCCTGTCCAGCACAGGCTGATGTCTTCACAAAGACTGCTCTGGTGTGTGTGTGGCTGAGAGAGACAGCAAGAAGTCTGATGCCCACGGAGCAGCTGCAGCCACATGGCCTGGCCTGCCAGTGTCTACGCATGCATGGGCTGAGCACAGGACCGCTTATGTGCGAGTGACCTCACACGTGCCCAAGGCCTTGGTGTAGGCTGGGACCCACTGCAAGGCTTTTATTTCTTGTGTCTGTCTGACCATAAGAATATCTGTAGCCCTCCAAGTGCCTGGGGTTGGCCTGTGTGTCCATCAGCCTCTGTTTATTAGTGGGCCCTGTGGCTCTCCACATGGGGGACTGCCCGAGAAGGTCTAGGAACAAGCCCGAACAAATTTTGTCAGTGGTGAGCCTACTGGGGACCTTTCTTCCGGCATAAGTAGGCCCGTTAGGGTTCGCATGCCGGCACCGTTCACTGTCTTTCTGCCCACGCTCTTCTCGGTCGGCGTGGGGCAGCTGGCCTGCCTCCACCTCGGCTGCCATTTCTGCCTGTGAGAGGAGCCCGGTCTGCAGATGCTCTCTGCTTCTCAGTCGGCCCCCAGGTTTGCGACTACAGTGTCTCCTCGTCTCTGTGTTGGTGTGGCTCTCTCCTGCAGTGGCTCGACCCCGCCCCCATCTCCCACACTGAGGATCTCTTCCGCTCCTCTGGAGGCTCTGTCCACCTCTTTTCTCGCTGGCTGGGTCTGCGCGACAGCGTCTCCACAGATCTCCCTCCATCAGGCCAGGAGCCGCCTCCGCCTTGGCTTGTGTCTCAGGGACTATTTCCATATCTTTCCTTCACTGCTCCTCCGGCTTCCTCTCTTTCTAAGGCTCCTTCTCTGCTTCCCTCAGTATCTTATAGAGCCTCCACTTCCTCGTTTCTGCCATGTCCTCATCCCTGTCCCTCTCCTGTGCTCCTCAGATCTTGGCTTGTCCTCGGCCACCACTGCTGTCACACCGTTGAACTGGGTCCCTTTGCATTCCTGTGCTTGCCCTTCCCTACCCACACTGTAAACCCCCTGCAAGCAGGGGCCGCGTCCCAACCACGTCTGTCCCCAGGGCGCAGCACAGGACCTGAAACCTACTGGGTTGTCAATAAAGGTTTGTTGAAAGCACTTGACCTTATTTTTTTCACTCTTTTCACCTGTCTCTCTCTCCCTTACCCCCTGAGACATTGGGGTTCCTTTTCTCTAGGTCTCCATGGTTACTTCTCTTCCTTTATCTAGATTTCCTAACATGGATCTTCGACTTGCTTTTTGTAAGGACCTTGGTTTGCTCCTTGGTTCTGTCCTTGGGAACAGCTCTGCCTACTTGCCAAGATTCGTTTTGGGTTATCTCCAGATCTTCCCTCGTCGATTTCTGCATCTGCCTCCCGTTTCCACCTGTGCGTCAATTAATCTCATCCTTTCCTCAACCGGGTCTCTACTGCTACCCTTCCTCTTCTCCCTTACCTCCAAGCTAGACCTAGCCTTACTCCTCCGTTCCACCCTCTCCCTCCCAGTTGTCACACTCCAAGGATTAAGGTCTGTCCCAGCCCTGCAAATCCCACTGGTTTTCTTTAGCCGCACCCACCCTGGTCCGCCCCCCACAAGCCGCACCCTCTCGTGGCCTGCCCAGCCCCTACCAGGGTGTCTCTCAGCCCTGCCCCGCCTCCTCCATGCGTCCAGGCCACCTACCTGCTGGGTACCGCTCATTGACTGGCCAGCTGTCCACCTGCAGGGTGGCATTGCCACCGCTTCTAGTGAAGCGCACCACATGGTATTTGCCATCGCTCACAATGGCGTTGGGCTCGTCGATGGTAATGTCATCCGTGCCCACGTTAAAGATCACCCCCACGGTGCCCTGGTCCTGAGGACAGGAAAGTAGAGGTCAGTGACTGGGAGGGAGCAACTGGTCACTCCTTCTAGAAATCTACCTGTGACCACTACTGGCGCAGCTCCAGGGCACTTTATAGCTTTACATCACACCTCTTCCCATGGTTGCTTTTACTGGACCCTCGAACCTGCCCAGAGGTGGGCAGGCCTGCCCCTCCCCAGTATGCAGGCAACGGAGCCACAGTGGGGTGCAGAGCCTGGACCTGGAGCACTTCCACTAATCACGCCTGCCTCCTGCCTTTTAGTTTATTCAGAATATTCACAAATGTCTACAGGGCACCTACTCTGTTCAAAGGCCACCAATCCCAGACCTTGGACTGTATGACCAGGACCTCGCTGGGGACTAGTGGGAGCACAGAGGGCAGGGCCTCCCTAAGGCACAAGCAACACAGAAGTCCACGGAAGCTGCCCCATGCCTCCCCTCCCTCCCCCCGCCCCCCCACCTCAAGTCTCCCCTCCCCTGTGTGCTCAGCACCAGACAGGTTCCCAGGGCCCCCACAGCAGGGCATCAGCAGGCCTCTGTTGGCAATCCATCAGCCCCACGTGGGTCAGGCTAGAGTGTGGAGAAAGCCCCTCTGCTGTTACAGGGACAGAGGTGAGGGGTCTGAGCTGAGTGGGGTGTTTTCAGGGGAAGACAGGTATGGAAACAGATCAGGGAAACAAACCATGTTGGACTAAACTAGGAAAAGGTGAGCGAGCATGCAGTGAGTGTAGGGTAGAGGATGGAGCTGAGAGCTTGGGGGGGACAGGCAGAGGACAGACAGGGACTGAGACCTAGAGGAAGGGAGTAGAGTCTGTCTGAGCAGCCTCTGGGGCCTGGGACCCAGGCTCCGGAGAGGACCTGCATGGGGAACCCTGCAGAGGCCATCCACGCAGGGAGAGCTCCCCTGAGAAGTGCCAGCTTTCTCTGGGTACAGTCCACACATGCTCTGTTCCCCCCGCAGCCCTATAAGGGAGCTCACAGCATCCCCCTTGATTGAGGAGGAAACTGAGGTTCACAGTGCACAAGAAAGGAGCTCCAGATTGAACCCTAGTTGGTCTGACTCCAAAACCAGGGCTCTCTCCATCCTGCCAGCTAGTCTGGGGAGACACGGACTTAAATGGCTGGGGTGGGGAGTGATCTGAGAGGCTACTGAGGTCAACCTACCTTTGAAACCAGGTATGTAAAGCCAGAGGGAAGCCCACGAGGCCCTAAGCCTGAGCCCCTGCTTCATTCCCCCGCACTTCCAGCAGCATTCCTGGGCTGGACCTCCCGAGTCACCACACAGATCCTCCCACACAGGACAGACACGGGCACAGGCTCAGTCAAGTCCCCTAGATCACACAGTTATGGGAACCCACTACACCCCCGGGGTCTTCCTGAAAAACTGCTTCTGTCCTCCTGGGCACAAGGACCACCTCCTGCATCCAGTGGAGCCGAGTGGCTTGGTGGCACTGGGAGTGGAGGTCTGGTGGTTCACAGACAGGGCAGGGATTAGTATATGGGGATTTGTGGGGCAGGATGTGCTGCTGTGGTTCACTTGGAAACCTACACCCTATTCCTTCCCCACTTGTGGCTCCAGTTCTCCTTGAACCTGGAAAAGCCATGTACATGCACACACAGAGTCACCCACACTCGCAGCTTCTCCCCTTCCAGATGCAAGAAAGCAGGGAAACTGAGGCCGGCCTTGCCTAATAGAGTACTAGCAAGTCCCACCCACTCACTACCCACCACTGACAACCTCCCAGGGAGACGAGTGATCACCTGCTCCCACGCACGCGAGGGGAACAGCCGTTGCTCCTCGGTACTATTGTTAGTAGTAACGTCACCTGGCACAGCGTCAGCCCCTTGGATGCCCCTGGGAGGGCATCTCCCACCAGGCTCAGCTGGGCAGTGAAGGTGGCCAGGGAGCAGGTGCAGCCCGGGCGCCGGGCGGGCAGAGGGCCAGCCGGGGCGGCCGGAAGGCAGGACACCTGGGTTTCCTAGGAGGCAGCAGAGCTCAGAACCCTGCACTCTGGGGGAGAGGCAGCTCCCCAGAGCTGCTCCCGACGTGAAGTCAGTTGTCACTTCTGTTAAAGTCATTAATTCCTAATTCCCCAATTACCTCATTAGGCGGCGGTGGGGAGAACGCGGCCGCTCCTACAGCAAATAATTATGGGAGTCAAAATTAATTTGGCAAAGTGGAGCGACGCTTTATTAGAAACGTCAAATTGCTTTTCTCTTATTTTGCTGCCGCCTCCCCACTCTCTGCGAGCTGCTAATGACGCTGTGGTGGGAGCTGATGTGTCACCGGTGGGGAGGGAGCTTGGGGGCTGCTCCCGGGGGGCTGCAGCCCATCTGGTGCCCAACTCTCCCCTGAGAGCTGGCCTCTCTTGTGGCTCCCACATCTCCATGGCCCCTGCCCAAGGCCCAGGCGCCCTCTCCCCTGCTCTCTGCAGCACCAGGCACCAGGCAAGGCCTGAGGGTAGCTGCTGGAGCGGAAAGGAGAGGTCTTCTCCCAGGACACTGACCCCTACCCTTTCGCCTTAGTACTAGGGGAACCCCATGCCCTAAAGCTACGGGCATAAAGACACACAGACTACACACAGACCAAGGCATCCAGGGGGGTGATCACAGATGGCGTTAGCTAACACGGGGCGATTTGCTAATACCGAGTGCTCCCTAAGGTTGGGGTGATGTCCTAGGTGTTTAAACCTTACAGCGTCCCTCTGTCCTCCTATCATGCCACTGCACAGATGAGAAAACTGAGGCTCAGAGAGGTGAGGTGACTGCACAGAGACAGGCAGGATGTGGCAGAGCTGGGACTCAAACCCAGGCTCCCTGCTCCAAAGCCAATATGGTTTCTCATGACGGGAGTGAGAACAGTGGCCCTTGGTTACAGGAAGGGGCACAGAAACTCAATCCCACCTGCCATGTGTAGTCAGCAGACTGAAACAACAGCAATCAACACTGCGCTGGAAAACAAATATAGAGCGACGCTCACTCAGAGGCCACAAGACACAGCGTCTCTCAGCATCCCCTACAGTCCCCCATGGTCACACTGTCATTCCTGACACAGTCATTGTGCCCCCACTGCCACTCACACACAGGCCAAGACACTGTCTCACTCGCCTGGGCACAAACTCCCAGGCTGCACTCCCTCGAGGCGCCCATCAGCCGCCCCCCACCTTCACTGCAGCTCCGCTCTGCCCACAGCTCCTGCCTTTGTCCCCTGGTGTTGGGGGAAGGGTGTGCAGCCATGGGACCCTAAGAAGCTGCTATGTAAGGAGGGTCCAGTAGCCACTGTCCCAACCACACGGGGATGGGCCAGAGCCCAAACAGGCCTTTTCCCCTGGCTTCCCTGCTCCCTTTAAAGCCCCAGGATTCCCACCCAGATCTTTCCCATAACACAGAGCCTGGCCTGCCTGCTTAACCCTCCCAGCTCGGGGGTCCTGGCCAGGGTCAGCATGTGGGCTGCTGGCAGGGAAAGGAGGGGGCAGTAAAGGGCTGCATATGTGGAAATAGAGATTGAGGTCAGAGCCCGAGGGGCTGAAACCATGGGGAGGACACGGGAGCCACTAAGCATCGAAATAAAACGCAGCAAGGCCAGCGGCCACAGGGAAAGGCACAGGGCAGAACCAGGGACGGGGAAAGTGTGGGGGAAGGAAAGCGGCTGCCAGAAGGCTCGCTTTGGGATGAGAACTATGAAACGGGCTGCAGGTATGGCTGAGGCCCAGCGGGAGGCACTGAGAAAGAGTAAAGGTGGAGGAAGGAAGCAGGTCCCAAGAGGAGCTGGACAGAGAAAGGCAGAGTTGGGTGGGGCCAGAGGTCAAGATGGAGACGTGGGGCTGGGCCTAGAGGTCACAGCGGAGGGAGCACAGCCAGAGAGGCTGAAGGGGTGGCAGGGTCAGAGGGCAGGAGGCTTGGTCCAAGGCAGCTGAGAGAGTAAAGACATAGAAAAGAGGCGAAGGGCAGGGCAGAGGCAGGTGAAGAAGCAAGGGTGGGCTGCTCCAGGGCAGGGAGGGTGAAGGAGGGCGGCAGGAACAGGTGCAGGACACAGGGGGCTGTCCTACACATTCCACGAGTGAGCCTGCAGCACCAGGGCAGTCACCAACGTGGAGACATTTCTGCAGGCTACGGCATGGCCTGGAAGACCCAAGGAGGCCCTCGGCTGCGTCTGGAAAGTCAGAAGACATACGCAGTCTCAAGGAGTGGAGAATGGGGAGCTTCCAATCAGCAGGGTGACTCTGTGAGTCTCATGAATGGGTCTCAGACACAGAACTACTGAAAGGAAACTTCAGGAATCAGGGAACAGAGCCTCTGAGGGCTCCACTCTAGGGAAAGGTTTGAGGGGCTGACCCCATGGCGATGGAGGGGTGGCTCGCATTTGGGGGTCAGGGGCTCTTACGATGTGCAGCTGCAGGTAGTCTCCGAGGCCGGAGGCGCTGTCCACCCGCACCAGCACGGCACTCCGCTGGTGTGTGCTGAAGCCCACGGCCAGGCGGTCCATCCTCGTGCTCGGCCGGTCATTTGGGGGCCACGTGTAGGTGATGAGCGCTCCCCCTTTCCCAAAGATGTATGTGGTCCCGGCTGCAGAGAGAAGGAGAGGGAGAGGGGGGCGTGAGATCAGGAGGGCAGGCTCAGCAGGTTCTCAGGGCTGGGACGACAGCATTAGGACACCAGGTTTGGGGTACAGAGCTTCAGCCAGGACTTCCACGGCAGCCACAGGGCGCCGCAGTCCCAGGGAACAGTTGGCAGGCGGGTGCCTGGGTGAGAGCCTGTGCACACGCACAGACAGATGTAGCTGCCTCATCAAGAATTCTGGCTTTAATTACAGCAAAACAGAGGTAACGGAGGGAGGGTGACAGAGAGAGCCCAGAGAGAGGTTGCAGGAGGACCAAGAGGACTTCTGGGGCTAGGGAGGACCCAAGGGGCCTGAGCCTGACCAGCTCAACTTCTCCCAGGACTGGCAGAGGTGACAGATCCAAGGTGTGTGCTTCTGTGGGGCCGAGATGAGCAGGCACCTTGGCAAAAGGAGCCCCAGGCAATGGCAGGGGGAGGAGCAGGGGCTGTGTTCAGCTCTGACTCACTGCCCATAAGCTGGCACCCCTCCAACACCTGTCCTACCTCTCCCAGCCCCTAGAAATCCTGGTCCCAGTTTGCTCAGGACTCTGCTACTCACAACGAGGGGGCTGCCTGGTTCCTGAAACAGGGGGGTCCTGGAGCCCTGCCCAGGAAAGAAGAGACAGATATGGAGGAGGGGGGAATTGAGACTAACAGCCAGGGGAAGAAGGCAGAGGGACAGATGGACAGAGAGGGACAGAGAGGGGTGTAGGTGAGAGAAAGCAGGAGAGTGGGAGCCAGAGATGAAGGCTCCTCCTTGCCCTCCCCCACCCCACCCTCTCTCCCCCTGTCTCCTCTTCTCCATCCGGCTGCCGGGGGCGGGTGTGAGGTCCCTAACGATCTCAGCCCCAAAATAGACCCCATTAGTCTCCATGTTCCCTCCTGCGGCTGACTGGGTTCCCTGGGGGTAGGGGGTGGGGGCAGAATGATGGCTAGGGTGGGGGTGGGGGGCTGGTCACCCAGTTTCCAAGAAGGGAGCCTTGTCTGGAAGGCCTAGAGGACTAGTACTCTGGGGCCTTCAGAGAAGGGAAGGGAACAATCTTGCATTCTTTAGAACCTAAATGGAGCAGATGAGAGTTGTAAAATGCTTAATTAAATAATTAGCCACTAACGGCTCCTCTCAAAGCACTTCTTGGGGGGAGAGGGGTTCAAGGAGGATTTACCCAGAGAGAAAGAGAGAGGCAGATGGGGCCCGAGGGCAAAAGCCTGGAGAAGACTAGGAGGAGAGTGGGGCCTTGGAGGTGGCAGGGCCCAGGGTGGGCCCAGGGCAGGGGGCTGGGGGCCTGGGGGGTGAGGGGGACAGCCTGCTGGAGGCGGGCCAGAGGCTCTTCCAAGGACCACACCTGCTCCACCAAGATGGCAGCCCAGCTGCTGACACTGAGGCCAGGGCCCTCAAGCACCCCCAGGTCTCTCAGGGACTCAGGAGCCCCACTGTCATTCAGGCAGTATAGTTGATGGATGGGGGTCTCCAGCCCAGGAACTTCCTGGGTTCCCAAAAAGAGTGCACTCCCCAGAGCCTTGGATGGAGGAAGCACCATCTGCAGGCCCAGGGAGGAGCTGAGGAGGAACAGCTTTGCCTGGGTTCTGGAGAGGCAGTGGGGTCAGCAGGGGGCTGGGCTTAGGGGGGGCAGGGGCTATTCCCCAGGGCACTTATCATGAAGCCCTCCATCTCGGGGCCCCAAGGCAGGACAGGGCTGAAAAACCACCGTGAGGTCCAATAACTGACATCTCACCACAGCTCACGGGCAGGAAAACACCTCCAGCAGACAGAGGGAGCTTGGCTCCACCCCTCGGTCCCCAGGTGTCCTTCCTGGGGACCCTGAAGGCCCAGGGCTGAGGGTTGATTCATCAGCAAGGGACCTCTCCAAGATTAGGGTGGAGAGTTGGATGGGGCCAAGGTACACAGTGAGCTGCACCCCACCCAGACGGGCCACCTGGCTAGAGAGGGCAGGGCCTGAAGGCCAGGAGCAGGGTAGGCCTCAGCCAGTAATAGTCTCTCTACTCCCAATGCAGCACTCTGGAAAATCGGCTGTTTCCATGGCAACCGTACTACCCGGGGGTCTTCCCTACTCCCTCTACTTACTCACAAACTGCCTGATGAAATTTGGGAGCAGGGAGGGTCAGGGGACCTAAGATGCTGACCTGCCTCCACAGCCCCAACTCCCTGACCAGAGGCTGCTTCCTCTTCACCCCCTGGGCTCTGGGCCTCCCAGGGAGACAAAGGAAGGGCTTATGGGGTTTCCTAGGCCCTCAAACCAGCAAAGGAAATGCCATCTACCTGGGTTCTGTTCCCAAATCTCCCAGGGCAAGGGGAAAGGAGGCCCTTTCTCCTCCTTTTCCATTCGGGAACCTAGATAGCACACTACCCTGGAGAGAGCCCTGCCTGAGCCCAGAGAGGGCCTGGGGGGCAGGCAGCCCAGATGCCCCACTGGGCAGTGAGGCCCCAGGGATCAGAGGCGGTATTGGCGCTCTAAGCCCCAGGCCCCACAACACATGTGCTAGTGACACACCTGCAGGTGCCACACAAACACACAGGCAAAGAGACACAGAGCTGCACAAAGACCCAGTGTGGAGGGGCAGGCCCCCGAAGGAGACACGAAGCCATGGGAAACGTGGCGGTAAGCGCACAAAGACAGGCCATGGCAGGCGGTGAAAGCAGAGGCCGGCACACGCAGGGCAGGAGGGCGCATGGGTCCCCACCCCTGAGACCCAGGGCACATGGGCCACCCGCCCACTGCCTCCCCATTTCCCAGCTTCTAAGCCAGGCCTCCCCTGGGATTTATGACCCAGCTGTTCTCACAATGCAGCCAGTTTATTAAGCGGGCAAACCTGTAAAAGCCTAAGGGCGTTTATTACACTGTGGGGGGATCCAGTGAAGAGACACACTTCTGGGGCCAAGGAAGTGAAGGATGATGAATGGTTTATTGGACTGGGGTGGCAGTAATTACCCTGGGGAGAAACCTCTCCCCAGTACTACACTCCGCCAGAGGACCCAGATGGACAGGTAGGGAGGACAGTGGGATGGGCAAGGGGTGCTCTGCCAGGTCCCCCTGGGTGGGACCCTCTGGGGTCTCCAGGGCCTCTTGTCCCATTACCTGTCCTCTGCCCTGGCCACCAGACAGGCTCCCAGGGGAAGGCACAGAGACATGATGTCCAGGACTCCTTACTACATCTAGAACCTCTGAAAGGTTCCGACAGGGGCTTTGGAGCAGAAAGGGGGGCTTAAGCCAAGACCCAGGGGTTGCCCTAGGGTGGTCCAGACCCCTGGTTTTGATCTCCTCAGGAAAGCACAAGTGAGCTATGTTGTGCATATTTCAGGGCTGTCCACCTCCCTGAAGCCCAAGCCAAGAGCGCTCTGGTCCTCCACCCAAAGGCCCAGGGCCGGCACCTTCTGCCCACACCCAACATAGTCCCTTCAACGCCTCCTAGACCCAGAAATTCACTGATCCAGTAAAGCACTCTCAATGATCAAGCATCTTCCATAGAGTTCCCACACACCTGCGTTCTAGAAAAAAACAACAACCAACCATTAGTAATGGTTAGCTAAGCCAGACCCAAACAACATAATTATCTCATGTAAACACCCCGTGCGGCAGTGCTCCTGTGGTTAAAACTACATCTGCAGACCCTCCATCTGCCCCTCTTCCTGCGGCAGCAGAAGCTGTGACAAAAATCTTCTGGCAAATGTAGACTCATGAGAGGCTAAAAAGTCCTATACAACCTAGAGGAGCCACACTGCTATGTGTCCACAGCCTACCCCAGCCCCTATCTATGGACCCTCACAATCCAGTGAGACATCCACAACTCCGACCACAGGGCTCAGCTTCCACTCATCTAGAATCGCCCATTCACGGTCATAAACTATCCAGTCAGAAATCTAAGTTAACACCCCATATCCAGAGTCCAGACAAATGCCTACCCTCCTTAAAGACTGGGGGGATGAATCCAGGACCCCTGAAAGCTACTGATCCAGAACTGAGCTGGGTCCGAGCCCTCTGCTGTGACTTCAGAGGGTACTAGACATGAAGGTTGGGGGCCCAAAAGCTCCCTGAGGATTCTGAAACCAAAGTTGAGCTCAAGGACCAGGAAAGTGCCACCCTCTTAGGCCATTTTTTGGACCCTGGTGTTTTGGTACCCCAATGCCTAGGTCAACATCAGGTGCAGGACTGTCAGGGGTATCTGGCAAGCAGGAGGGATATTATGTAACAGGAGGGGCGTGAGGTGGAAGGGTAAATGGAGGAAAGAGGGAGGAGAAGGAGGGAAGGAGAGAGAGAAGAAATGCAGTGAGACCCCAAGAGAAGGCAAGTAGAGAAGCGGAAGCACAAAGGGAGGCTCCCCACATAGGGGAGGCTAAGGAGACACTGGGACAGAGGAAAGGTCTCCCAGACTGGCCTCTTCCTCCAGCAGGTATGAGGCCCCAAGAGACGCCTGTCTTCCTGCCACCCCCCACGGCCAAGGTGAGCAGAGGCGGGGTTCAGCCTCCCTACTCTCCTACCTGTCCTCTGACCCTCCTCTTCCTTTGCAGCAGCCTGACCCAGCACCGGCTCCTTCTCTTAATCCCCCGTCACCTCTCATTGCTGTCCAGGGTGCCCTCCAGCTCCTCCTCTGCTTCCCTGTGGCGCTGGGCACCATTGGGGCTGTTTCCTACTCTGCTGGGCAGAGTAGGAAAGGGGTTCACCTCTAAGTCAAGCACAACACCAGTATTCCATAGCCCCCCATGCACTTTCCTCCATTTTCTCTCCTCTCCCCATTTCTATCCTGACTCTAGAGCCCAGGCCCCTCCTTTCAATCTGCTCATCTCCTGGCCCAGGGCCTCTCCCCTTCCCCTTCCTCTCCTACCAACCCTCCTCTTCAGCCCACAATGCTCTCCTCCAACTACCCTGACTCCCTTTCCTGCCTCACCCCCTGTGCCTCTCCTCATTGCCCAGAAAGACCATGTCCTATCTGGGCCCCTTTGGGAGCAACACTGGGCCTCAAGGAAGCCAGGGGGACAATGCAGAGGAGGGAGGAAGGCACAGAGGACCACAGAAGTCATGTGGAGAAGCAAAGAGTTAAGTGGGGGGTGGGCGAAAGGAAGAGGAGAGGTGTGGGAGGGTTCTTGCTGGGTCGGAGGTTAGACAAGACCAGAACACGCCAGGGAAGAGAGAAGAAAGCAACGAAGAGGAGGCTGGAAGGGGCCACTCCTGGGAACTGGATGCACAGAGAGTAGAGAAATAAAAAATGAGGTGAAGATGAATTAGGAGGGATGCAAGGAAGAATAAAAAGGGGTGGGAAGATGGGAAGTGACATGGGGGAACAAAGGCCTGGAAGCGAGGGTGAACAGAAGAACGATAGTGGGGAGGCAGAGTTGGGCGCAGAAATGGGGAGCCATGATGGGCCCAGGTGGGAAGGGATGAGGACACAGGCATGGAAGACGCCAGAGGTACACAACTGGAGTGAAAAAATGAGAGGTGACAGAGGAAAGGGAAGTGGTGGAAGTACAGAAACTGGAGGTGGCAGGGGTACAGAGAACTGCGGAAGGGGCGGTGACGAGAGAAGAAAGGAGTGAGGGTAAAAGGCGACAGGAGCATGAGGATTTCAGAGCACTGAGATGGGAGGCGGTGAGAGGACAGGGATGGCAAGCGATGGGGGTACAGCAGTGGGAAGTGATGGAAGGCTGGGATGGGGCCGAGGAGGAAAAGTAACAAAGTATAAAGATGGGAGATGATGGAGGCTGAGATGGGAGGTGATGAGTGGTACCACATTGGAGGTAAAGGAGGTATGGAGACAGGAGGTAAGAGGTACAGCAATGGAGGCAGTGGGGTACCCCATGGAGTGGTGGTGATGGTGAACTAAAGTGGGAGGGGACGGGGCTCTGGGATGGCACGTGAAGGGAGGGACTGAAATGGGACGTGATCAAGTCTGACCTGGAAATGGAATAAAATGTGCAGAGGGACAGACATGGGAGGTAGCAGGGAGTAGGGGGGGGGGGCGGTGGCAAATGTGGACACGGTGATGGGGACACGAAGAACACTGGAGGACAGAGAGAGAAGGTGGCAGGTATAGTGCTGGGGAGAGATGACATGCAGGGAATCTGAGGGTCTAGGACACGGAGTGATGAGGGGGCAAAGAGGGGAGGTGATGATGGGCAGAAATGAGAAGTGACAGCGGTCAGACATGGAAGGTGGTGGGAGCTGGAAGGAAAGGTGAAGTAGGTCCTGAGACAGAAGGTTAGAGGGGCTGAGGTGAGGTGATAGTAGTGGAAGCAACGGGCACCGACTCAAGCTGTGGAGGTGAGAATTGGGGAAGTCAATTCCAAGTAGCAGCGCTACAGAGGTGGCAGGTGCTGGAGATCAGTGTGGACTTGGGCAGCGATGAAGAGGTGTGGAACAGAGTAGCCTGAGAGGAAGGAAGTGAGGGAAGGAAATGGTTGTATGATGGGACAATGCAGTGAGTTGACTGGGAAGTGGTGATGGAAGGACAGTAATGAGGAACAGAGGGAAAGGTGCTGGGAGGACAGGGGTGAAAGAGAGACAGAAAAAGTGGAAAAGCAAGAGATGGGACATGTCAGAGGCAGGGATGACAGATGGGACAGAGGAGAGAGGGTGGTTATGGAGGACAAAGATGAGGAGGGAATGGGGTACACACATGCTAGACTAGCAATGGGAAGGCGAGGATGAGGGAGCGGTGGAGGTAAGCCAGATGGAGAACGCAGCGGCAGAGATGGAGGAAGTGATGAGGAAGAGGGCCTAGGAAAGGGGGAGCGGACAGAGGATGAAAGGACAGAAATAGGGAGGGGATGGGGGATGGAGACAGAAAGGTGATAACCAAAGATCAGAATCAGGTGAAGGTGAGGCAAAGAACGAAGGTGGTGAAGGCAGAGAAGAGGTGATAAAGAGATGGGGGGGGAGGGTGGGGCTGAGAAGATGGGCGCTGGAGACGGGAGGTGAGGGGGCGAGGGCCGGCAAGGCAGAGGGGCTGGGCCTCCAGCAGCAGCCTGGGCTGCGTCCACCGCAGCCGGGGACCAGCTAGCCCACCACTTACCGTGCCCGCCGCGGGTGAGGAAGGGCATGCGGTTGATGGCGATGGGCACGGTGCCGTGCTTGCTGTGGAAGTGGTGGACGTGGTGGGTGGTGCTGAGGCTGGAGGAGACCCGGGCCCCCTCGGCCGCCCCCAGCAGTAGCAGTAGCAGCAGCAGCGACAGCAGAGGTGGTGGCGGCGGTGGCCCGGCCAGGGCGGGGGGGCGGCGCGGGCACCCCCCCTGCCCGCTCCCCCCAGGGGGCATTTCGGCCCGAGGTGGCCGCCTCACAGCCCCATGGCCGGGCAGGGATGCGGGGCTGTGTAGCCCTGCAAAGCCCCCCTCCGGCTCCGAGCCCGGGGAGGGGGGTTAAGGTTGAAGAGAAGGAAAACCGGAGCCCAAGCCTCGGTCCGGAGCCAACGGAATCAGCCGGATCCCGCCGGGGAACCCGGGGTCTGCAGAGCGGCGACGCCAAGGTCCAGAACGCCTGGGTCCATCGCGGGAGGCTAAGGATCTCCCCGCATCCCGGCGGGCCCGGGCGGCGCAGAGGGCCGTCAGACACCCGGGGGAGCGCCCGAGGGAGGGGGCATAGTTCCGGGTGGAGAGGTAGGGAAGGCGCGGGGGCCAAGCAGGGAGGGGACAGCAGGGGAAATCCTGCGGAAAAACCGGGCGGGAGGGGGACTGGAGGAGAGAAGCGGGAACCCAACGGAGACAAGGGCCAGCCGCGCGGCTGCCGCCGCTGCGGCCCACCGAAGGCCCGGGGAAAGGAGGGAGCGGCCGGGGGAGGGGGCGGGGGCCGGGGGAAGGGAAGCAAATCCGGGTGAGGGGGGAATGGAACGAAGGGAGGGGAGGGGAGAGGAGGGGAGCAGGGCTGAGCGGAGGGAAGGCGCGAGCCTGCGAGATTCCGGCGGAGAGATGGAGGCAGCGGAGTGTTGCTGCAGAGGCAGAGGCTGGAGCGGAGAGGGAGGGGGCACAGGAGGGAGGAAAGGAGGAAGTCGCGAGGGGAGGGGGGCAGGAGCGGGGAGGAGGAGGGACGGGCGGAGGGCCCGGAGCGGCTCCCGGTCTGCGGGCGGCGCTGGGCAGCGCGGCGCGCGTCACCTGGCTAGCCGGCTCGGCGCTCGCCTCTCCTCGGCGCGCCCCCGCCCCTCCCCCGCGCTGGGCGCGCGCTCCCCTCCCGCCCCCTCCGAAGAAGGGGCCCTGCTGAATAATTGAACAGGTCTGAGGCTAGCAAGAGAAGGCCCTCTTCCTCCTCCTCCCCTCCCCCCCCTCCCCCCGCACCTGGACGAACCCCAACAGTGCTCCCTGGTCCAGCGCGCAGAAATGTGCACCTCTGCACGCACCCCTCGGAACACACGTGCACGCTAGGATGTGGACGGGCTTGGAGATGGAGACACCCACGTGCCCATACAGGCATCAGTGTGCACACATGCACACATAGGCTCAGGCACATACACGCATACATGTGCTCATAGAGGCTGGCACACGAACTCACAGCCGAGCATGTACACGTACTCACAGAGGCATACACAGGCACATACATGTTCTGTCACAGTATGACCAAGTACATACAGACACCTGCTCCCAGCTCACCCTCCAGAAACAGGGTCATCCATAGGCACACACACAGAGCCTCAAAGATACTCAAGAGTAAGGCACATCACACACCTGTCCTCACTACCTCCCCCAAAGTGTGTCCCCCAACCTCCTACCCACCCCTCCTGGACTCCTCCAATCCTTCCTCTCCACTCTCCCTGCTCCTTCCCCAGCCTCAACCTCTCCCTCCATGGGGAGTGTCCACTGAGTGTCCCACTTGGGACAAAAACCTTCCTGAGCCAGCTGGGAAATTCACTTTGCCCTCTAGGTGCTCCTTCACTAGGATCCGCCCCCAAGACTTTTGGGGGTCTCTGGAAACCACTTGTCATGGCCCAACAGGTAAGTGCAGGGAGGCTCCCTTCCCTTCACCTGGATGCCACCTCTGTACCCACATCTGCCTGGGTTCTACCCAAAGGGTGCTCTGCTAGGTCTGGGTGGGGTGGGAGGTAGAAAGGTGGGAAAAGAGGAGAAGAGGGAGGGAGGTGAAGACAGAGCCTAGGAATCAGAGAAATAGGGTAGTAGAGTGAGCAGTGGTAAAGAAGGTGCAAAAGGAAATGGGATCACGTGAGAAAGGGGAGGGAGAAAGCGGGGAGAGGAGTGGCTTCTGCCTATTGGCTCTGAATTCCATTGCAGAGCCAAAACTATCACCAGTAGCCCAATGCATGCTGCACCCAGCTCTTGGGTGCTGTCAGGACCCATGACAACTCCCGTGGCCCCTGCCACCTCCCCACCCTTGCTAGATGCCAGGGACCCCTTTGACCCTGGCCCTTCAGAAGTGAAGAAGCGGTCCCCAGAGGCACCCAGGAGAGTCCAGAGTGCTTCGTGACCCAAGGAAGGAGGAGAGGCTGCATGCAGGCTGAGAAACAGGGCTGGGAACCCTGAAGACTTGTCCTCCTGCCCTCACCGTGCCATGCGTGTGCCCCTGGCTCTGAAATATAGACTGACACAGCTCCAAGCAGGCAGAAAATTTATGGTCCCGGAGGGAAGGAGGGAGGAGCCGGTAGCAAGAGGAGAGGAAGGGAAACCGCCTAGAGGCCAATCAATATCAGTGAGTGGGAAGTGGAGAGAGTTGGAGGGGGGTGACGCTGGGGATTATGGGGGGAGACAGAGGGTAAAAAGGAAGGGAGAGACAGAGGTGTACGAGAGACCAATAGTGGCTGCAGAGATGAGCAGAGCAAACAGAGAGATAAGAACTAGGGGGGCAGAAATGGTGAAGAATTGATGACCTGGGGAGGCCTGAGACAGGCTCTGAGGGATGGAGCAGCAAGCAGGTCCAATGGGAGCCCCTTGCCCTGAGCCTCAGCTCTGGGGTTTCAGCTGCATGTCAGGGAGTGTCTCTCCTCTTGGCTTCCTTCCTCCCTCATCGTATATTCTTACCCACTCTCCACTTTCCTGGTTCTCATGGAAGAGACGAGTTCTCCCCCTTTGACCTCTCTCCTACCTTCCCAAAACAGACTCCTAAGCCTAAAAGGGACACCACCACCACCACTACCACCCCACCCCCAGTTTAGTGCCCACATCACAGATGGAGAAACTGAGGCCATAAGTGGGGAAATGTTGTTCGGCAGGTTGGCCCTCTCATCTCAGTCTCACCCCCCCTACAGCTCCATACCCCAACCCCAATCTTCTGAGGACAGGGTCTGGCTAGGTCTGGGTGAGGTGGGAGGTAGAAAGGTGGGAAAAGAGGAAAAGAGGGAGGAAGGTGAAGACAGAACCTAGGAATCTGAGAAATAGGGTAGTACAGTGAGCAGTGGTAAAGAAGGGGCAAAAGGAAATGAGGTAATGTGAGAAAGGGGAGGGAGAAAGTGGGGAGAGCAGTGGCTCGATCCTGAACCTTCCCACCCATGTCCCTCTCCTTGGATAAGGTCCCTGTGGTGCGCAGTGGTGCCTGCAGGACCCTCATGCTCAGGGCGGGACAACTGTACAGGCCTGGGCCAGTTCCCTGCTTGACCGTGTGCCTCTGTGAGGCCCCAGGAAGACCAGCCCCACAGAGATTGCGTGAACACGAAACAGCACCAACAGGGAAAATCTGGAGGGGGCGCAATCCCAAGAGAACAGGATGCTGTGGTTTGGAAAGCAGAGCCCCAACTCCCACATTCCTGCTCTGTCCCTCAGGGCAGAGACCTCCAAGGTACCCCAGGGTGCACCCACCTTGCCTTCATGTCCATAGCTGTGCCGCCAGACTGCAGAACAGGGTTCCTGCAGGTGACACTTCCCTGGTCCCAACTCTCCCCGCCTCCCGCCTCCCTGGAGCTGGGAGAAGTCCCAACCTCTCTTCCTACCTCTGCTGAAAGGTGGTGTAACTAAATCCCCATTCATTTCTATGCCCCTTCCACAAGGTCCCACCGCGTGGGAGTATCACACTGACAATGGACAGCAGTGTTCTCAGTCCCAATTCCCTGCACCCTTGGCAAGCAAAGCCCACCATTGGCCTCACCAGCACCCGGGGACTAAGTGAGCTGTGGTGACTAACGGGGTAGGGAGTGCCTCAGGTCTAGCTGGGTTCCACCACCGCACCCTGATGCAGGGCAAAGAGCTGCCTCGCTGAGGTCTCAGTTTCCTCATCGGTTCAATAGGATGGCTGGTCTCTATCCCACTGCCTTCTCTGAGGAACACATTAGAAGGGCTTGCCAAGCTCCAAAACACTAAACAATCAGTGGGGATCGCTACTATTAGCAGGCAAGTTACCGCCATCTTCAGATCTGCACATGCTGAATGAAACAGAGAAGAAGGCGTAGAGCCCAGCCCAGCCCAGCCCTGTCTTTATTCCCGGCAGCCAGGGCTGGAGGCCCCTGAGATGCCCTTGTCTGCGGGTTTTGGAAAGTACACAGAATGGCAGGTCAGATGAGGAAAATCTTAGGGGGACAGGCGGGACAGGCAGGGCCCTGCCTGAGAGCACAAGGACAGGGTCAAGGGAGATGGGCTGGATATTTTTTCTAGAGAGAAGGAGAACCATGACCCACCCAAGAGCCCATTCCCGGAACCAATCCAGTTGGTACAAAACCCCGGATTCCACCCAAAGGACTAAGGCTCTGAGGTGTGGCACAGACGCCAGGTGTGAACCCCTGTTCTTAGCCCTGATGTACCATCGACTCCTTCCAGAAATCCACTCAGCCCTCCAGGGTGTGTGTGGGTGTGTGTTTAGGGTTTTTTTTTCCCCAGGTAGCTGAGTGGTCACATCCCTGGTCTCTCAGCAGAGTCACCTAGGGATGACCACCAAAGTGACACCTGAGGGAGCAGCACTTCCCCAGCCACTGCCTTCAGCTGGATCATCAGAGGGAAGCTCCAACCCCCCTCAAATAGGAGGCTGCCTGTGCCCCCTTCTGCCCCAGTGGTCCTCCCTCTGCCATGTCTCACCAGCTGCTGGCCACCAGCCACACGGACTGTAAACTGCTACTGAAGCTGCCCTGGGGTGGGGGTGGGGGCCAAAGAACATGCAAGCTGGCAGGCAGATACCCAACCAGGGAGTAGAAGAATCAGGCAAGGACACTAGGGAGTGTCCTTGTGGCTCCAAGGAACAACCTGCTGTTAGGATTCTTGTGTGTGTATTGGGGGAACAGCATGGCCGATGCCCAGGGAGACCAGCTATCCAGCATCCTGGCCTCCTGGGAATCTCCTGAGTCTGCCCTGCAGGCCATGGTCCTCTCTGGGCAGGAGATAACAGGCTTCCACTGCATAATTCTGAGGGCACCAGAGGAAAGGGGGTACAGGTTGATGTTAGCCCCCCCGCCCTGTACAATAGCGTGTAGATGCTAGCTATACATACATACAACATGTAAGACCAGGGCCAAAATCGCATGGGGAGAGCAACAGAGGCTGACACCTTTGGTTATGGGTGCAGGGAACAGCATCCCACCAGCTCAGAACGAAGAAGAGAGTCCATCTATCAACAGGTCGCCCAGAAATTCAGGCAGCAGCAATCCTGCACAGGCCTGAGAGAAAAGACTGAGAGGGGGCAGGAGCCAGCAGCTCCCCTTGGGCTCTCGTGACAAGATGGGATGAGAAGGAAGCAAGCATCAAGGCTCTCAGAGACCCTCCCCCCTCCCCAGCAGCCCCCAAGGCTATGAATGGGTCAGGACTTCCTCCCCTAGCACCCCCAGCCCTTCCCCGGGCACTCACGGTCATTGCAGACAGGGCCTCCGTAGGAAGTCATGGTGCAGTCACAGGTGAAGCCATCCCACTGCTGCAAGCAGACGCCCTGGTTGGCACAAGACTCTTCGGTGCAGGTGGTGCTGGGGCCTGAAGGGAATGGGAGGAAGGAACACACAGAGTTCAGCCAAGCCCCCTCCCTGTCCAGGAGGCACGGAAGCTTCAGGTCCAGGCTGAGAGGTCCTGCTCTCGGTTCTGCTGGGCTGAGAGGGCCGAGTACTGATGAGGGGGCTGGGGTGGGAACGGGGGTGCTCAAGGACTGACAAGCTTGGCCTTGAACTGTGATAAGGGGCCAGGGTGGGAGGCAACAGTGAGAGCAAGTGACCCCTCCCCACCCTGTACCCCTGCCACAGAGCTGGGGGGCAGGCTCACGCAAAGCCTGAGAAGGCGCCCCTCTGCGCTGGTGTGTCTGCGGCCCTCCCGCAAGGCCACACCTAGCTCCTGCGCACTCCACTCACCATCACAGCCCCTCTCCACCTGCCCGATGCGGTGCAGGGCGTCAGCGATGAGGTCTGGGAGGCGCCCGTTGAGGTCCACTGAGGCCAGGCAGCCCTGAAAGCCATCCCGGGAGGCCACCAGCTTGGGCAGGTTGCTGAACATATTCTTGCTCAGACCACCAATGTACAACTCCCCTGCAAAGGGAGTGGGGTCAAAACCTAGGCATCCCAGGCCCTGTTCCCCTCTCAGGACTTTGCATCTGGTTGTCAGACCTTCCTGCACGTGCAGTGTCCCAACCCAGACTCCAGCTTCCTTTATGAAGATCCAGCGCCTTGCACACCCCCACCACCCGCCTTCCTTCGTCCTTCTCCACTCTGCCATCTGTCTGCTCCTCTCCCAGAGAAGCCCAGATGCAGGGGGCGGGGGCTGGGGGGGGAGATGGGAGAGAGCAGCTGGAGAAAATTTCTCCATGCTCTCTCCCACACATCTGATTCCAGTTCCGGGCTGTAATCAAGGCCTTTCATAGCTGTGCGGCCCCAACCCCCCTCCACCCCCAGTTCCCCCTTCCAGTCTCCCCTTCCCAGAACTCCTCAGGCCTCCCCCTACTCTGAGTTCTTTCCTGGGGGTGGGGTTTAAGCCCAGCTTCGTTCCCCCAGCTAAGGGTTGGCCTAGAAACTCTGGGTGGCACTGGCAAGCTCTCCTCAGGACCACCTGATCCCCACACTATGCCTGGTCACCTCAAAGCCAACTCCCTGGACATTATGACCAGCCATAGCAGAGTTTCAGCAGGTCAACCCTGATGCCCTGTGGTGGGCTCAATGCAACTCAAGACAGGCCTGGAACACCCCAGGTTTGCAGCCGTTGGGGTTTGTCTGTGGCACATCGCCCCCTTCTGGGAGCAGGGAGAATTGGCAACCCATGACTCGACCTGGCCCAACACCTGACAGAGCTTCCAGCTCTAGCTCTGCTCACTCGGTGACTTGCTGGCGACCCACCTAGCTTTGAGAAGCATCTGTCACCACCTCTCCAAGAGGGAGATGCATTCAGTGGTCCCTGAGGATCTTCCTCAAACTCAGTCTGAACCACACTGACAACCATGGGTCCCTATGGAACTGAGGGTTGCATTGGGCTTGTGAACGTCACCCATGTTGCCCCACTGGGCTCTGGAATAGCCATGGGTATTGTCCTCACCTCTGTCCCAACCTCCCCATTTGCAGACTCCTCCTCTTCCCTGTTCCCTGAGGCCCCCCTTCCGGAGCAGGCGAGAAATGCTTTAATAGCTATTGAAGAGGCCCTGGGGAATGGGGGGCCTTGGTGTAATGCTGAGCCGACCACAGAACCCTGGGTCCAAAAAAGGTCCCCAGAGCTACCCAGCCAAGGCCCAAGGTATATGAACAGGGCAGCAGGCAGGGACCCAGGTGCTGTCACCCCCTCCTCCCCTAATCAATTGCCCCTCCCATCCCTCCCTCTAACCAGCACCAGCCAGGGTGTAAAGTTCCCTATTCTCTCCCCAGCCCCTCACCCAGGGCCAGCTTCTCAACCTCAGAGGACCAAGATGCCTCCGGAAGGCCCGGGCTACCTACTCCCAGCTTTAGAGTAAGGCCACCACACTCCCCATGAGACACATCCTGTGATCAAGCTTTCAGTGCTAAGAGGACAGCCTTGCAGGAGAGGCGACTATACCCCTGACAGGAACATGTCAGGCCTGACATAGTGGAGAGCAGAGAAAGTGGAGGGGGAAGAGTCACGCTAATGGAAGAGCGCCCAGAGCGAGGTGAGCTTGTGGGACCAAGGAGGTATCTGGTCTAGGGCCAGGCCTCCTCCAGAGGCCCCGGGCCCCCACCTTTGAGATCGAGGTTTCGGGCGCCATTGGAGTGCTGAGTGACAGTGCGGGAGTCAATCTTGAGCGTGTGCACGTTGCCTGGGTCCCTGGACACCACCACGTTGTGCCACTGGTTGTCATTGACTGGTTTGTCTGAGTTCCCCTTCATCAAGGACGGGCCATTCCCCAGATCAAACACGTAGTGGATGTACCTGCCCCACAGTAGGGAGGAGACATCGGGTCAAGGTGGGGGCAATGCTGGCAAGAAGGAACTACAGCTGACAGGGGTCCTAGGTGCCACAGCAGGAAGGGCAGAGTGGGAGACCTCATGATGGAGACCCCCAAACCAATGGCATGAGGACTCTGTGCAGAGGGTGGGCCACCGAAGACTGGTAGGGGGAGAATTTTGTGGGGGCAGCAGGGTCCCCTGGGTCAGGGACAGGGATTCCCTAGGGTGGGGTCCTCTCAGGCAAGAGGGGCCACAGGACCACAGCCCTGTCTTCTGCCTGTAGGGAGGGCCAGGGAGCCCAACCCGAAGAGTGAATGAAGAACAGATATGAATGGAAAACCCCTGGCAAGGAAGTAACTGAGGAGTCACCAGGGCAGAAGGACAGGGTGCTGCTTCACCACCTTGGCTGGTGGCTGGGACCTGAGTCTTGGCCTGGGCGGGGGACTATGGCTGAGAGGCTATAACCCGGCCGGCCAGCAGGGGGAGGGGACCACCTCCTTGACAGCGGTGCAGTGCCCGGCACCTCACCCCTTGACCAGCTCGATGACAATGAAGTCGTTGCCGTTGCCGGAGTTGAACAGGAGAAGCCCGTCAGGGGCTGTGGTCTTGAACTGGAAGAAGAGGTGCATGGAGGCATAGGCTTGCAGGGTCGCAAGGGCCAGGTAGCTGCTCCGACTCTTGAAGGTGACCGGATCAGCCACAATGGCACGCAGGCCAAAGCGAGCATTCAGCTCGCAGTAGGTGATGTCCCCGTCCTTGCACTGGTCCATGTAGGGCTGGCCGTTGAACACCAGCCCACTCAGGTGCCCGATAAAGTTGGAGGGCACCACCGAAATGAAACGCCGCTCGGTCATGATGCCCGTCTCGATGTTGTAAAACTCCAGCCGCGTGTGGGCTCCTGCCATCTGTCCTGTTTGGGACAGGAGACAGAGATGAAGGAGGTGACTGCGGGGCACAGGATGTGGGATCATTCTTGAGGTTGGGCCTTGAGTTCCCAGGGGCCTCCCCTCCACACCAGGGCCACATGGCGGACACCAGCCAACGACCCTCAGGTAGGCGCTGACAGCAAGCACAGCTCCTGGGTCCAGGGCAAACAGTGGAACTCGTTAATCCTTGGTTGACAGGCTTCCAGAGACTTGCTGCCTGCAGGGAGTTGAAATGGTCCCCAGGGTCCAGGCCCCCCACAACATACCAGCCTGGAGGGAGAAATGCCAGCAGCAGTGAGAGACAAGGCTGCCCTAGGCAGTGACCACCCAGAAGAACAGGGCCAAGCCCAGGTCACTAGAGACGTGTCTACCTCCCCAGCGGCAGACCACCTACCCTCCACAGTCACGTTGTCCACAGACAGCTGCAGGCTCTTGCCACGCCGCACCACCCTCACCGTGTGCCATTCATTGTCGTTGAGCTTGTGCCCCGCCAAGAGGGTCTCAGGGCCTTTACCTGCAGCACCAAGGGGGGAGTGAGCATGGCACCTGTACACACCCAGGCACAGAGCCTTACCACCCACGGACGTGTGCACACAGGTTCACACGCAAGCCCTGGTACATATTTGGCTGTGCCACACCTCCACACACAGGTACACACACTCATGTGAACAGAGCTTTACACACACCCAGACACCCTCAGTCCTGCCACTTGGTACAACCTCCAAGGGTGCTGTTTGAATCGATGTGAGTCACGCATGGCCACTCACACCCTACAACCAGCATACTTTTTCCTCCGCCTCCTAAGGGCCTTAAGGGTGATATGTGTGTCCCCAGCACGCATGCATAAGTCTGAAACTTGCAAAAAGGCAGAGCTTCACCATGCACCCACAGCTTCACTGCCGCCAGTGGAAACTCCACACGGACACACAGCCCATCTGCACAGGGACCCAGTGGGACCCCTCCGCACACACGGGTTAACTCCACGCACTGGACATGTAGCCGCACGCAGCTTATTCAATATGGCCAGAGAGAGGAGTGTTTTCTGGGAATTATGACCATTGATCAAGACCGGGACTATCTGCTTCCAAGTCTAAAACAAAAACATTTGTCCTTCGAATGGTGCTGAACCTTGCAGCACCCCCGGGTCACCCCTGGGGCCCCCCGTGGGGAACAGGGCTCACCATACACCTGCCATGGTCCTGTGCTTGCCTGCATGACCACAGGGCACGCCCTGCAGGACCACTCTCTGGCAGCATTGAGCCCAGGACACTGGAATGCTCAGAAACGTCCACATTTGCTCGCCACCTCATCCTGCTGCGAGCCTCGCCGCCACCTCTGAAACCACCCAACGCACAGCTTGGCCCCCACCGGACGCAGGAGCTGGGAGGGCTGTTTGGAGGCCCCCACCGGGCTGGCCTCCACTCATGCCGCGCCTGCCTTCTTTCCTGCGTGCCTCGCCCTCCCCCTTGTGGCTGCTTCTGGAGATGCAGTGGCGTGGCCGGACCCCTCTCTAGCTCCTTCCCGCCCTTAAAGGGTGTTGGGCCATCCTAGGGCAGGTGCCACCAAGACTTTGTCCCATCCTCTTTGAGAAAACGAGGTTTCCTCGCCTTCTTTTTCCCAGACCTGGTGAGCATGCTGACTGGCCCCTCCACCAACACCTTGGTTTGGCTTCATTTGGCCTATCCTGTCTCCCACAACCACGCTGCCCCATCCTCCCCACTCCAGCTCCCCTCCCCACACCCACTGCCCAACCCCCACACAAGCCAGTGATGAAGGCTTCTCCTCCCCCCCACCATGCCCCCCAGACCCCAGTGTCCAGCATCCCAAGCCCCTTGGGGTTCTGCAGAAGAAGAGGGAAGCCACTTACTGGGTGCGCAGCCGACGCGCAGGCAGTCTGAGGGGGCCATGGGGCGGGCAGAGGGGGAGGGGAGACAAAAAGGCAGAACAAGGTTTTTTTTTTTTACATCCTTCACAGGGAGGGGTGTCTGCGGGCGGGGGTTCCCCCCAGGGCCACTTTCCGGGGACCACGCGTGCCCAGGTGCCCTCTCTCCCATTCCACCATTGGATCCCTGTACCTCCTGCCCCCAAAAGGACTCCAACTCTCCTAACCCAGGGCCGGGAGGCAGGGCAGTCAGGTGATAGGAAGGCTTAATTCTCCCTTCTTAGAAGGGCCCAGGCCTCTCCTGTCTGAGGGAGATGGGCACCTTGGGAACCTCAGTGTACAGGGGATCATGGGGACTAAGGGCTTGACCAACCCAACATCTCCTCGTATCTAGGAAGGAGATGTGTGGGGCAGGCCAGAGTCCCTGCATCCCCTGCTCTGGGACGACTCCCGCTCAGAGCTCAGGTTGTGACACATCACTCCTGGTGCCCTTTGGGCTCTGAGCTAAATGGAGGGGTCTGCCCCAGGGCCCCCTTCCGGTGGCCATATACCTCCCCAAGTCCCAGGGGGCTGGCACCACCCCTACAAGAACCTTCCTCCTACTCTTCCTAACCCAGGGGATGCCAGGCTGTCACTGGGGACCCAATGGTCCCTCACCCTGAAGAGGAATTGATATTAATCTATTTTCCTAGCAAGGGCCACAGCCTCACAGATGAGGACACTGAGACCCCCCAAAGCATGACTCTGAGGGCACAGCAAGTCAAGGACAAGCAGCCACCATAAGCAGTCCCTTGCCCCTGCCCCAATGTTGCTATCCTCCAACTCTAGTCTCCAAGTGCCCCATGTGGCTAGAAAGCACACAGAGCTGCAGCCTGGGCCTCTAGCCGTCCCCTGGTGGGACAGGACACATCACCCACAACATGCCAGTTGGCCAGCCTTGCAGAGGGAATGGGGCATCAGTCCTGTGAAGTTGGGGTTCAGAGTCCTGAATGCCTCACTTCTTCAGACATGACAGCCAGGAGCTGCTAAGTCCTGCACCGGAAGGCAGAAAAGCTGGGTCCTAATCTCAGTATGTGATTAAGGGGGCAAATCTAAGCCTCAGCTTCCTTCCCTGTGAACTGAGGGGCTTGAACAAGAGGATCCTGAACTGGGAGCAAAAAAAAACCCAGATATTGGCCGGGGTAGTTACCAGCCCTCAGCTAACAGCAAGGCACTTTGGCTCCTGCCGGGACAGGCTCTGCCCAGAACCCCAGGGGCTAGGAGCAAAGGGGCGAGGGGAACCCGGCATCCCTGGGCCCTGAAGGTTCCTGTAGTGGAGGTAGACAGACACCCCTGCGGCTCTGGGTGGCACAGGCCCCTCGGGCAGTACAGCTGAGCTCCACACGCGTTGTCAACCGCAGCAGAAGAGTGGAGGGGAGCAGCCGGGACCCTGAACCACAGCCTGGCACCAAGGGAGGGCACAGGAGGCAGCAGGTCAAGGGGCAGGCACAGGGGAAAGTGAGAAGTCCCAGAAAGAGGAAGGGGATAGAAAAGGTGCAGAGAGAAAGAAGGGGAACAGTGGGGAAAAAAGAAGCTGGACAGGAGACGGGGAGGAGTGTTGGAGGAAGGTGCCAGGCCTGGAGTCAGGTCACGGGGGCTCTCTTGGGGCCAGCAGAGTCTTCACCGATGAAGGGTCCAAAAAAGAAAAAAGGGGGCTGAAAGGGCAGGCCGGCTCCACTGGGGAAAAGGCCCAGGGAGTTCAATTCTTTCCCCTCTCCAGCAGGGGAGCACCAGGAATGGGGGGTCCATCTGTCCAGAGAAGAGGTGTCAGCTCCAGGCCCACCCTCTGCAGTGACCACACCCTCAGAAGCCCCTACTCCAGTGGGGAGCAAACACCTGCTGAAGACGGGCACCCCCCGAGGGAGCTAGCACCATCTGGGAGGGGCCTCCAGCTCAGCGAGTGTTAGGTGGCAACCTTGTGCCTAGTGAGCAACCTACGCCTCAAGTTCAGGGAGTGGACAGAAGTGACAAGTCTGCACAAACCCACAAGGCCCAGGCTGGGCAGAGAGACCAGGGTGAGGATACAAACACATGAAGTCATGTACATGGAAGGGAACGTAGAGAAAGAACCTGCGTCCTGTGCCCCATCCGAGCCCCTGCCACCCCCTCCCCCACAGACTGGAGGGGGCGTGGGAGGTGCAGGAAGCTTCTATGCAAGGAGCCTGAGGAGCCCACTGGCTGGCGTCCCACCTTGGGAGTGATATTGTAGAGTGGCAGTGGGCACTTCCGGCGCAGCCCTCTTTAGAGCTGCGGCCCCAGGAGCCCAGCCAACAGAGGGTGCCCTTCCACAGCCCCAGGGATTAAAGGGCTTTGGGATGTAATGTGTATTTAGTCAGATGTACAATGTGAATGAGAGCTGGACTTGCTCTGGAGGCTCAAGAGGGCAGATCTGTCACATGTGGGAAATTCAGAAGGGGGCTGCCACCTAGGAAGAATGAATGACCCGATGATTAGAAGGGCCACCTCAGAGACAAAGAGCTCCCGACATGGAAGGCGTGTGAGCACAGGCGGACAGCCCCCATCAGTGGGGGAAGGCACGGACAATTCCCACTCGGGAGCGGGCTGAAGGAGGTGACTTCTAAGGGCCCCTCCAGCTCTACGATTCTTTCATCACAATGAGCACTTCGTGTTGTCTTTCGGGCAGAGGGCACAATCCAGCTTCTCCAGCAGGTTTCTCTGGCATCCTCTGCCTGGATGGAGGTAGTAGTCGTCTCAGGGCCTCTTTGGCCCCCTCTGGCCCAGTCTCCTGAGACAGACACTTCATGCCTCCCCCTAAGTGTCCCACAGAGCAGTCGCTAGCAAAGAGCTGCCCCTTCAGGGCCCAGCACCAAGTCCGCATCGTTCCACCAGCACCTGGTGAGCTGCATAGCTGCCTGCCTGAGGCTGGCTTCCCTCCCCGTGGGATGAGACCACCAGGCCGGAGGCCAAGCCCTATCAGCCTTCTCTCCGTTCCCCAGGAGCGAGTCCAGCCCAGGGCCAGGGGCCTCAGTGGTGTTGCCAGCCTGCGAGGCCCCAAAGGCCCTGTGCGGCGAGCAGGCTGGGGATCAGAATGCGGATTCTGAGGTGGGGTCATGCGATGCAGAAGGAACAAGCCCCCAGCCTGGCTCTACATTTTCATCCCTATCCCAGCATGATCTTCCTTCCAGAAGGCTGGTGAGTCATCCACACATGTGTCTTGCATCAGTATAATGTGTTCACTCCCATTATTCCATTTGAGCCTCAAAACCATCAGAAAGTAGGCAGAGCAAGGGTTCTTGTCCCCATTTTACAGAGGAGAAAACAGAGGCTCAGAGAGGAAGTGACTTACCCAGCAGTCAGGGAGACCAGGGCTAGAACCCAGATCTTCTGGCCCCAGGTCCAGCATGCTTCCCATCATGGCCCAAGGCTGGGTGGTTAGGTGTGGACAGCCTGTTGTGCCTGTGTGATCACACAGCAGCCACGCACCTCCCTGTACACACATTACTTGGCACTGGTGGACACATGCATCTGCACTAAGCATCTGGTCACAGCTTGTCATGAGCCACGTGAGAGATGACATCTCTGTGAATGGGACCAGGCACAGCCAAAGGAGAGAAGCAGTAGGGAGGACTGTCCTGCTGACTATCAGCCTCAGAACCACCTTGTTCTTTAAGCACTTATGTGGCACAGACTGAAAAACAGGCCCATGGGAAGCAGAGTCTAGATCCTAAGAGTGAAAGGTCCTGAGGCCCCACCAGAGCATGTTTTTCAGGCCAAGGACAGCCCCTCCTGTCTAATCAAAAGAACCCAAGCTTCCTCCTAGGGGGACTCAAGACAGTCCAAGTGAGGAAACAGCATCTGCCTTCCTGGCAAACAGAAGGCCCCAGAGTTCCCCTCTGTGTCCCCACCATGCACATGGAGCCATGTGTGTAGCTGCAGAGCACACACACATCCCAGGGTGAGGGGACATCTCACGCTGGGTACACTGACCTAGGTAGTCTGAGAAGCACAGGGCCACTCAGGGCATCCTGGACTGGTGCCTTTCTCCTGTTATCACTTCAGGGGTGATACAGGGGGTGTCATACAGACTTGTAGAGTGTTGGGCAAAAGATGTTTCCCATCCTCTTTCCCTTGCAGCACTGCTCCCTGCCACCCACTCTGGGCCATGATCATGGTTAGAAGCAGAGTTTTCAGGACCCCTAAAACCACTCTGAGGCCCTGGCTGCCTGCACACAACCCAGCCCCCAGCTCCCACTTTGCTCGCAAACCCTTATCCTAGGAGTACAAAGGCCAGGTGGCCAAAGGGGGAAAGAAAAAACACATAGTATGAAGTTACTAAGTGAGTGGGCCTTCAAAAGGCCACAGTCTACCCCGCAAATGCTCTGGAGACCAGCATTAGCATGACACTACAGATAAATATTTAAAAGCTCAAAGCTCTGTTTTGTCTCCATTTGAGGATTCTAACCTGTCTACTTCTCCACAAGGCCCAGCACACAAGTGACCCCAGTGCCCTGAATCTTCCTACATGGCAGGCCCTTGGGTGCTACCCATCTATTCACTTAGAGAGGCTAGTCTGGTGTGGACAGATGTGGCCTCAGCCTGGACAGCTTAGGAACTCTTAATTTCCAGTGTTTCCCTGGCCGAAATTGCCATGATGGTGAGGACCCTGTCTTACCCACCACTGTAGTGCCAAATTTGGAATCCACCTGGCACTTACAAAGTGTCCCATAAATATTAGCTGAATCGGTGAGCCTGCTGTTTTCTCTTTGCCCAACAGGCCTCCTAGGCCTGCCGCATGACACCTGGAGGACAGTCAGGTGAAATGGAGCCATGGCCCGCTCTGGGCAGCTGGGCAGACACGAGTGCTCTAAAGACCGCAGCTCGGTCACAGGTAGTGAGGAAAGCGCTGTGCTTTTAGGTAGGTGACCTAAGTTCGAGTCCGGGCTCCCCTCTCTTCTACACCCATCACCCCCACTAGCTTCGTGACACTGGATAAAGCCGTATATGAATTTTGCAGTCTCTAAAACAGGAGTAGCAACACCTATCTGGTGATCTGGTATCATTACAGGGCAGCCGGGGACTCCAACATGAAAGCAGACAAGAGGAAGGTGACGTCCCAGCGCATCCAGCGTTGCACGTGCACCTACGCACACAGACCCAGCTCTTCGAGCACAGAGCACAGGAGGGCAACTGGTAGGGCAGGGCCCCCTCAGCTCCGGGTCCGCTGCGACACGGGGCCCGGCACCAGCGTGCTCCCGCGATGAACGAGCTATGAATGAACCAGTGGATGAGGGGACAACTGAGAATGAGCTGTCAGTCCGTGGTGCGTGTGCACAGGGCAGAAGCCACCAAGCCACATGAGAGCCATGAGAGGACAGCTGTCACACCTCACACCCTTGGGCGGATGGTGTGGCTGCACTTGGGGTGCTGCTGAGTGCAGAGCTTCACCCTGCACTGGGCATCCTCAGGGGCTCTGACCCTCCCCACCTCCAAGTTCTCCCTGGGGCCGCCACCAGCTTCTCCAGACAGAGGGGGTGCGAGTCAGAGGCAAGATCAGGGAAGGGACCAGGAGCACGGGGTGGGGTGGTTACCGAGGTTGACCGTGAGCTTCATCTGGCCTCCATCCAGCTCGAGGCGCAGGGTGTCGGCTGACTCCCTGGAGGTGGTGGCCATCATGAGCCCGTAGGCCCGCTGAGACATGAATCGCAGAGACACGTCCTCCGCCTCTGTGTGCATGGCATTCGGCAGCATGATCTTCATATACATGGAGCCATCGTAGCTCAAGACCGTGGCCTCTGCCCCAGGAGTGGGGGATGAGGGGAGCGGGGGACAGGCAAAGGCCAGTGGAGAGAGAGAGAGAGAAGATGGAGAAAATCATTACAGGGAGGACAGGGCCAGGGCTGGTCTACGAGGGGCACCCTGAAGGTGGGGAGCTGTGGAGATGGGCAGCAGGATACCTGGGGTGAAGAGTAGCCTCACCTCTCTCACAGACCCGCCCCAGAAAGCCGGTCCCGACGCAGTCACAGACGAAGCGGTTCCAGCCCTCTCGACAGATGCCCCCGTTGCGACAGGGGGCAGATGCACACTGCTTCAGCGTCTCTCGGGAGCAGAAGGGGGCAACACCCACAGCCCCCTGTGCCTCGGCCAGGCCCCGAAGGTCTCGACTGCGCCCGTCTATGAAGAGGTCCCGCACACAGCCCACGTAGCCAGCCCGAAGCGCTGCTGTCCACACCTCCGGGGGCAGGGGTGTTTCCACTCTCCCCCCTTCAGGGAGACCACCCAGGTACAGCTCGCTCTCCAGGTCCAGAATCTCACTCTCCCCAGTGGCCAAGAATGGTGTGCTGCGGCTGTTCACTGAGATGGAGCCTAGGGATCAAAACAAACTGAGCTCAGTGGGGAAGGCCAGCTGACTTCGCAGCCGGGCCTCCCCGCCCCACACCCTGTGGCAGCCCTGGGTGGGAAGGTCAGCCTCACACGCCTGCCCAGATACTGTTTGACATGTTCAGGAGCTCACATGAGCCAGCCCCAGCCCAGCTCCCGGTTGAGGGCCAGACTCCTCCCTCCCTCCCTGAACAAGTCCTTGGAGGATGCATAGGAGGTGGACACACCCTAAAAGGGCTGGATCATTCACAGGTCATTTCCCCCTCCAGTTCCTTAAATCAGCAACTAGAGGCACAGAACCCTAAGGAGGTCAAAAGGGCTGAAACTAAGGGTTTTCCCCACTAATATTTACTGAGCATTTATGAGTATATGCCAGGTACTTGGCACTTTACATACACTACTTATGTCTCACAGTAACCCTATGAAATTGGTCCTTCATGATCTCATTTTGAAAGGGCAGACAAGCCTGAGAGAAACTGGGGACCGTCCAAAGGACCACAGCAGGTGAGGCTGAGAGCCAACATACTCCAGAGCTCTCCACCTGGAGCCTACTTTTCCCTCCCCTGGCCTAGGGCCCCTCTGTGGCTGGTGGACAAGGTGGGCAGGCAGGCCAGCTCCTGGGGTCTGGGAGACAAGATGGTAGCCAGGAGAAGAGGAGCCAAGCATGGAGGTTTGGGACTATAATAGTTCTTCGGAAGGAGAGGCTTTTACCTTAGGAACATTTGGGACCAGGTAGGAGATTCTAAGCTATTACTAAGTAAGAGAACATTAAATTAAGGCCTTGCTCCAAGGTCACTCTAATACATGGCAAAGGAATAACCCAAATGCTTATTGGTGGATGAATGGATAAATAAAATGCAATCTTACATGCAATGGAATAACATTCAGCCATAAGAAGGAAAGAAATGTTGGCACAGGCTACAACATGGATGAACCTTGAAAATAGTCTGCAGAGTGATTAAGCCAGACCCAGAAGGACAAATACTGTATAATTCCACTTCTAAGAGGTCCCTAAACTAGCATTCATAGAGGCAAGAAACAGGATGGTAGTTGCCAGGGCCTGAGGGAGGGGGGACGGGAGTTCACATTTAATGGGGAAGTTCAATTTGGGGAAATAAAAATGTTCTGGAGATGGATGGTGGTGGTGGTTGTAACAATAATGTAAATATACTTGATGTCACTAAACGGTGTACTTAAAATGGCTAAAATGGGCAGTGCGCCCAACTCCCTTTCTGTCTATGCGGCAGCCATGGCTCCTGTGAAAAAGCCTGTGGTGAAGGGGGGCAAAAAAAAAAGAAACAGGTGTTAAAGTTCACCCTTGACTGTACCCACCCTGTAGAAGATGGAATCATGGACGCTGCCAATTTCAAGCAGTTCCTTCAAGAGAGAATCAAGGTGAATGGAAAAGCTGGGAACCTCGGTGAAGGGGTGGTAACCATCGAAAGAAGCAAGAGTAAGATCACCGTAACTTCCGAGATGCCTTTCTCCAAAAGGTATTTGAAATATTTCACCAAAAAGTATTTGAAGAAGAATAACCTATGTGACTGGTTTCGCGTAGTTGCTAGCAGCAAAAAGAGTTATGAATTGCATTACTTCTAGATAAACCAGGATGAAGAGGAGGAGGAAGATGAGGATTAAAACTCCTTTATCTGATGCATTTTGTACTGGTTCTTAAATAAAAGCAATTTAACTGCTAAAATAAATAAATGAATAAATAAAAATGGCTAAAATGGTAACTTTTGTGTTATGTATAATTTACCACAATTTTTTGAAACCATGCAAAAAAGGTCAGTGAGCTTTGCTGGAATGACTGCCCAAGTCTGTTAGTGCGCATGGATGGATGTGGGCCATTGAACATGGCCAGAGTTAGCCCAGACAGGGGCCCAAGGACCAGTCAGACCTAGTGGGTGGGCTCTGGAGTTCTGAGTGAAGCTAGGGATACCACTTCCTGAAGGCAAAAGGGAGCAGAAGGCCCAGGAATTCTGTGCAAGGCATGGGCAGCTTTCCAGCCTAAAGAGTCCTGGTCACCTGTGTGGAAAAACCGGAAGGTAGCAAGCAAAGACCCCAGATAGCATCATGAAAACAAACCAGGGATGAACCCATCCATTTACCACAAAGCCCAGGGAAGGCAGCCTTTGTCTGAGCAAGGGAGAGGAAGAAACAACTAGCCCATGAAAAGATGACACTTCCCGGAGCCATGGCAGTGTGCCCCCACCTCCCCGTGTATGGACAGTCACCCCCTAGACTCAAAGGCCCAGGGCGGTGACAGCTGGGGGAGCACAGAAATTTAGCTGACATTAATAAGTGCTTAAATTGGATAATATGTCTGCTCTCATTATATCAGTTCTCTCTTGCTCAGATAATCCTCTCATGTTTAACAAGATGAATTAGGCAGAAACAAGAAAAGGATAGGAAAGGGGGATGGAAAGGGTGGCTAAATGCAACAGAAGGTTCAAGAAGTGGCACTTCCAGACCTCAGCGCTCTCTGCTCCGCTGCTTTATTGTGCTGGAGCCCTCCTGGGGGTGGCCACTGCCAGTTTCTGTGCCCCAACCACCGCCACCACCACCACCAACACCACCACCAGAATAGGAGCTCTGTGACAGCAAAGAGTATTCAGTTCACTGAGCTCCCCACTTCAGCACCTTGGACAGCACCCAGTATAGCGGGTCCTCAATGAGTGTTTCTAAAGTGAATTAATAAAAGAAAGAACCAAGTATAAAGGAGCCATGGACATGGACAACAGGTGGGATTGACTTTAGGGGTGGGTGGGGAGGGGGACGGAGGGGAGCAAAAAGGCGATGGATGTAATACAACAACAATTTTAAAAAACTGGAAAAAATAAAAGAAAGTTGGATGTATCTAGATGGAAGGGAGACATGGTTGGGAAGATTTTTTAGGGAAATAAGTTATCTACTCTGTGGGAGACACCTCACTAATGTTTGTACAGTGTTCTCTTGTTTTCACCTCTTGACAACCTGGATGTAATTGATTCCTTTTACAGATAAGGAAACTGAGGCTTCCAGGGGTTGAGCGATGGGCCTAAGTTACAGTAACTGAAGAACTGAGGTGTGAACCCAGGTCTCCAAATGCCTGCTCGTTCCACCCTGGGCACCATGACAGGAGGGACCATGGAGGGGCTGGGAGGGCCAGAGGAGGGGTGGGGGAGAATGACATGGAGGGGTCCAGGAAACGGTATGCCAGAAGAGACATGGGGAGGGTGTCAGGAAAGGCGGACAGAAGTGGCCAGGGTGAGAGAAGGGACCAGAGGCCTCCTGACCTTTGCGCCCATCCCTTTGGAAGTCCACGTGGCACCACTCGCCGTCGTTGACCTTGCGGCTGGATGCCCGCAGCTTGATGCCTCCGGAGCCCATGTCCAGCAGAAGGTAGAGGTAGCCGTCCAACAGCTCCATGGCAAAGTAGTCAGCCCGCTGGGCAGAGCTGGGGCTGCCGGCCCCGGCCCCAGCCCGCCGGCCCTGGCTGAAGAGCAGCAGCCCATTGGGCTCGGTGGTGCGAAAGTCCAGGGAGATGGAGCCAGTGCGCTTGGCACTCCAGCGGGGCAGCGCCACAAAGGCCTCGGGACTCTCAAACGTCACAGGGTCCAGGGCAGCCACATCTTCACAGCGAAATGACAGGTCGCCCTGCAGCTTCATCTTAGGGTCCCCTTCCTTTGCCAGGCGGGATAGCTCCAGCTTGAAGTCATTATTCTTGTAGACCACCTAAAGGGAGGGCCAAGGTCCAAGATGAAGAAGCAAAGGGGCCTAGGAGCCTGGCCACAGCTGCCCAGTAGCTGCCAACACCACAGAACCCTGTCACCCAACCCTGGGGGTCCCTTCTCAGCACCACCAGACCACTGGCTTGGCCTTCTTTCTAGAACTTCGCACACAGAGACAGTGAACAAGCAACTCCCATGCTCCACCCATTTGCTCTGTCCTGTCTTCCTGCCCAGCACTAGAATGGGGCCTGTTCATAGCACTGGCAAGATGGTCCCGCCACCATCTGGATGACATCTGACAAAAATCTTTTCGTTTACACCCTCATCTGCTCCTCACACCCACCTTAAAAAGAAGGTACTGACCATTCATTTTACAGATGAGGAAACTAAGAGTTTGACAGGTCAGGGGACTTGGCCAAGGTCACAGAGCTAGTAAGTAGAAGTGCATGCTGGGACTCAAACTCAGGGATTTGACCTTCACATTCAACAGCTGCCTCAAGGGTCCTCTAAAAGTATGGGGGTCTTCTAAGGCTCAAGGATGTGAAAGTCAATGGCCTTAGGGTGTTTTGTTTGTATTTTTTGTTTATTTAAAAGATTTTTAAAATTTATTATTTCCAGAGAGAGGGGCAGGGAGAGAGGCAGAGAGGGAGGGAGACATCAGTGCATGTTTGCCTTTCACCTGCCTCCAGCTAAGGACCTGGCTGGAGACCTGGCTTGCAACCTGGTTATGTGCCCTGGCTGGGAATCAAACCAGTGACCTTTGGGTTCGCAGGCAGGCACCTTATCCACTGAGCCACCAGCCAGGGCCTGGCCTTAGGTTTTTAGGAGAGAAAGTCTCCTGTTATGGACTTGGAAGGCACGGAGGTCCCAGGCAGCTGGCCAGGTCCAACCAAGTCGCACTGAAGATGAGAGCAAAGGGTTCCTGCGCTGACCGCAGCCCTGTCCTGGCCCTACTCACGTCCTTGAGGCAGCCCATAAAGTTGTTGCTGACGGGCGAGCCCGGCAGGTCAGCTGTGTTGGGGCTGCCCCCGATGTAGAAGAAGTCGTCAGAGCCCAGCATGGTGTAATCCTCCTGCGTGTAGCCTGTGGTGGTCAGGATCCCGTCCACTGAGATGGTCACCTGCCCAGCCCAGGGAGGGAGGGAGAGAGACAAGGAGACAACCGCCATCAACTCCCTGGGAAGAGTCCAGGGCTGGGTAAGGGAGGGGCCAGGGGCAGTGGGTGAGGGGGACCCCCCATTTTTATGTCTGCTTGTCTCAGAGGAGGAACAGTGTGGGGGGAGAGAGGGAGGGGGAAAAGGAGGCAGCACAAGATTTGATGGTTTCAGGGTGGGCAAAGGCCTGCCCCCTGGTCCCTGGCCCCTGGCTCAGCAGGAAGAGGCCTGAAGGTACTGAAACTTCGCTCGCCAAGAACCAATTCCAGGAAGGGGCTCCAACTGGAAGCGGGGACCTGAAATCAGGGCTCCAGTATGGGAGAATGAGGATGGCGCCTTCACTTTCCTCCTCTTGAAAATGCTCTCTGGACCTGCATGGGATTTTGTAACATCTTTCATAAATAAAACAGAGACACTAATTCTCCTTGGATCTTGGTGGCTTCAACTCACCTTCAGCTCCCCATTTGGGGTGCTGAGGAGTCCTTTTGGTCTTAGCCCAGTAGGGAGGTGGCAGAAAGCCAGGGTAAGAGGAGCAAGAACTCAGACATTCCTGGGGAGTCTTGGAAGTACCTGGGAGTAGAACATCCTTGAGGGGTGATTACCAGCAATGACCCCCTTTCCTAAGTCTGTCTCTTTACCCCAGGTCCCTCTGTACTCAGGTCACTCTCTTGTCTCCCAAGGAGAAGACAACACTTTACCTAGTCTCCAGCCTGCCTTCCTCCCTTTACCCACCCTATGGATGTCTCCATCATAATCTAGGGAATCAGAGCTAGGCTAGGGAACAGGGGAGGACAGGGCTAACCTCATGACACCATGACCCTGTGCAGAAAGGTGAGGTAAAAAGCAAGATGGGGAAGGATGGGGGAGTACCTGCTGTTCCAAGGAGGTGGGAAGCAGTGAACTGCGGGAGGCAAAGGGACCTGGTGGGGAGTAGCAAATGCAGGGAACTCTCAGACTACCTGCTCCCCAGGCAAATGCCCACCTGGTTCCTGAAAAGTCCACAGGAATAGCCCACAAGGGCTCCAGACACCCAGCAATGTTTCAGGGAAAGAGTCAAGATATGTTGGACCCTGAACTCCACTCTAGGAAGGCTGTGGTTTAGGATAGGTCAGCTGGAAAAAGCAGGCAGCATCCTTCAGGGGCCCTCAGGAAACAGACACATGCTTCCACGGGCCACAGTTCACCCTACCTCTCACTCCCTTTAATGCTTCAGCACCCCCTTTTCAGGAAAAGTCTGGAGACTGAGGCCTTCCAGTTGCTTCCTGTGGTGTTCCCACCCATAGCAGTCCATCTGCACATGCCACCAGCCACCTTCCAGCAACTGGTCCCCAGAGTTCCACCGTATGGGGGCAGCAGGGGTGGCTGTTAGGAACTCCTGAGGGACATGAACAGAATGGGAGCAAGGGAGCTTTCCCTGCAGGACCCTTGAGTCCCCCTAGTGGTGAGAAGGAGAGAGGGGCTGAGCAAAGCCAGGGCCACAGGGGCTGCCTCCTGGGAACCATCAAACCTTGTGCTGGGCGACTAGGTTCAGGGGCAGGGCAGGTAAGGGGGTATTGCTGTGGAAGTGGGCAGTTTGAAAGCCTTTGAGTCTTGTTTTGAGGGGAGGGCTAGTCATTATTATTTCCTCTTCCCTCCATCCTACCTGAGGCTGGAAGTGGGGATCTGGGCGGAAAAGGGAAGGGTAAAGTATTAATCACAAAATCATGCAGACAAGATTAGACTGGGCAGAAGGGGGCTAGAGGAGGGGAAAGAGACTGGGCTGATGGGGTGGGGATAAGACAGGGAGAGGTGGCAGGGTGAAGAGGTCTCCCTGGGACAAATACTGCCCTCTATCCTCCACTCCTGAATTGGACAACTATTTAGTTCCTGGGGCTACATCTGGTCACCCCAAAGAGACAATCAGCTCCTGAAGGAAGGGCACCTGGCCTGACATGTCCCTGTAGCCCCACTAAGCCCAGGATGGTCTAGGAATACATGACAGTCATTAAAGGTGAACATCGAGTTACCTCATGACTTGGGGCCACATTTGGAACTCACTGCCTATGCCCCATCTTTAAGTCCTACCCCTCAGGGGCCTTTGGGGGACAGCTCCTCCGAAGCTGCTCTAACCAGGCACCCCTGCCTCTGCCTGTACACTCGGCCTCCCAGTCTACCACGCCACTCAACGGTCCCACCTCCCCAGCCCAGCAGCCAGGGCACCAGCTACTGGCATATTCTTCACCCGATGGCTTCTCCTTGGCCTGCTCACCTGCTTTGCCTTCTCAGAGCTGGAAGGACCTGACTGAGGGAGCAGGGTGCCCTCCTCAACTCGGCTCCAGGCCAGGTGCAAATCTGACCTTGCCCTCACAGCTGTATGCAAATTGCCGCCACGTGTTGCCCCTTAGTAGAATAGTTGCCTTGATCACGTCCCTAGCTGTCCCCCCAATTCACAACTACTTTTTTAGAGCAGTCCTGGCTCAGGGGTAGGAAGAAAGGGTAGCAGGAGGTGGGTAGCATCAGGAGATGCACCGAGGAAGGGGGGCCAGCCTGGGGGTGGGGGAAGTAGAGAAAGTGGGGGACAGGCATTGGGTGGAAAGGAAGCCAAGGGAGGGGAATGGAGGAAGGTCTCTGGGAACGGCAAGGAGGGAGATGACAGATTAGTAAACCCAACTGTTTCCTCAGACAAATCAAAGTCCAGACACAAAAATGGCAGGTTCGTTAGTAAAAGCAGGAAACAGGGAAATCATTCCCCTGTCCCCCTCCACCCTGGAGGTTCAAGATGCCCCTGCCCCCCAACCCCCCCGCGCAGCTTCTGGAAAGGGTAGGGCCGGCGGGGGAGGAGGGCCGGGGTGGGGACATGCAACACAGAACAGCCAGTGCATCAGGGAACGTGCAGGTTAGAGGACCAGGGTGGGGGCCGGCCCAGCAGGAGAGGTGAGAGAACGCAGCCACCAGTGAGAAGACACTCTGGCCAGGAAGACAGGGAAGAGCAGAGATGGAGGCAAAAGAGCTGTGGGGGTTCGAAAAGGAGAAGCTTCCTTCCAGGGGAGGAGGGGAGAGGGGCCCTCACTAGGACAGATACCATGGGTTAAGGAAGAAAGGGAAGGGACCCTGGGCTCAGACCACCCCCACCCGACGGTGACCCATGCGCTCATTCCCACGACCCATTCACCACTGATCTCGGACCCCAGACACACCTGCTCAAACACCAGCACATCCCAGTGAAGGCAGTGGGGGAAGTCTCGGACTCATCTCCCACCAGCCCATCATCGAGACCACAGCTAGGGCCCCAAGATACAGCACAGACTCTGCACCCCACTCATACGAGTCCACTTAGCCAGCCCACTCAACACCAATAGATCCGGCCTCAGTGGGCTCTGAGTAGGCCAGGAGGAAGGAGTCACCGCTGTGCCTGGGGAAGAGCCATGCCCAGTCAGGGAGGAGAGTGGAGAGCACAGAAGATGCAGGAGCCCAGCACCCTGAGTCCAGCCCCATCTCCATGCCCCAGGATCAGGGAAGGTGGCTGAAGGTGCTAGAAGGGGCGGCCTACCACTTGGGTGGGCTCTCAGCCCTCCTCACTGGCCTCACCTCTCTTTTGCTCTGCTCGGCTCCCTACTTAGGCAGGATGGTAGGATGTGAAGCCAGGCCCTGGCCATAAATATGCCCCAGGAAGAAAGGGAGGAAGAGTGGATACCCCTCTGGCACCATCCAGAGCCTTTCTTGGCTCTCTGCTAAGATCACAGAATCACCAACCTCCTCGGAAGGGGGCTTAGTTGAGGGCAAGTGCTTTGAACTTGTGGGTGGGCTGGATGGGCTTAGAGACTCACGAATCCCCTCGACACTGTAGGCAAAACTGCATCCATGGGCATTTTGTTGTCCTGTGAGAGGCCATTTCTGTGTCATCAGATTCTCAGTGGGTTCCACGAGGCAAAGCTGGTTAACTTGGAACTAGGTGGGGCGGGAGCAGAGAATGAAGACAGGGAAGGCCACCTGGGAGGGGCATGCAGCCCTGCTACATGCTGACGTTTAGCCATGTGTTTGGAGTGGAGGAGAAACTACAGAGAGAAAATGGTTGGAAAGACACACCAGGAAGATAACCAAGCCAGCAGTTATAACCCAGTACTTAATCCTAACATCTGGATTTGATCAAGTTTGGGAATAGAAACTTCAGGTCAGAAATCCTAAATTTTCTAGCCTTTCCCACTTTGCAGGACAATCCCCTTTTACTTCTCTGACTCTCACTGTAAAGGGAGCTTAAGAACTCCCATCACTGCCCTTTCTCCCAGGCTGACTAGGAGGATCGAAAGAGAGAGCTGAAATGAAATCACTGAAATCTGCCATAACAGGCTGCGGGACCCAGGCTTTCCCTGGGCCCCAGTTTCCCCATCTGTTAACTGGGAATAATCTCTGCCTGCCACCTGCATTTGAGATATAGATCCAGTTTAAGTGATGTTCAAAAGGCAACAGCTGTTTAGAGGAACCAAAGCCCCTGGTGTGAGTACAAAGAACTATTATTACTTTTACAGGAAAACTTCCATCAGGCTGACCACACCTAATCCAAACCTTGGTCTATTCAGCCTGTATCCACCCTCTACCCCAGGAAGAAGTATTCAAATAACAAGAAAAAAGTTTTAAAAAAATAAGTATTAGACCAGCCGGAGACCAGCCGAGGAAGGCCTGGGAATCAGAACAGGTTGAATCCTGTATCTTTTGGTGCCAGTCCTCCAACTCCAGCTATGGCCTGAAGGAGCTGGTCCCTGGGACATTTTTCTAAGAGTTTAGGGGTCTACTCAGGCCACCCTGAGGCAACTAGCTCACCCTGGAAAGCATGGACTTAAGAGACGGAAAATTTAGGAGCAAGTTTTGGTTGCCAGGGAGGAAACCAGACAGGGTTCTTGACTCCTTACCCAGCTTACCCAGGCCACCCGTTGTCCTCCTCCCCAGGCCCAACTCCTGAGGCTCTCCAGTATTTCATGAAGCTATTTTAGGACTAATTCCTAAGAAAGGGTGGTAATAGGGTCACCAGTGGGTGGGGCCAGTGACCCTGTAGTCTCCAGGGTTTGCTGTGGGAAGGGAATTGCAACTTTACAAAACATCCCTGCCCTGGAAACACTGAGATAATCAGTTAGCATTTTATAAAACTTAATAAAATTAGAAGTCCCTTTACAGAGTACAGATGCCCTCTCTTCCATTAGCCCTCCTGACCTTCACACTGGCCCCATGAAATAGGCAGTGCAGGTGCTTCATCAGCCCGTTTGATAACTAAGCTTTAGCCCTAGGTCACAGGGCCAATTTCTAACTGAATTGAGACTAGAAGGAAGGCCTGCAGGGCTCTAATTCCCAGCTGATACACTTCATGGGCTTATCTTGCCTCCCACTTCTGTCCCCAAAGTCACAGTGAAGCTCCATAGAGAAGGGTCCTGACAGGCACCCGATGGCCTGGCCTGAGGTGTGGGCAGCAGCTATACCCTAGAAGCAGCAGCTGGGCAACACAGACTGGAGGGTAGCACTGGGACCGCCAAATGGGGGCCTCCATTTGAACATGGGGACAGCTAGGATGGCCACAGCCATGGGCACTAGCTCAGGGACAGGGCAGAGGAAAGGTTTACCACGAGTCTGTGGGTGCAGTGATGCACAGGAGTCAGTGGGTAGGGCAGGCAGGCCAGACATAGCCGCAGAGGCAGAGCCTCCTGGGGAGGTGGCAGAGCCACTCCAACTAGGAGCCTGGTGTCCTGCTTCCCTCCTACTAGCCAAGCAGCCATGCGGACCTGGCAGGCTGAAAAGGCCAGGCGGCTGCCCCAAGCAGCGCGGGCCCCATGGGAGCAGACACGTCCATCTGCAGGGTCCCCAGCCTGGTGCTCAATCACTCTGCATTATTAATAGGCAATGACTAACTGCCTGCTGCTGCAGAGCCAGGCCCCGGCAGGCACTAGGGAATCCCAGGGGACGGAGCGCAGCAGGGCCCGCAGGCATGTACTCCAAGGTGCGGCACGGAGCAGAGAGCAAAGGGCCAGCCTCAGCTCCTTGCCCGCTCCTGCCCCCGCAACCACCTCCAAGCGCAGCCTCCAGTCTTACACAGTCACACAGCCCCCATCTCCCACTGGCCAGCATTGACACATGTAGAGTCACAGCAGAGTCTCACAAACCACAGTACAGTCACCCACTAACACCCCCTAAGTGTCACACCAACATTTACGCACACTTGCACCCACACAGCAACACACACCAGCTGCATTTACACGGACACCCACACCAACACTCACAGGGACTGAGCCCAACCCAAACAGAGGGGCTTGGTGACAACTACCCCACATCCACCCCTGCTGGGCCTCCTCTCACCCCCTCAACAGGGAAGGAAACCAACCCGGTCAGAGGCCATGCTGGACAGGCAGGGGACAGAGGGGAGGAGAGATGGAGGGGAAGGAAGACAGTGTGAAACACAGTGTTAGTCAGAGCAGCAGAGCTGTGGGGGAACTGGACGCTGTCCCTGGTTGGGGGAAAAGACCATTCATGCCATGCAAAATGTGCGGGAAGATGGAACCAGGAACCCTCAAGGCTGAGAAGTGAGGGTAGGGGTGTCACCTCTTCCCCGGCAGCCCCCAAACTGGTATGAGCTAGTCATTTGAAGGTGCTCTCTGGACTTGTCCCAGGCTGTTGGGTATCTCCCAAGGCCATTTCTGCCCCACTCTGGGGAACCTTCCCCTCTGGCTGCCACTGGAGGTCTCACCCCCACCCCCCTCCCCCAACTCAAGGGGCCTGTCCAGGAGCTGACAGTGAGCAGAGCAGAGCATGTCATGGGATGGTGTTTTCCATGGATTTTCAGGAGACCAAGAAACTAAACCAAAGAGAAAAAATGAGGGAGGGGGGAAAATGAACAAAACAAAGCAATAGAATAAGCAGCCTGGCATCGGGGCTGGTCTAACCAGAGCCGATGGACACAGGGCCTGTCCCCAGGCCCCTCTGGCCAGGAATCTGAATTCAGAAGTCAGGGGTAGGGCAAGGACAGGCCGAATTCCCTGATCTCCATTTGTCTTTTGGATTTGAGTTTGGGCAAAAAAAGGGAAAAGAAAAAGAAATAAAAGGGAAAAAGGAAAACTAAAGGAGAAGCAAAAATCTAACAATTGTCCAGGACGCAGAAAAGGAACAGCAAAACAACCGAAACCAAACAGGGAAAGGAAACAAAAGAGGGAGAATCGAACAGTTAAAAAACCCACGGCAAACCAAACGGTAAGACAATTAGAGTGATATCTACCAGATAATGCAGTTTGTTTACCATAGCGTGTCCAATCCCTGCGTGCTTCACCGGAGATATGGGGGAGGGGGTGGGGGTTAAAAAAAACAACAACAACAAAGACAACAACAGAAGAACAGAACGGAAAAAAGGAAAAATAAAATAACCAACTGTGAAACTCAAGGAAGGAGGAAAAATATATATCCATATATATTTGGTTGTTCAGACCCTCCCACCTTAGATTCCACTAAAGTATTTTGTTAAAAGAAAATTAAATTATGATGGGAAGGAGAAATAAAACACACACAAAAATTAAATCCCTTCTTCTCCCAATCCTTCCCCCATCCCTCCTGTGGATTCCTCTTCCCCCAATCCCCTCCCGGAAGAAGAGCCTGCTGCAGAGAAGGGGAACAGTTAAAGACCTTGGTTAGTAGAGAAGAAAACAAAAGTACTGGACCAAGAAAGCAAAGACTTAAAGATGGTCAACATTCCGCAGATGAGACAGAAAGGTTAGTTCAGTCTTCCACTCATACCTCACCCCACCTGTCCCTGCCCATCCCTTGGTCCCCTGGGTTGTAAGCGTGTTAGTAACACACACAGTCGGCAACGGGGTTTTCCAACAGAGGGTGAAAGAGGGAAGGCAGGGGGTTAAGAAGCAGACCCAATTATGCAGTATTAGTAAATCCTATCAGCTGAAATGTTAGGAAGTCAAGGGGAGGAAGGAAGAGGAGCAAGGGGTATGAGAAAGGGATGGACTATTGACTTGGGTAATGGACAAGTGGGTTTGTTGGCTAACTGGTCAACCAGATGGCTTTACAGAGAACTGGCTATAGAGCAAGTTGGTGTTGGCCAACTGGCTGACCAATGGCCACGCTGAGTTAATGGATTAACTGTTTGGTGATGGCCAGCTGGCTGTCAGGCTGGGAAAAGAGGGGCCCAACAACCCTTGAGAATCACAGGAGTGGTGAGAATGAGGGGCAATTTAATTTGGGGACAAAGGGAAGGAGTTCCCAAGGAGCACAGGAGGGCATGTAGGTGTCTGCTCCTCCTGGGGATGGAGGGTAGGTAAATCGAGCCAGGGGAGAGGGGTAGCACCCCTGTAGTTAGTTTATTTGTTTCTCTTCCTTGAGAAAGGAAGAGAGAGTGAGTTGTCACCAGAATGAGGAAAAGGAAACCTTGCCCTCCATGGGCTGGCAGAGGGCTCACTCTCAAATCATATCTAATCATCCCAAACTCTCCTCCCTCTCCTTCCCCTCTCCCACCCAAAGCTGACTCCTCCTTGCTGCCTAACTCGACTTTTCAGAGCCCATGTTTCCCAGAAAGCTCCCCAGGTCCTTCAATCCTACACCCCCATTCTCTTATGCTCCCCTCCCAAAATTAAGCACCCCCCACCCCTGCAAATCTCTGGAACTGGTGAGGCTTTCCTGGCAGCGTGGCCTCCGTCCGCGCACACCCATAGAGCCCTGAGCCTCCACTCCCTGCAGTACCAGAAACTCACTCCCTTCCACACCACCCCATGAAAAGGAGCAGCGGCCTACCTACCTCTAAAAGCCTTTACTCCTCCCTAAGCTATAAGCCAGCTTATTCTGCCCCCAAATTCATTTTCTCTTCTCATGGCCAAAGAGAACAGCCACAACCACCTTCAAAATTACCCTGGTCTTTGGGGAGATGTCAAAGGGACTGAGGCAGCTTCGCTGAACGTATCAGAGATGGAGGGACACTATTGCTGAATACTGAACTGCACACCCAAGAGCATGATCACAAGAAGGAAAGGTATTCTGGGGACAGATCCATTAGTTAGAGACTTGTTATAACCAGTGGGCACAGGGCTAATTTAGTAACACAATTAATAAGGACCTCATATAATTAAATAGAACAGAATTCAATATTTAGCAGCCAGAAGAAGTGCTGAATAGCCAATATTAATCCTTAGTGATGCAGAGGCAGTTCACAGAGCAGGAGGGTGAGAGTCTAACTACGGGGACAGTAGCTGGGACCAGGGGATAACAGGTGACGCAGGTACTAGTACTATTAGTAGGACTGTTATGAAATGAAGAGGCCAACTAGTCAGAACAAGGGACAATGAGCTTCAGGGCAGCTAAACCAATTGCAGCAAAAACCAAAGGTAAGAGCTGCCTGGTATTTCGGCACTGGTTGAACAAGGAAGGAAAAAGGCATTGAGGGGGAAAACTCTCTGTGGAAACTAAAATTTTAAAGAAGTGTTCAACTTCCATGGACAACTTCCATTTTAACAAATAGAAGAGCAAATTCAGAAACAAGATTAAGAAGGAAGAGATGGGAGATCAAATCCTGGTCCTTCTACTAAGGTGTCCAGAGATCCAAGTTGGAAGGGGAACAATAAGGCAACCATGCAAAAAAGTGATTGAGACAGACCTAGGGGCAGGGGATCCAGTCCATGGGGATCATGCCGCAGGGGACAATTATGGCCAAATACTAGAGTGGGGCTCCCACTGAAACCCACTCCTGGTGGCCTGTCACATGGTGACCCATGCCCTGGCAGATGACAGGATCTGGAGAGCTGAACTTCAGACTAACAAATGAGCAGTGAAGCCTCCCCGCACTCACAGAGACGGCTCAGGAGCACCAGCAAGGCAGTACTTGAGGAGGGAGGAGGCATTCAGTCATAGAGGGGAGAAGTCAGTCATTACATTCAGTGCTAATTGACCATGGCCCCTTAAATGCCTTTGGACAAAACTACACGCCACCTTCACCTTGAACTCTGAATGTCGCCTCAGCCCCTCATGCAAGCCAAGAGGGGGCATAAATACACAAATCTACATGAAGGCAACCTCTGTGGAACTTGAGCAAGAGAAGCTCAGGACAAAGAAAAGAGGCACCCACTTCCCTCAGAGATAAGAGGGCCCAGTTCCCTGACAGACAAGGAGACCATTTAAATGCTTTCCAGATTTGAGAGCATCCAAGAATGGCAGAACCATAAGATGCACCACAGCCCCCGTTGCATTTTGTACCAATGGCAACAACCAGGCGCTCTCCGGAAGGCAGAGAATCAGAGTACCTGAAAAGTCAGACAGTTTCAATTCTACCACCTCCTAGCTGGACAACTTCAGGCAAATCCTTTAACCTGCTGAGTCTCAATTTCCTAATGGGTGACATGGGACTACCCCCCACTTTTCAGGATTGCTAGAAACATTAGTGAGACACAAACAGGAAATGAGACCCTAGTAGTCAAGGGCTGGGGGAGGAGAGGTGCAGCAGTGCCACCTGAGGAGGGCTATAAAAGAGGGACGCGGTCCTACGGAAACTCAGAGGAGGGGACAGGAGAAGCTTTCTCCTGGCTTTGTAAACCGAATAGTCTTTTCCAGATGCGAAGAGGTAGTTCAGTGCTCATATGAAAGACCTGCTAGGTCCTCGTGCCTAGAACTCCCCAACTGGCTTCAAGAAAGAGCCCAACTGAATGATAGAAAAACAACTAAAAACACTCAATCGTTGCTGGTATTCAGCCCATGAGGAACTTACCACCTAGAAATAGAAGAAGTGAACACAAATATTGACCACACAGACAGAATGTGATGATAGAGCTGGAATGCAGCAAAGAACAAAGACTGGTGGTGGGTGGGAGGATCCAGAACGGCTCTGCGAAGAAGGTGGCATTTAGGCTAGGCCTGAAGGACTGGGCAGACCCGCAGTTAACGAGAATGGCAGAGGGCTTCTCGGTGCTCACAAGGGTCTGTACCTCATCACCTCAGTCAGCAAAGGCTCACTTTGCCGGTAAGTGCAGAGAGGTTACCTAACTTGCCTCAAGTCTCTCGCACTAGTGGCAGAGCTGAGATTTGAACCCAGACTGTCAGACCCAAACCTCAGCTTTAGGATTCTGGCAGGCAGAAAGCAGAGGAATGGTAGTGTTGGTGGGAGAACTGTGGGAACAAAGTGGGAGCCAGGAAAGCCAGCACCAATGGAGTATGCAGAGAAACACAGTTGGACCCTATGACAGATCGTGTGAGCTGCCAGAGAAGAAGGTTGGATCGGGCCAGAAGGTCGAGAAGGGAGCCTCAAATGCCTGGAGGACCCCATTTTGGGGGGACTACCTCCTTGGGGCCAGGGGAGCTCCTAAAAGTCTCCGCACTGAGAAGCTGGGCAAGAGGAAGCCTACGTGATATTTTGGTAGCCGGCCTATCTTCCAAACCTGATGCTGGCTGCTGATTATATGGATTTGCACTTGGCCTGCACGGTGGTGGGAGGCATCCTGGTATGGGAGGAGGGTGGATCCAGGATTAAAATAAACCTCGGGGAATCCGCCAAGCTAATCATTCCTACAAAGTTCCTCTAAGAGACACCTCCGGTCACAGTGGCCTCAGGCAGAGTTCGGAGGCAGAAGAAGGCAAGAGCAAGGTGCTGTCCCAGTCAGGCCTCCCCCCCAATTCTGAGAGTCTCTTGATGATTTCAGGGATAATTATCTAGCTCAGGGGGAAGGTGGGGGAAGTCTGCCTCCTTCCAGCCCTTGGAGCTGGCCTCTCCACCCAGAACCAAGGGGAGGGAGACCCCCTCAGTGGTCATTCTGAGGCAGGCCCTCCCGCCTCTGGCCTTTGTAATCACTTGGGGAAAACAATGTAGACCCGTGTTCTCAGACACTGCCACCTGCCCTATAAGGGAGGCAGGTGTCACTTCTTTTTTTTTTTTTAAGATTTTATTATTTTTAGAAAGAGGGGAAGGGAGAGACGCAGAGAGGGAGAGAGACATCAATGTATGGTTGCGTTTCACCTGCCTCCAGCCACAGACCTGACTGGAGACCTGGCTTGCAACCTGATTATGTGCCCTGGCTGGGAATTGAACCTGTGACCTTTGGGTTTGGCGCCTTATCCACTGTGCTACCAGCCAGGGCTAGGTGTCACTTCTTACACTACCTTCTGCCCTTGTTCCTGCCCACAAAACCTGGGCAGACACAACACTGGCTTAAAACCACCCACCCCCAACCCAGCACCATCCCTCAGATCCAAAGGACTTCTCCAACTGAGGACATCATCTGGACACTATACAGACTTGTCTGGGCAGGGTTTCTACTCCTTGGCCCCCTACTACTGACATTTGAGGCCATGTCATTCTTGGCTGTGGGGCTGTCCTGTGCATTGTAGGGTGTTTAGTGGCATCCTGGGGTCCCTTAGGTACCCATGGCACCCTCTCCTAAGCTGTGACAACCCAAAATATCTCCAGACATTGCCAAATGTCTCCTGGGAAGCCAGGGGCACACTACCCTCGATCAAGAACCACTACTCTAGGGGTAGCAGAACCAAATAACTTCTTCTTAGCAGCCCTGAAAAACTGGCAGTCGAAGGGTGTGGAAAGGATCCAGTGAATCCAGAGCACAACCCTGAGGCTCACCTCCCACACGGCCACCATCACCAAAAAAGGGCTGCGCCTCACTTTATGAACAGGAATCAAAAAATACCCCAGGGGTCCTTTTTTAAAAAGGGCTTTCAATCAAAGTCTTTTAGCAGATGCCCTCTTTGGCCCTGAAGGCCTGTAGTCAGGTCAGTATGACCTGCCTCTGCTCTGCCTGCCTCATCCAGTAGAACAGGTCGGTGAAGTCAGCTCTACAAGTTAGCAGCTTGGACCCCTGGCTCCGTGAGCCCCAAGAAGCTTCCATGGATCACTGTCTGCAGTTGGTACTGCAGAGACCAGGCCCCATCCCCTTGTGGCCTTCCCACCCCCTTCAGCCACCAACCTTTCCTTCCTCTCAGTGTCTCTCTAGTTCCTAGAACATTTCAAGTTTCCGCCACTCAGTTGGCACTTGCAAGGCTTTGCTTGGTTCACGTTTAGTAGACTTATCCTATCTCCGCAAGGGCTGGGAGGGCAGGGCCCATGCCTTTTTTCCCTCCATACCCACTATGGACGCACAATGTATTTCTTGGCCAAATGGTGCACAGGAAGGAACCCTGAGCTTGCAGGGTCTTCTTGCCAAAGGCAGTACCAGGTGACAGCACTGGTCCTGGGGATGGAAAGCAGGCAAGAAATACCAAAAGCAACCCCGCCACACACACACACCCCTGCAGTAAAATGCATGTGGCACATAAATGTATGACAGAGGGACCCGACACACTCAGGTTTGTGTAGACCATGGTGACAGCACAGGACAAACCTCTGACCCAGTCAGGAAATGATGTGATGTGAAGAGAGGCATTGCACCAAGGAGGAAGGCCTCCCCCTGGCACGCCACCCTCCGGCGCACAAGCAACACTAACAGGTGCCTGGGGAAGGGCCCAGCTGCAGGAGGCACAGCAGGCACCCTCACGAATCCTTGCTGCCAGGAGCCCCACAGGAGGAGTCCCACCAGGTCACCACTCAACAGCATTGCAGGGGGACAGGTAGGAGGAGAGTGAGGTCAGCTGGACTCCTGTCCCCATTAACAAGCCTTTCAGGGGAGGAAGTGGAGGAGAAGAAGGAAGAGGAGGGTGATGAAGAGGACAGACCATGGAAGGTTTGGCCGCCACACAACCAGAACCAGGAAGTGCAGAGGCAGTAAGTGGTGAGAAGGGCTGTAAACCAGCAGAGAGCGTGCCTCCGGGGCACAGATGCTGTTGCTCCTGGTGGCACTTCCAGTGCCCGAGGTGGAGCCAGACAAGCTTCCTCGCCATCAGCTATAGGCTGTGGACCCAAGAGAGAAGGGCCAGCAAAAGTCTGGGCCCCTGATGAGCAGGGAGAGGAATCAGGAGGTGGAGACAGGATGCAATGGCCTCTCCTGCTGTCAAAAAAGGGTCCAGCTTGGACCCTGCTTAAGGCTGGAAACAAACTGTGTCATCAAGAAGAAGCCTCCCCAGAGAGATGGCCTTCCCTGTCATAGCCCACCCTGGGCCTTGTGGGGAGCAAAGAGGTGACTGCTAAGAGGACAGAGCTGATGCCCAGAAGCATGGGCACCTCTTCAGGGGGTGAGTCTGGGAACAGGAGCCGAGGGAACACTCCAGAGAAGAAGAGCGCTGTCCTGCCTGTAGCAGCAGACCCAAGCATTCCCTCCAAGCTCCTGCAAGGGCTGCTCCAGGAGCCATGGAAAGATAGCCACAGACTGCTGAGCAGGCCTGGGCTCCTCTGGAGGGACTGGAGGGAAAAGAGAAGGGAGTGCTGCCCAAGCCCTTCTCCGTCCGGCCCTCCTTCACGCGCCTGCTGCACCTCCACCTTGCTCTGCTCCAGTCCCTGCCTTGGTCACAGAATGGCCCCACCTGAGGGCAGGCCGATCCTCACATACCTCAAGCTTTCACTTGTGCCTTTCTGCCCTAGTGTGGGGACACCCACAGCTGCTCCACCAGCCCAGTGTCTCCTGACCACAAAGCACCCCAGGCCCACCCAGCCAGGCTCTACCTCACCCCTCCCATCTCCCAGATCGCCCTTCTGCCAGATCCCTTGACCCCTTAGTCCCAACCTTTGAAACCCCAGCCTAACTCCGCTCCCTGGTCCTTGAAGCCTGCTCACTACTGTCACGCTCCTGGACCCTCACAGCCCCAAGTCTTGCTCTTCTCCAGAACATGCCTCAATGCCCCGCCCCACACTTCCATTCTGCCCCAGACGTAGCTGGGCCCTGGCCTTCTTCTTGCTCCCCCTACCTGGCGCAGGTTTCGGGTAACCCGGACGTCGTGCCAGGCGTTGTCGTTGAACTTGCCATTGACAGGTTCCACGAGGGCCTCAAAGGCTCCTGAGCCCAGGTTGATGACCAGCCACACGGCCCCTGACTTAAGGGACAGGTTGACGTAGTCAGCCGACTTGCCCGTGTGCAGCATCAGCCCGTTGCGCTGCAGGGTGCGGAAGGCCAGCGTGATCTCGTCCGTGCTGCTCTGGATAGGGTTGTGTGACAGGTCGTAGCAGAAGAACTCATTGCCTTTAAAGGTCGCCACGAACTCCTCCTTGCCTGGACGCCGGGGTGTGGGAGAGGGGAGAAGGCTGAGTGGGATAGGGCACGCCAGACCTCCCTCTTCCCTCCCACAGCCCCGGCGCAGGTCCCCCGTGGCCCCCGCTGCAAGCTTCAGGCCCTCTCCCCTCACCAGCCTTGCCACCCTCCTCTCTGGACCCTGCCATCTCTGCTGTCAGAAGTCAACTTCCCCCTGTCCATTTCCAAAGCAGAAGACTGCTAAGTAGTTCTCACACTGACAGCTGACAATTAAGCTGCCACAAGGCCAGGCAAAGCAGACAGTGTCCCTGTCCCCTCCCCCACCAGCCTTCCATCAGCCACTCCCCTCAATGAAGGGATGTGGAAGAGACCCAGGCTCCACCTGACTTCTCCCTGGAAGGGCCTTCCCTATGGCTCAGGCACCAAGGTCCCCTGCATGCAGCCCGCCTCCCATTCCTGTCTCTTCTGGTGATGACCATTCTCAGCCCAGGGACAGTTTCAGCCCTCACCATTAGGAATGCAACTAGCAGCCCTGCTGCGTAGCAGTGAGCAGGTGAGAAGAATTCGGAAGCAGTGGGTGGGCGAGGTAGGGGTAGAACACATGGGAAGGCAATGCAGGTGATGGGGATATGCGCCAGGTAGCAGCAGGCCACTAGGCAGGGCTTACATGGGTGGCTATCAAGACAGCTATCATCCCCACCCCCACTTCCTACTCCAACCTCAGAGGACAGCTGAGATGAGCCATTAGGCAGAGCCACTGAGGGGCCCCAAAGGATGGATGTGAGACCCCGTGTGCTGGACAGATGGCTAGGGGTGAAAGGGCAAGTGCAGGCCTGGCTTTTATGCACACACATATACATATGTGTGCACAGGGCTCCTTCCACAGGCACTTCTTAAGTAGAAACAAAAATGGCAGGGAGAGCCTTAGGAGTATTTAGCGATCTATAAGTGGGTGACAGATGACAGGTCAACAACTTAGTGGAGGGAAGTTGGGGTCCCAGCCCCACAGCTTCTCAAGCCAAAGCTCACACAGAGGAAAGAGAATGGGACAGGGGACAGGGGAGAGCAGAGAACCTGGGGTCTGACAGTGACCACATCTCCTCCCCAGCAAACAGCTCATCCCACCCACCTCACAGGAGCAAGATGCTGGCAAAAGACTTTATGGAGTGCAGGGGGTTCTGAGTATAGGCCTCCAGCTTTGGCAGGAGCAAGGCACAATGTGGGGGCCCAGGGGAGGCACACGTGGCCCTCGTAAGGCACCTGCCAGGCCAGGCAGTAGGCACCTTGTGGGGAATCGGGCTCTCTGGGTGCACTTTCTGCTGATGCCCCTCCCCTGCACACAACAGCTCTTCTCCCCGTCCGGGCAGGCTGCCCATAGACTCGGTCCCCACCGCCTCCGGATGCCAAAGCACCAGCTGCTGCCCCGGGACCTGGCACCGCACTTACTGCAGCTGGCAAAGCCCAGTTTCCTGAGGCCACAGGGCAGCAAGGCTGGTGAGGACACGGGCAACATGGGGACAGTTGAAACCCGGCTCTGCCTACCTCAGGGCTCCAGTGGGGAGGGCCAGAGAGAACAAAGGGGAAGAGTTAGGCTAAGACAGGAAGGGGAAGGTGTGGATGGAGGGAGAAGGATGGACCATCAGGGACAGAAAGGAAACGAGGTGACAGAGTGAAGCAATCTGGATCAAGACAAGGAGCAAACCAGGAGGTAACAGGTAAGAGTGATGGGAAGAGACCCATCAAGGAAAGGGGAACCTCGACCTCTAGGGAATGATGCCAAGACTTTGTTAGGACTTTCTGCTTTCATAGCAACCAGGCCTGCTGCCTGGGCACCTGGCAGGGGAAGGAGGGGCAGGCTTAAGGACCAGCAAAGGGACCCCATCTGACCTTGGGTTTGCCACTCATGCGAGTGCCTCCAAGAAGCCAAGCCCTCCCTCCCACTCCCTCGTCTTCACCACAGTCAAGGAAAATATCATTAGTGGGAGTGCAAAACAGAAAAAAGGCAAGAATAAGGCAACCACATGAAAAAGTGGCTGGGGCAGAACAGAAGCATCCAGTAAAAAGGAAAGAAGCAGGGCTGGGGCTGGTCCAAGGCTGCCAAGGCAAAGTAGAGAAACTAGGTTGTTCTTGAGTTTTCCAGGCTCTTCCTCAGGTCTCCTAGGAGAGGAGGTGGAGCCACTCTAGAGCCTGAGTCTCCGCCCTCTGCCCTCCTTCCCAATGCGGCCCGGAGACCCTGGAAGGCCCAGAGATGGAAAGAGGCTTGGAGCAGCCAGAGGGGAGCCTGAAGGAGTTCGAGGAGACAGAAAAGAACGCCCGAGTGTAGCGGGAAAGGCAGAGAGATGCCCTACGTGGGGAGGAGGGCCACAGGATCTCAAGGGACTTGGGGGTGGGTGACTCTCAGGCTAAGCATGTGAAGGCGGCCCAAGCACAAACCGTGGGAGGAGCAGACCTGAAGCACCAGGGGGCGCTCTCCCCCATCTCTGCGCCCAGACGGTCCAGAACCTACAACCCCAGCGGCGCTTGAACAATCCCAGCTTGGAAGCGCCCCTGGCACAGGAAGGGAGGAAAAGGGGTAGTCACTGAGATGCGTCTTCTCGCAGGTCAGGGAGGGTGAGCCCCACCAGCGTCCTCGTCAAGCTGAATGCGTCTAGGAACCAGTTGTGTGGTCTTGGATTTTTGCCCGCCAGGGAGGGACAGAGCGGCTAGCGGCCTCCCTTCCAGGCCCAGCCCAGAGCCCTCCTCTGGGAAGGCCTCCAGCCCGCTGCCCCTCCCTGCTCGCAGGCGCTACAGCTGTCTGTTCTGCCCCTTTGGCACTTACTGCCTAGTAACATCTTGTACCGCTCCCGTGAGAGGAAGTGTGATGTGAAGAAGACCTGGGCACAAGTAAGGGCTCTTCCACCAGCTTGGTGACCTTGGGCAAGAGGCAACATCTCCAAGCCCAGCCTTCTCCCTGGACAAAGGAGCTAACCTTGGCCTGCCTGGCAGGCTGCTGTGGTCATTAGAACTGGAACACATGGGTGTGACTTCCTAAAATGACTCTTGTGCTGCTGTGTAAGTTTCTGTGTGTGTGTGTGTGTGTGTGTGTGTGTGTGCTGCCTCTCTCTCTAGATCAATGAATACAGTAACTCCTCTGGACTGTCCTCGCTTTTCATATACTTTGCATGCACCACACTTTATGGTACTTATTTGTTAGAATGTCAACGAGCCCCTCGAGAACAAAAGACCATTCGCCTATTTAAAATCACTTTGCTGAGCACATGCCTGCTCGTGTGCCAGCGGGGAGGGGGTGGGTAATGCAAATGAAGAGGCCCGAGCGCTGTCCTCAGGGAGTTCCGGCTACTGAAGGAGGCAAACAGGTAAAGTGACTGTTACAATACAGTGAGACAACTATTAATGGACACGGAGACAAGGGGAACACCAGAGTGTCTGGGTTCGCCTGGGGAGTTCACGGCTACCTCCTGTGGATGGTCTGGCTGCTTTTTCAAGAGTCAGCTGAAAGAGACACCAACTAGCAGGGGAAGAGCGCAGGGATGCGAAAGCCCAGGCTGGCAGGACAGTGTGTCCTGAGAGAACGCGGGCAGGAGTCACAAGCCCGCGCTTGGCACCCCTGGTGCTCCTGGAAGGGTTGCAGAAGCGCCCCCTGCACGTCTTAGGAAGGAGAACCTCCTAAGAGAGCAGTCTCAGTGCTTCAAACCTACAGCCCTGACACAGGCTCAGGGGCCCCGTGCTGGTCTTGGGGGCCTTTGACAGGTGTCAGTGTCCTCCTCTGTAAACCCAGGGAGGGCAACATGCCCCTCCACAAAGGGCCATGGAGGCTCCTTTAGGTGATGCATGTGATACACACGCATTGTAAATGCCACATCTGCCAACCCAAATTTGAAGATTAAATGTAGGTGGGGGTTACCCAGCTGCCTAGTCATTCCACCAGAGAAACATACTTTCTAGCGATGAGTCTAAACAACCACTGCAAAAAGACATCCGTATTCTAGACAGAGGTCACGAGGACAACTGAGCTTTGGGAAAGAAATGGAGGTTTCCAGCCCTTCACACCAGGGCAGGTACTGGGGGTGCAGGCCTCCCAGTCCCTGTGGGCCTCAGAGGGGGTACACCTTGTGGCTAACCTCCCCTATAGGAAGTGCAGTTTGTCTGCCGGGGGTGAGGGCTGGGCTCACTGGGGACTGTGGGGTCACTGACCTTTTGCCGGCTGATGCACATCACTGGCTGCTCCTCTCCCGGCCCCCCCCTCGGAGAACAGTAAGGACCCTACTGGAGAAGCAGAATTGGGGAGTCAGGTACAGGGGCTACCCAGCCAGTCCCACCCCAGCCTTGAGGTGATGGGGGAGCCTTTCCAGGGCAGAGGTCCTCTTGCTTGGAGGGGCAGATCTGGGGCAAGGGGAGCTGCTCTGGGGACTCACTTGCTTTGGGAAATCTAGGGAAAGAGCCCATCCACAAACCAAGGGTCCCATAGGCCCCAGAAATCCCATCAGACTCATGACCACCAACTTCTGCCCATCGCCCAGGAGTGGGCAGACCGGGGCGGAGGAGCAGAGTCTGTACTGCTGGCTTGGGAGCCCCTTCTGCCTAACAGCACACTCATGAGACAGCCCTCAGGACCTGCAAGCCCCTAAGCTCCCACTTCTGGTTCCTGCCTTATTCTCCTGCCAGCTCTGTAGCCTTGTTCACACCCTCTCTGCTGGGTCAGAGTTCACATTCCTCACCTCCTTCAAAAGCCTGACACCCTTCCTCCAAAACTCCCCAATTCACACACCGCACGCCCCTCTTCTGATCTTTGCCTGTCCTTGAAGCAAACCTGGTTCTCCATCTACACCTGGTTCAATCACTACAGGGAGGGCTCTTAATGTCCTTTGTCCACATCTTTGCCAGTTAGACTGTGGGGCATCGCAGGGGTGGGGCCATGGTTTCTGTTTGTGCTTTGTCCCTCCATTATGCCTTCAGAGAGCTGTGTACGCCAAGGGAGCTCCTGACTAGCTGGATGTCACATTTGGGGACAGGCCCTCTCTCAGAGACAACTCCCTGCTCTGTCCCACTCAGCCCCAGGCCTCCTCTCCAAAGGCCCCGCAGGCATGCATTACCCTGCCTGGGTTCCAGGCCAGCTTCAGCTCTTCACCCACCCACGCCAGTGACTTTGTGCATTCAGCACCCGCTCTCCAGGCACCCACACCTTTTGCCAGACCCTGTGGGACGGCTTTAGGATGAGGGGAACTCAAACATGGAGTTTAAAAGTCCCTACACAGGCCCTTCCTCCCACCCTTTCCTTTCAGCCTTCATCTATGACAAAGGTGAATCACAACCAGCACCCCCAGAACCAGGCACTGACAGGCAAGAAGAAAATAAGTGAACCAACCTGGGCCTGACTCCCCACTTGGGACTTCCTCTTTCCCCACATTTTTTGCCACAATTTCACATCCCTGCAAGAATCACAGGCCCCTACCTCCCCAGACCTAAATCCATCCAAATTCCAGATCTGAGTCTCTTCCCACAGCCTAGTCTTCATACTGCAGGCCTCTGCTGCCTACAGGCTAAGGACCCCACTTCACCCCCATGGAAGATGAACCCCAAGAGAGAGCTGCTCTGGGCAGGGGAGCAGTGCCTATGGGTCTAGAAGGCCGAGTACGTGAGTTCTAAGAGCTAATGATAGGGAGGCCTGGGGGAGGCCATAGCTGGCAGGGGTCAGTCGGGACTCCTGGGCCCCATCTCCAGTTGTAGAACACCAAGGCTTTTTAAAGTAGTAGGGACTTGGTGGGGGCTAAAAACAGATGAGCAGACCCAATGGTGCCACCAATTAAAGTCCATGTAATCACTAGCAAGTCACTTCACCTCTCTGGGCCTAAATGTCCTCATCTGTTATACAGTCAAGAGACGGGCAGAAGGTACAGGGGTGAAGGCATGCAGTGGGGCAGCTGTGGAAAGGGGGATCCCACACCAGCGTTCCCCTACATTTCTCGCCTACTCCACTGTAGATACGGGGGGCATCCCACAGCGGCAAGGTGAGGGGAGTGAGGCTGCCTAAAACCCTCTTCCTCCAGCCCACACTTTCCTCTTTTTATTTGGATTCACAGAGAAGAAAGAATGATCAGAATGAGTGAAAGAAAATAAAATACCACCATGAAAAATTTAAAAAGCAAGATACACTACCAGAAAAACACAAAAAGGTGGCTGGAGACAACGGCAGGAGTTCAAACATCTCTTGATGTCAGAAACCAAGGTGAGATGCGGGTGGATGGAGTGGGTCGGGGAGGCAGGGAGAGGGGGAAGCACAGACATGAGCAAACCCCACCCCCACCCCAGCACCCCCGAACTAAACACAGACATGGCAGAGGAAGGGGCTGGGGAGGGGAGGAAGGAGGTGGGACTGATGGAGGAGGGGAAGGGGAACAGGAGAGGAACAGAAGATCCAGGCGCAGGTTGGGGGCAATCCAGTCCAATCCAAAGCAAACCAGAACTTCAAACCATACCTTCGCTGTTTAACGTCAGGTGAGCCGGACCTTGGAAAGGGGAAGGAGAGAAAGAAAGGAAAAACAAAAAAAGAAGAAGAAAAAGAAGAAGAAGAAAGAAAGAAAGAAAAGGGGAAAGAAACAAAGAAAACACGAGTCATCAAAATCAGCCAGAGAGAGGGGGAGAAAAAAGCTTTTGCTGCCACAATTTAAAAACCCTTTTTAACTTGTGACAGACATCGGGGGAAGCCCCCAGCCCAGAAGCTGAGGAAAGGGGTCCCGATGCCGGAACAGAGGGTGGAGGGCATGAGGGGGGAAGAGAGAGAGAGAGAAGGGGGCACCAGAGGGGGCAGGGGGTACAGGCAGAACCAGAGGAAGAATGGGGCAGGGGATCACTGCAGGGCGGGAGAGGACATTTTGGTTTCTTTTTTTCCTTCTTGCCGGAAAAAAAAAGGAAAAGGAGGAGAAGCATGAGGCTGGGAGGGCCGCTTTTTCCTTTTTCTTTTTTTCTTTTTTTTTTTTTCTTCCGGGAGACGGAGAGAAAAAAAAAAAACACGGTCAACGAGAAAAAACGATTCAGATGGAGGAGAAAATAAAAAAACAACACAAAAATCAAAGCCACCTGGAGAGAGAGAGAGTGTCCCGTTAGCTTGGAATTGAGCAGGCAAAGGGGACCTCCAACCTCCCCGCACATGCCCCGTCCCTGTTACCCTGTGACCCTGCAGAAAAGGGGAAGAACGGGGACAGGAGGAGCCTAGGCCTAAAGGAATCCCCACCACAGTGTGCCTTGGGGAGGCACCTGTCCAGCTGCAGTTCTCCAGGTATTCCTCCCACACCCTCTATATGAAGAGCAGGTGCCCTGCATACCTGGGTTCTATAAGCAAATGGGTTCAGGAGGACAAATTTAGGTAGGAAAAAGCAGAATCTAGGGAGACGTTGGGCCAAGGATGGGGGATGCTGGTTCTTCCACCAGGAGGCTGAGGCTGGGGCCAGTGCTCTCCAGCAGCAAGGAGGCAAAGAGGGAAGCTAAGTCCCATGGTAGGGGCCCAGCTCTCTGAGAGGTCAGATAAATTGTTCTATGGATCCATCCCCCTTTCTCTGGCCAGGCCATCTCTGAGATGACCCAAAGGCTGAATTTAGAAAATGGAAAAAAAACCAAACCCTATATCCAACATTGTGAGCAACAGCAGCGGAGACTTCTTTCAGGGTTACCTTGGCCCTTTAAGAGAGCCTGGTCAGCCCTGACTCAGGGCACCCATCAGCCTTAGGGTAAGAAACACTGGCCCACTGGACTGGGTCTCCGATCCCCAGAAGGTGCCAATCAAGGAAAGCTCTCTTCAGAGAGGCTGGCAGCCCCAGGACCCACAGCTACGCTGAGACCTTGGGACCTGAGATGACCAGCCAGCCCCACAGAACCTCAGACCCCCATGTCCCCCAAAGAGGCTGGGAAGGAAGAGCCCTGCTGTCAGTACCGCGTCACCCTGGAAACTATCCCAGATGCTGTGGCAATGGAGTATGGCTCCTGGGGGTAAAGATGGGGCCAGGGTGGGAGCATCAGGGGGTAAAGGGCTCCAGCCAGGTGTCTGAGATGAGGCTGAGGGCTGGTGAGCCCAGGTTCAGGAGCAAGGCCATGAGGAGGCCAGGAAGGCATGGCTGAGTGCCAAGATGTAGCAGACGACTCATGGTGCCCCCTTCTCTCTCAGATGCACTGGTTTCTCCCCAACCCCAGGGTCTGAGGCCAGTTCAGGGAGGGGGACACAGTTGCTAAGGACTGCCTCACAGATCTCAGGAAGACACAGGTTGTATCTATAAAACAGGAGGGGACCCAAGCATTTGGACTGCCTTATAATCTTGCGCTGAATGTCCCCCACCAACTCTTTACTAAAGAACTATCTGCAAGCCCTGGCTGTGGCACAGTAGATAAGGTGCCAGCCTGCGAACCCAAAGGTCACTGGTTTGATTCCCCAGCCAGGGCACATAACCAGGTTGGAATACAGGTCTCCAGCCCTGGCTGGTGGCACAGTGGATAAGGTGCCAGACTGCGAACCCAGAGGTCACTGGTTTGATTCCCCAGCTAGGACACATAACCAGGTTGCAAGCCAGGTCTCCAGCCAGGTCTGTAGCTGGAGGTAGGTGAAAGGCAACCATACATTGGTGCCTCTCTTCCTTCCCCTCTCTCTAAACATAATAAATAAAATCTTTTTTAAAAAAAGAAAAGAAAAAAGAACTATCTGCATCTTCTTCCAAGTGCCTCAACCTAGAACCTACACCCAGAGCCGTAACCCCTCATCTGGCTAAAACAGACTTGCTTGAAGGTTCCCACCCTTGGAAATCCAGGCCTGGGAGCCGGTGCCCTGCGGACCCTACCTCTGTCCCCCGCAAGCCTGTACTACTGTGGTGGGGAACAGCATCTCTCCCCTTGCAGACCCTTCCACTGCCCGGCCACTAGCCAGCCTCATTAGCATTCAGCACTCTCCCTCTGTCACCACGGCAACCAGCTGCTCAGCTTCCTCAGGCATGACAGTACCAGCCATCTTGGTGAAGGGGAGGCCAGTTCCCTGCCCTGTCTCCCACAGCTCAGCCCTGCCTGGCTCCAGGGCGCTCTCCCTAAAGCTTGCCTCCCCAGCTGGCCCCAAAATCTCTACTCCCGCCTCCTGTCCAGCTCCCATCCAGTAGGTCCCTCCCAAGCCCACCTGTGGCATCAGCCCCTCCTCCCACTACTGGCAGTGATGGATGGCATTACCAAAGGTCCTTTCCTAGGGCACTTTATCTGGCTGCTTCTTTGTCCTCTCTGCTGCAAGAGGCTGGGGGGAGAGGAGGTGGGGCAGCCAGGATCCCCCAAAAAGAGATGCTCAGCAAGGGGCTGGGGAGCAGGCTGGCCAGGCTCCTGGGAGAAAGCCAGGCCTGAGACACAGTATCAGGGGCGAGAATAGAGAGTAAGGACGTAGGACTCAGAGATCTGATGGGCAGACTTCAGAGCCCGGAACATAGCGCCACAGAGGAGGCCCCGGCCCACCCCCCTGAGACCACCACCTCCCAAGCCCACTCGCCCTTCCTCTCCTACCAAATCCAAAGAGGATCAGCATCGAAAGAAGGAAGCTTGTAATAGGGAACAAGATTGAGAGACACACCAGCTGACGCATCGCGAAGAGACACACAGAAGCATCACACCACTAGGCAGGTACACACGTACACATGTACACACGCACTCACCCTACATAGACACTGACATGCAGACACACACAGGCCCCAGCCAAACCAGATCTCCATGCCGCCAAGAAATGGCTAGGTAATGTCACTAGTCTAATTCCCCACTAGTCTCCAAAGCCCAGCTCCTCTTCTTGTCCCTGCCTACCCTCCTCACTTGGATAAGAACTGCTCCCTTTTCTCCCCCCTCCTAGCTCCAGTCACTTCTTCAGCAGTCCCCTGCCTGCTTCTCTCAGCCAGGACGGTTCCATCCTCTGTGCCCCCCTCCGTGAGTACCCTTCCGCTTCCCTCCGCTACCTACACCTCTCCCTTCTCCTGAGTATCTCCCCCTTCTCCCTCCTCCCAAGCCTCTCTCCTGCACCCTCTTCTCCCATCTCTCCTCCTCCCTTCATCTCTCCCTTTGTTGCAGAGGAGACATGACATCAAGAGCAACTAAAAGTCACATCAGCACTAAATCTTATCTCCAGTCCTCAGAAGGCTGCAGACTCTCTCACACACATGGAGGTAAACACTGACACACGGAGACGCCAACACAGGCAGGACAGAGGCAGACACACATTTGTACAGACGTTCACAAAGGTACACAGCACAACAAAGCCGCCGAGCTGCGTGTACATGTGTGTGCACAGATACACACACAGGCACCTGCATGCCAGCACTTGGGACCTGAGGACATCCACAGAGAAGAGACATCGACCACCAGAGAGACCAGCCAGACTGTGGACCCCACAAGGAAACATGGAGGCTAGCTAGCTCCACGCTCAGGCCAGGGGCCCCTACCTACTTTCCGTCCCAAACTCCTGCTCTCCCCTGCTCCTCCTAGTGCAAGGCCCAGGCCCAGGCCCAGGGAGCTCCACTCCCGCTTGGTCTCCATGAAGAGAACGTAGGGCAGGTTTGGTGCCTAGGACCCAGCTCCCACCCACCATGCTGCCTTGCCTTCCCCGAGGTGGCCTGTGAGCGCACTGTAACCCAGCCTCTGAGTCTGCAGAGCCAACTCGGTCGTCCCTATCCCTGACCTAGTCCACCTGGAAGAAGACAAGACACAGAAAACCAAACTGAGGTTCAGAGAATGGCAGGAACCCAAAGAGAACTTGGGGGAGAATAGAAACAAGAGACAAAGAAAGATGTCTGGGGACAGAGCCCTGGAGAAAATCCAGAGAGAGAGAAAAGGCAAAGAATGAGAATACAGGTAAAGAATGGACAGAGGCCCCAAAGAGAGGCACACTCCCCACCCTTGCCCTTGGCCTGGGCTGAAGGAGAAGCAGACCACCCCCACCTACCATCCCTTGGGACAGGGGACAGGAGCTGCTGCAAGTGTCAGTCAGAGCAGAGAAGCTGCTGCCTACCCACACTCCCTGACTAGGGGACAGGCCCCACCCTCCGCCTGCACCCTCCAGACCCCAGAGCAGGCTACCCAAACGCTGCTCCCAACCCCACCCCAGCTTCCGTCAGCCAGCCCAGCTTTTCTAAGCTTCCTCTGCTGGACTAGGCAGAGCAGTGTCTCCTCACCCGCTGCTGGGCACTTGAGAATCCTCCAGTCCCACCCCTCCACTCACAATCCCTGTCTCCCCACTAAGGAAGAGAGAGAAAGGCCAGTTGACAGACTGGCACTGAAGACAAGCAAGGGCCTGCCCCTGCCTGGCAGTTCTCCCCAGCAAACCACTGAAGGGGGAACAGGCCAGAGATGGGGCCAAGGTCACCAAGAGGGACGCCCAGACATCTTTCCCTGGGCATGGGCATGAGGGGAGCTTTCAGGTGGCCAACGACACTCCCTCAACATAGGACCCCACAGCCATTGATTGGTCACTTCTGTAATCAAAAGGCATTACTCACCTTCCATGGGGTGCTCCTCTGCAGGCCAGCGCAGTTCAGCAAGGGATGAGGCAGAGAGAGAGGGAGGGGGAGAGAGAACAGAGGGCTGTTAGCAAGGCTACAAGGACAGGGCTCCAAAGACAGTGATGTGTTCAAGGTCTCCCTGCCCACCAGGCCCTGACACAGGCCACCCAACCTGGAAGGCTCTGCTGGGGACAGCATAGACACAGAGGTGTCTGAGTCGGAGCCTCACACACAGCATCCCACAGCCCAAGACGACCCAAGGCTCATATTACATTTCAGGAAACTGAGGCCCAGAACAACGAAGTGGCCACTCAAGGCCACATGGACACTTGGAGGCAGAGCCAGGAGCAGCAGCCATGCTTCCTGACTCCCCAAGGCACTCTCCTCCCTGCATCCTGGGCCGTCTCTGGGGCAGATGGAGACATGCTCACACAGGGCTCACCGGGGACACACACACTCACACTCAGTGACACACTGACACACATAGGCACTTACCGATCTGAAGACACATACAATCTCTCCCATCCAAAGCTTTGCACACAGGACCCAACTGCCCCCTACCTGTTACCCACCCAGGGGAGAAAAGTCACGGGTATGCAAATCAGGAAACACCATTCTGCCCCAAAGCCCTGTGTGACTCCCCCAGAGGCAGTTCCTTCAACTAAGCTACAACTCCTGGAGCAGGCTCGCCTCTGGCCTGCTCTGTAAAAGGACCAAGTCACCCCTCTCCCGCCGCTCCTGCCACACCCACCTCCTGGAGCCTTTGGAGAAGCAACAGGCAGGAATAGAAACAGCACAGCCTGCAAACAGACCCAGTGGGGAAACACATACATACGCGAGCGCACGCGTGGGCCCACGATACGCAGGCACACCACACACAGCTCTTCAGTGCACATTCAGGCCTGGAAGCATGCACCGTCTCCTCCTACCTCCAACCTCATTTTGTTATTTGCTCATTCGCTCTTAGGGGTTTAGCTATACTCCAGAAACACACACTGTCATTTATCATAACTTATGCCACCTCCATAATACACACACACAGGCTGAGCGCAGAATCGATACCCACACAGTGATCTAATGCACAGTATTAGATGCATGCATCACCACCGCCCCATTCGCCCGCCAGTGGCTAAAGACATGCACACTGAAATGAACATAGCTCCCTTTTTTCTATCTACTTATCTATCTCCCATTTTCTAAACCTACTCACACAAGCCTCTACATATCTGGATGTGTTACAAGCACACCCCTATACAACACAGAGCTTCTTTTACCTGACAGTGACACCCCCAAAAGCTGCATAGACAATGCCTTTCTTAATAAACTGAACCGTGTTACATCTGCGGGGCTTGGCTAACTGAAGAGGCCCTCGGGAAAACCCTAGGGCTCTCACGAAGGGCCCTGCGCCTGTTCTCTTTGGCCCCAGTGTGCAAAGGCCCTGGGCAGTTGGCACAACCACCGCTCCAGCACCTGCACAAACCAGGAGGCACAGTGCCTTCTTGGTCGTCCAACCCTGCCACTGGCGGGGGCCGTGCTATGCTCAGGAAATAGAAACAACCAATTTGGTCCGCTGCCTGTACAAGGCTTCCCTCTCCTGGCTTCTGACTCATTGGCACCTCGGGACTCATTGGCTTCACTCTCTCTGGGCTCTTCACTTTCTGCTGATTCACCTGTGCCCCGCACCTGCCATCCGGGCCCCCCAAGCTCAGTCCCTGCCCTCCAGGCTCCTCTCTCTTCTCCAGCCTCCTCAGTGCTAGATCCCTTTTGTGGCTGAGGAACCCCCCAAAACTATGTTTGTACAGCCCCCGCCTCCTCCCTAGGTGCCAGCCCTGCATCCTCACCTGTCTGCTTAGCCATTACTTGGGCAGCTCTCTGCCACCCGAGCTTCACCACTGACACCATGCTCAACATCTCCGCCCCCAGAACAAAGCTTCCCCGGCACTCAGCAAAGGCACCACTTTCAACCAACTCTTCTCGAGCACCTGCTGGCAACCCACACTCTCCCAGGCTCCAGGGGCACACCAGTGAGTCACACATCATTCAGACCCTCGGTATGTGCTGGTGTGCACCAGCCTGAGTGAGCCCAGCGGTGTTAGCTACCTCCTTCCAACAAAAGGATACTTGCCCCCGAGCACAAAGTAACCTTGGCCTCTGTCCCAGCCCTCACCCTCGTCCCTGGTTTCTGCATTGGACTCCTGCTGGTTGGTCTCCTTGCCCATCCCCAGCCTGGCTCTCTTGGCACCAGTATCAGACACACCTGACCAAATACTGTTGTACTCAGCATGCACACAACACACGCACATGCGCACGTGCACGGGACTTTTTCCGTGGCTCCGGTGCAAACCTCTGTTTCGTCCTCTTGACCTATATATACACTTGCCTCCAGAAAAGCTCTACCTGAGTGTCTCATGGGCTTCTCACCCTCCGCATGTCCAAGATGGACCTCACTGCCCCTCCCCCTCCAAGCCCTCTGCCCTTCCTGCATTCCCTGAGCAGGTTGGGCACCCAGAAGCCCGCCTGGCTCTGTTTTCATACCAATCACCAGGTCCATCGGTTCCATCTTCCAAAACCCGAAACACTAAACTAAGCTCCTAGAAACCCTTTGCATTCTTCCATCACCATCAACATGGCCCCAGGGGCTGACCCTCATCAGGTCCTCTCCTCGGAACATTAATAAGCCTCTTAAGCAGCCAGTCTTTCCTCCCTGCAGCTCAGAGTCCAAGCACTGCCACAGTGGTCCAACAAGTCAAGACCCTGCATAAAACTCTTCATGGCTTCCCAGTGCCAACAGGATGAGTCCAATCTTCTCAGGAAAGTCCATTCGAAGTTTGACCACACCTCCCTCCAACCTCCTTTCCTGCAACAAACGAGGCTCCAGCCACACCGAGTTTCTCCCCATTTCCCTAGTATACCATATTTCTCCACTTATTATTCCCTCAGCTTGAAGCGCCCTTCCCCGTCCTTTTTCTTCTCATCCTCAGTGGCCTGAAAAAAGTCAACTCACTTTCAGACCAGGTCAATAGAGCTTCGTCTGTGCTCTGAAGTGACCTCCCAAGCAGAGCAAACCAGCCCTCTTTCATGCCAGCTCTCGATATGTACATTGTGTTATTATTTCACTTATCGGATCTGTCTTGTGATTGTGTTTCCATCTCTGCTTCCTGACTGGACTGTGAGATATCCAAGAGCAAGGACAATGTCTCATTCATCTCTCGACACCCAGCTGCTTGCACAATTCCTGGCTCAGGAAAAAGCATTACTGTGTTTGTTGAATGAATAGTAAAAAAAAAAAAGCACATCTCACGTAATGAACACTTCAAGTATGCCTGGCTCTTTCTGTGAACTGTATCATTTCCTCACCACCATCCCCTCCTCAATGGATACTGTTGTTACACCCTTGCAAAGACGGGAAACCAAAGCCCAGAAAGAGAAAGAAATTTTTTTAAGACCAGACCGTTCATGAGGATCAGAGTCAAAATCTGAACCCAAATCAGTCTGGCTTTAAAACTTCCAATGAAGTTATATTCTTGGCCTGGAAGTCAAGATTTCCAGGAGTTCACTTTAATCCACAGTTCTGATTTTTATCTCTCACAAAACACAAACATCTTGGTCTCCTCACCCACCCCTGAGACATATATCCCCTGCCTGGTACACATGACCCCTCAATTAGGCTGTTTTCCTTACAACCAAAGTCTGTCCTTTCTTTCTACCTCCACGAACCTCACTCAATGGTCCTTCTAGTTCTAGCCATTGACTCAGTAGCCTCCATTTTACAGAGTAGGACACTGAAGAGCAACGTGATTAAGTAAACCGCCCAAGTGCACACAGCTAGCAAGCAGCAAAGCTGGGATTCAAACCTGCCCTTAGCCCTCCTGCCACATGAGGCTAACTCGTCTCTGGAGTGCCACAGCAGTCGCTACAGATACCACTCGCTTGGGCAGTTGGTCCCATTCTGCCTGGAGCCATTTCCAACCACAGAACCTGTCCAGACCATAGATATCGTATGTTAGAGCTGATAGTGACTCCCCATACATGACCTCATGTACTCAATTTTCACACATATAGGTTGTGACTGCCCCACCAGAGGGCAGAGATGGTACTGTCTTGCCACGGTAAGTGTGTGATTCCTGCAGCTTCATTACTGAGGACAGTGTTGAAGACCTGAACAAAAGAGAGAAGGTTCTGAGCAGCTAAAACCGGCATCACAACAGTTATGCAGGAAAACTGTTATTTTCTCAGACTTTCCCCAGGCTCCATTTACTGCTATTGACACACAACCCTAACATACTTGGAAATGTTGGTTTCCAAGTTCACAAACAGAGAGAGCGACGGACATGACTTGCTATCTGACAACTCCTATGGGCGAAGGTGGGAAAACTAGAAAAAGCTAATATAAGAATTCAAAGGTCCAGACGTCAAACATCATTTCTGGCAGAGACAAGCCTCAAAGAAGGAAGATCCAGGGCAGTACCTGAGGGGATTCACGACGCCCTGAGTCATCCGGAAAACATTCCAAATATTATGCTTACGGAGGCAGGGAGGTATGCAACATACAGAAAGATTGCCATCTGGATGCTTTGAGTGTTAGTGAGCTGCATAATTTAACTGGGGGAAAAAAGGCCCACTTTACAGAGTGAGTTCTTTCAGAAGACTGAGGTTTCCCGAATGGATGTCCACTGCCCTTTTGCAGTGCTGGGACAGTGACCAACCCATACAGGAACACCCTCATCACATAACGGCTTATGGCAGAAGCTGTGGCCTAAGAAATTTGGGTTGGTTACTGGCTTCTGATCAAACACTGCCCCCAAGAACCCCAATCAGCCAGTGCAGGCAATCCATGGACACAGCCAACTGGGTGCCTCTGTCTGGGAGGCAGCACGGACAAAGGTGGAAGCAACAGGTCCTGGAGTCAGCTCAAGGTTCGGAGTGCAGCTCATAGTCCAGGGGGTGGTCATGGGAATGAAATGAGATAAAGCATTCAAAGCACCTAGCAAACGCTCACTAGCTGCCAGGCCCCGTGCTTTCCATCCTTAACTGTGTGATCTGATCCTTTTTCTTCCTACCGCTCCGCTCCTCTGCTGCCCGCAGCTGCTCCTCTCCCTCCTCCTCCCAACAGCTCCTCCGAAATCTTCCACCTTCTCCTTGGCACCCTCATCTGATTCTAGAGCTTCAAATACTATCTCTCCTGGCATGTGGCTCCCAGGCCTCCAACTGCAGCCCCACCTTCAATTCAAAGCCCTGGTCTCATGTTGCCATCTGGACACCTCTGTCTAGGAACACCAAGGGATGCCACAACTCAACACATGCATGACCTGTGGCCAACTCTGCTCCCCTCCTGGCTTCCCCCTTTCCTTTCACCCTTCCAATCGTGCAAACCTGAAATCTCACCATCTCTGTGCACCCCCACCTCCTCCACATACAAGCAGCAGAGACCCACAGCTTTAGTCTCAGCAGTGGCTCTCAGCCCCTGCCACCATTGCCGCCAATGTAACTGCCACCACCCTCCCTTGCCACTCCCCAAGACAACAAGGTTCAGGCCTCCATATCTCTTTCCTGAGCTGGCTCCCAACTGATTTCTCCAACCAAGTAACTCAGCCCCCTACCATCTACTCTACACCTCACTCCTAGCTCCCAAAACAGCTCCTATTATTCATACACCTGCTCAAAAATCATTTGTGGCTCCATCTGCCAACACTCTGCAGAAAGTCAGCATCCAATGAATGTTAGTTGAATGACTTAAGTTAAAACTCCAAGGCGTGGTCCCAACCTGCCTTTTCTGCTTTAGATTCCACCATTGACCCTGTACTCTGGTACAGAACATGACTACATTTCACCCCTGCCACACCTTTGTTCTTACTGGTTCCTTCGCTTGGAGCAACCTCCTCCAAATCAAGCTTACTAATCAATGCTCAAGGCCATTCTTAAGTAGCATGCCTTCTATTACTGATCTTCCCAACTTGTAAACTCTCCCCTTCTATAAACCCCAAGAGCACTCTGCCAGTAATAGTATCTACCATTTACTCACCACTTATTATGTATCAGACACTCATTTAATTCCCATGAGACACCTGTGAGGTAAGCCTGCTTATGCCCATTTAGGAAAAATTGGTCTGAAGGTTAGGCAATCTTCTGATGTCACCAACCTAGCAGTGAGTAGAGAAGTCAGATTTAACCCAGATCTGAGCCTCAAGGGGTCCACAGTTTAATCACTAAGCAACACTGCCTCATGCACCTCTTTGTGTGTATATTACACTGTTTTGCTTTGCTCTTTTGCTGTTGTTCATTAGCACTTTCTACATGCTGGGCTCTGTTCTAAGCACTTCACAAGAAGTAGGTAATTTAATTCTCACAACAAATCTACAACATAGGTACAATTATAGTCCCCATTTTACAGATAAGGAAGCCAGGGTAGAGAGAGCTTAATTCCAAGGTCACTGCCCAGGCAGTCTGGCTACAGAATCTGCTCTCTTAACCACACACTGGACTATTTTTAAAATCTGCTTCCCCAATTCAACAGTCACCTCCTGGAGCAGTGTCTTACTCATCTCTGATTCCCCTTCAGGCTCCAACACGAGGCGAGGCCTATCACAAATGAGGCCTGGAAAATTACCTGTTGAATGAAATCACCAACAAACTTACAAAACACACATATGCCATATGTGCATCTCATATTTCTCTCCCAAGCAAGGTACACACCTGACACCGGACACTGTCCAATACCTCTGCATACCTGCCCTTCTGCAGGTTCCCCACACACCTGCTCGCACTTCTTCCTTGATCACTTTGCAGCCCTTTCTCTACACACACGAGTGACCTAAGGAGGAATTCACATGCAAACCACTGCAAAATTCCAGGCTGCTCCATCCCAGCTTTGGCCGATAATCAGAAGCAGGTCCACACACTTGGTTGTTCATACAGATACCCCACGGGAAAGAAAGAAAATTTCCTAACATGGAGATTCTCACTCGATGGGTATGCCCAGACCTGGGAAGGCAGGGGGCCATTCCACAGGATCCACAAATCAATACACACACCAAATACCTGAAGGCAGGTCAGTAGGTCTTGCATATAAAGCTAAAACTGACCCTGGCTGGTGTGGCTCAGTGGATTGGTGCCAGCCTGAGAACCCAAAGGTCACTGGTTCGATTCCCCAGGGCACATAACCAGGTTTTAAGTCAGGTCTCTAGCCAGGTCCTTAGCTGGAGGCAGGTGAAGCACCCATACATTGGTCTTTCTCTCCCTTTCTTCCTCCCTCCCTGCCCTTCTCTCTAAAACTAATGAATAAAAAATAAATTTTTTTTTAAGTTAAAACAATTTTTTCCAGGGTATATTTGATTAACCACAATGGCAAATATAACATCAAAGTCATTGAAGAGCTCTCCTGAATTCATAGTAGCTTTGAGTCATCTATTTTCACAATAAGCAGATATAAAAAATAGCTACTATTTGGAAAGGGTGCTGTGAATTAATGACTTTAAAAATGTCCTTAAATGGCCCTGGCTGGTGGCTCAGTGGATAGGCGCTGGCCTGTGAACCCAAATGTCACTGGTTCGATTCCCAGCCAGGGCAACATAACTAGGTTGCAAGCCAGGTCTCCAGCCAGGTCTGTGGCTGGAGGCAGGTGAAAAGCAACCATACATTGATGTCTCTCTCCCTCTCTGCCTCTCTCCCTTCCCCCCTCTCTAAAAATAATAAATAAAATATTAAAAGAAAAGAAAAAAAGAAAATGTACAAGTAGAAGTGTAAAGAACATAGGATATTACAAAAGCTGCCCAGAAAATAAGGAGCGAAAATAAAAGGAAAGGAAACGGAGTCATGGGGTGGGAAAGGGAATCTGAGCTGTCATCTACAGGTAAAACAGCCAAGCCCACCCACAACATGTATCTGAAAACATACACAAGCATACTTTCATGTGCATTTACAGCCTTACCTCAAGCCTTTAATCTCTCAAATATGTAATATCTCTTCGTTCATTCCACAAATCTTTATCAAACACCCACTAAGTACATGGTACTATATTAGGTACAGGGAATACAGAGATGGAGATCCCTGCCTTTTTATCACAGACAAAGCACCACTCCCTCAACAGAGACTACACACACACACATACACACAAGCACCCCTGTCCCTACCAGCCATCTGACACACCCACCGAACATTTCCCTTTCCTTTTTCTTCATGAGTCTCACACACACAGACAATGGGTCAGATACTGAGTGGCTGCCTCTCACAGCTCCTACACAACTGACATAAATGTTCATCTGATACATATGCAGCACATACACAGGTGATACACAGAACAGCCCCTCTCAACACAGGTGCTCAAATTTCAGACACAAAACCACACAACCCTTATTCCGACTCACATACTTTGGTCCCGGGGAGCCTCTGACTAATGATCCTCTCAGAGAGTGAATACAAGGCCTGTGTTTGACCAGGGTGCCTCTGGCTGCATTTTTCATACTCCTGGGCCCAATTCTGCAGGGTGATGTTGTGGGCCAGTTGCCATAACCTACATCACTGTGATTTGGATTCCCTTTCCATTAAGTTAGAAGCGGGGTGCATCCCATGTCCTTTTGTTTTTAACTTTATTTTTATTCTTGACACTATTACAGATATCCCCATCAGCCTGTTTTCTTAGGAAGGCTTGAAGGGGAGAGGTCAGGGGGACCACAGAACCACATAAAGATCATCTAAAAAAAGGATTCCTGCCCTGGCTGGTGGCTTAGTGTATTGGCACCAGCCTGTGAACCAAAAGGTTGCTGGTTTGATTCCCAGCCAGGCAGGGCACATAACCAGGTCTCCAGCCAGGTCTCCAGCTAGGTCTGTAGCTGGAGGCAGGTGAGAGGGAACCACGCATTAATGTTTCTCTCCCTCTCTCCTTTCCCCTCTCCCTGGAAATAATAAATATAATCTTAAAAAAAAAAAAAAAAAAAAAGGATTTATCTTGGAGTCCAGGTGTCTTACTGAGTCCTCACATTAAAACACATGCACATGAGCACCTGCCCTACACTTGCCCTCCTCACTCTCCGAGGCACTGGACTTCAATCTGTAAACATTTCTCAGGCAGTTTCATTCACACATATACGCACTGCCAGACTCAGGGGCCTCTGGGTGCAGGCAAGCGCGCACCCAGGTACCCAATTTCACAGTTTAGGGAGCACCTGAGCTCCTTGGGGAAAAGGCGAGAAGGCATCAGATTAACTTAAAATGCACAGTTCCTGAAGACACATCCCACAATTTTGTACACACAACTCCAAAAGAGCAATCCAAAAACCTTCCTTATGTACTCCTCTACCACAACTATAGAAACACAACCAACATACTATGCAAAGCACAGATTTCCCAAACCCAAGGCTACACCTACTGGCTCGGCTCCTTCTGTCCACATACCGGCAGCCACGAGGACACCCAACCCCAAAGCGGCCTCAGGGCCACACTAGGTTGTGGGCACCCACTCCCCGAAGACTTCCTCTCGAGCTGACACTTGCAACTGCTCCGGGGCCCATAGCTTCCAGGGTACTGAGCAAGGGGAAAGCGAGTCTGTCTGCACCTGTCTGCAGGAAAGCGCTGCCACTGGCCAGGGTGCAGAAGATGGGGAACCTCTCCCCGCCCCCCGGACAGACCAAAGTCCAACAGGCACCTTGAAGTCCTTCCTTCTCCCACCCGCTCTAGACCACGGTCTGCCCCAGGCCTGTGCACCCACCACCCCGTCGCCTCCCTCCACCCGTCTCTGCCCCGCGCCCCTGGGGGGCCGGCGGAGCTCCCGCTGCCCCAAACCTCCGTACTCGATGCCAAAACCCTCTCCAAAGCCGTAAGGGCTGGATGTTCAGAACACAAGCTTCCACGCTCTGCCTCTCGCCCCGGAGAAACGACCAGCCATTTTTTTGCCCCTCAACAAATTCGTCACACTGGGTCCCCCGCCCTGCTGGAGCTTCCGTCTCGGCCTCGCGCGCTCCCCCCACGCCCACCGCGCTCAGCCTAGGTTCTCATCCACCCGTGGCGGCCCAGCCCCCGGGGCCTCCCGCCCCGCACCCGCGGACGCTCAGACGGAGCCGCAGGACCCGCCGCGCCCACACGGCCCCGCCCACGGCCCGTCACCGCCTCGCCAGCCTTGCTGCCCCACCCACGGGCCGACCGTCCGCCCCAGCCCCACGGGGCCCAGCCGTACAGGCCCTACCCACTCTCTTCCCCGCTCCCTCCCAGGCCGCAGCCCTGACGCCCCAAAGCCCCCGCCCACCAGGCCCCACGCGCTGCCCCCCACAGGCCCCCTTACGGAGCCTCACTTGCGCTCACCCGCAGGACACACACGCCCTCGAGCACCCGACCTTCACCCCCTCGCCAGGGCCTGACTACACAGGGCTCCCACACGTAGCCCCAGGCCACGGGGGCCTGCGGGGCGTGGGGGGCGTGGGGGGCGTGGGGGCGGGGCGTCGACCCTCGGCGGCCACGCCCACGTTGGCCACGCCCACATTTCCCAATTCACCCTGCGGCTCCCGGGCTCACCAACTATGCACGTGCGCTCTCCCGAGACTGGCATCCGCACGAGGCACACGCCTCACGACCCTCTCGGGGTGGTGCACGCTCACAGCCCCCGACCCCGGGGCACCTCCACCCCTCCCTCCCGCAGCCAGGCGCCCTGCGGCGGCTCCCCGGCTCACCTTCGCTGCAGAATTTGCCGCCGAAGCCTGTGTGGCTGCAGTCGCAGCCCACCTCGCCGGGGGCCAGCACCGTGCAGAGGCCGCCGTTGGCGCAGGGGTTGCGCGCGGGCGCGCACAGCGGGTCGGCGGCGGCGCCGCGCAGGCCCTGGCTGCCCAGCAGCGCGGGGGGCCGCTCGCCCAGCTTCAGGTTGGCCAGGAGGCCGCGGAATGGCGGCTCGTACTTGACCGTGCTGAGCGTGAGCGCGGAGAGGCGTACGTCTGGCGGGATGCCGCCCACGAACAGGTCGCTGGCCACTTGCATCTCGCGCCGCTTCGAGCGAACTTCGGCGGCTCGGGCCTCGCCGTCCACCGCCAGCGCCGTGCGGCGCGCGTCGCGGGTCAGTAGCACCATGTGCCAGCGGTCGTCGGCCACCGGCGTGTCCAGCTGCAGCGTGGCCGGCTCAGCGCACGAAAGCGTGAAGCGCAGCCGCAGGCGCCCGTCCACTAACAGCAACTCCAGGAAGTCGCAGTCACCGCCGTCGTCCAGGTAGAGCAGTAGCGCGCGCGTGGCGTTGGTGCGCAGGCTGAAGCTGAGCTCCCCGCTGCTCGCTGCGCCCGCCCAACGCGCGTAGCGAGCCCACTGCCCCGGGCCGCCGCCGAACTCCAGGCCGCCAGCTGCCAGCGTCAGCAACAGCAGCAACAGCAGCAACAGCGGCGGCGATGGCGGCCGCCACGGGCTCCCGGGCGCCATGCCTCCGGCGGCCCCGGCCCCGCCCGGCCCCCGGCCCCGCTCAGGCTTCAGAGCCGCGGGTGCATGGGGCGGGGAGGGGGCCGGGCGCCCCCCGCACCGAGCGGGGCTCCCTCGCCGGGTCACAGTGCCATGGGCCTTGCCCCGAAGCGAGGCACGTAGAGGCCCAAGTGCCGACTTCCCCGAGCCCCGGCGGAGGCGCCCCTCCCCCGCTGCGGGCTCCGAAGGAAGATGGGGGAGGGATGCCTGCGAGAAAAGAGAGAGGAAAAAGTTGATGAGGGGCTCGGGAGAGGGGAGGCCCTCGGTGTGTACCTCCCCACTCAGAACAGCAAGCGCCCAGTTGTTTCCCTTTAGGGCTCGAGAAGCCGCCCTGACCTGGAGAGCAAGAAACACTAAGGAGGGTGGGAATGCTGGGGCTCGGCACTTGGGGAGAGGTGGCACTCCCTTGGGCATTATTGGTTTCAGTCGTGGTCAGGTAACGGTCCAGTAGGAGCCCAACCCAGACGTCCTCATTCTCGCCTCCTGTCAGGACCAGGGCCAGCTCCTCCAGCCGGTGGCCCCAGCCAGTTCCTCTCGGAGCCACCCAACCCCTGTGCACGGCTCCTACCACCAGCCACCGCTCTCTTTCATTAGCTGCTGATGCTGGATAATGAAGTTGCTAAATAATTCATCGCGATTAATTAAATGTCAATTCGTCAATGGTATCACAGAGTAACCTGGCTGGCAAGGGGGTAAGGGAGAGAGGCGAGACAGGACCCAGGCCCCCAGGCCCCAAGCCCGCTATATCAGTGCAAGGACACAGGCATCGAATTCCTTTTTTCCAATCCCCCCCACAACCACACCCACCCTTCCCTGGGCCCCAATGCCGCTGCTCACCAGCCCAGATCCTTCTTGAACCTAAATATCCCTCACCCTCCACTTCCAGCTCCCAATCCTCTGCCTCAGGCCTGGCCCAATACCTGGGTTCCTTTGCCTTTCAGTTTTACCCCTCCTCCTCCTCCAGGGTTGGGGGAGCCACCAGGAGGCAGGCAGGCTCATTTGCATAAAATTGCCTTTCTGAAATGATTACCCTTGTAACTGGCTGTCAGAGAGCAATTTATACCCCACGCAGGGGAGGGGAATTTGCATCTCGTTAAACTCCAAGTCGTAATTATTTATATCCAACAACCCTCCTGAATATTGCATTGATTTTATTTGGGGGAGGGTGGAAAGGGAGGAGGTGGGGAGAAGTCTGAGAGAGAAGCCGGGAGGGGCCACAATTTAGGGAGAGACAGGAAAAGATTGAAGGGGGAAGTGGAAAGAGAGGAATTGCATGGAAGTGACAGAACCAGAAGAGTAATGGAGGAGAAAGGTGGCCTGATGGGGAGAAAAGGAAAGGGAAGATAGATAAAATTAAACTCCAAATTCAAACAGCATTTGTCAAGGCCCTGGGTGCTGGACATTTTTACAAGTGCCATTTTCATCACTCTGAGAAGTCCTATTATTCCAATTAACCACTGGGGAAGGCCACACAGAGAAGTCTAGGGATTTGCCCGGGGTCCCACAGCTAGTCTGCAGGGAACTGGGACTTAGGTCACATCTGTCTGATCCACATGTGTCTCTCTCCATGAAGAAGACAAAGGGCAGGGCAGACACAGGGGTAGCTTAGAGAAGGGTCTCCAAAAGAAGAGGCAAGGACTACCTTGGAGAGGGAGGACATTGGAGGGCTATGGTTGGTGTGGTGGGGTACGAAGGAAGAGAGAAAGCTAGGAGCTCCCTGAAAATCCATAACAAGGGGGAGGGCAGGGCTGGTTGAGGTGACGGGTGAGGAAGGAGGATGAGGCAGAGAAGTCCTCAGGACCCTCAAGCTCTCGGGTCCTTCCATCTGGCTCCTTCTGACTGCTGCCCCACCCCCAACCCTACAGACTCCAGTAGGGACTCAAGTGCCCCTCCAAGGGCTGCTCCTTCCCAGGCAGGGGCAGAGGTGATCCAGGCAGCAGCCCTGTCCCTCTGAGCGCTGTGGGGTTATATATATATAGCTTTGCCACTGCCTCTCCTCATTGGGTAGAGGAGGTAATTAACATGCGCAGGCTAATTAGCCAATCAAATTAAATGCAGCACCTGCTCCCAGCCTGATTGACGCCCTTACCCCCAAACTCATGCATCCCCACTCCAGCCCATGGCAGGGGAGGGGGGCCTTCCAGCTTGGGGGAGAGAAAGGCCAAACTCCCCCTCTTTTCCAGAAGGGGCAGCTAGTGACCCCTAGCAGATGCTAAGCCTCTGAGTGACATCCTCCCTCCCTGCCCTGCTGGGGACTCAGGCTCAGTCTCAGTCTGGCCCAGCCTCTCTCAGCCTCTCGCCCAAGCCCCCACCTCCGGACACTATTTTGGGGAGGGAATTAATTAGCTATTGATTTCCACTGGCAGAGGGAATAGATTTTGTGCTGCTGTCCACTCACCCCTCAGCTCAGGAGAGGGAAGGGATTTTAGTTCCCCTGCCCTAGTCCCCAACCCAGTTCCTCAGTCATATACCCCCTCTTCTAGAGATGACAGAGGGGTGCTTGCTCCGCACCCAGGGGCAGGGCAGATAGAAGGAATGATGGTGGTGAGGCCTCCAGAGACTGGGAAGTAGAGGCCAGGATCCTGAGAAACAGAAAGAATGTTGCCTGGTTTGGGGGGCGGGGGTAAGCAAATTGAGTGAGAGTGTAGGAGGGGCCATCCCACCAGTCTTCGAGCCAAGGTGTGGATGGACAACGGGGAAAGGAAGGGGTGTTCCATGTCTATGAGCCCGCTGTGGGGATGGAGGTTGAACTTATGGGTGTCTCCAGGGAGGGGTGAGGCCAGGGTCTAGGCCTGCAGCCCCTCTAGGCTCATTCCTCATTCTCCCCACAGCCCACAGCTCTGCAGCACAGGCCGGCCTGGCTCTGTGCCAGGGGCACAGGGGCTGCAGGGCTGGCCAGCAGGAAGGCCTAGATCCCCCTGGGTTCTCTCTCCAGAGACCCAGAGACCATTGGGCAGCTTCAGGCTTGCCAGGCAGGATTGTCCCAAGAGGAATGTAAACTAAGTGGACCCCTGGGTCCTATCCACCCCACCCTACCCTAGAGTTTCCAGGAAACCTGCTGCTCTTTACCAATATTTCCCTTCCCTTCAGCCTCCCCACTCCAGGTCCAAGCCTCTGCTGACCCAGCCCAACCCACCCTTCCTCCCAGGATGCAGAGTGTTGTCCTAGGATGTCCCTTCCTTCTTCAACTCCTGATACACAGGTAGCGTCTGGCTTCAGATCTCCCCCTGATCAGGGCCATCACCTTGCACAACTACCTCAAGTAGACAGCGTCCCCTGGAATTGCACAAGGCCCCTCACCTAGTCTCATGCAATGCAGTGGAAGCCCCTATACCCACAGAGTCCAGGCACTGCACCCCAAGACCCACACTTTTTCACCAGTGCCCACAGTCCATGGGTGAACACTGCCTGGCTGGAAAAGTCTCAGGAATCCTGCCTGCCAACTGACACACACGGCCAGCCACTGCTGACCCAGGGCCACTGCTCCTCTGGAGAACTGACCTCCCCAGTGTCGCCTGGGATTCTGCACCCAGTCAGCTCCTAGAGTCCCCTATCAGGATGGACCCAGCAACCTGGAGCCAGTGGTGATAGGAGCTGGTGGCGATGAGGGTGGGGGTGGGGTGACTCAGCTGCCCTCAGGACCTCATCCTACTCTCTTCCCCACTGAATCTTCTCCGAGGCTATTTCTGGGTCCTCCTCGGCTGACAGCCTCCTCTTCCACTTCCCACGGCCAGGCCAGTGCCACTGTGGCATCTGGCCTACACCTTTTGGGCTCCACACTGTGTGTCAGGCCGGCTGGGCCACCAGGTGCATTTAATCCCCCAGTTCCAAGAATAGCTGTACCACCCCAGGCTTACAAATCAGGAACCTGCACTTAAAATGATGAATTCATTTGCCCAAGTTCAAGTGCAAGTAAGAGGTGGCCTTGCTCCTAACCTGCACTGGTCACAGGCTCCAGGGCAGGGTGGTCTCAGAGTCCACCCTTCTCTGGCCACCAGGGCCACTACTCCATCCAGATGACCCAGACCCCAGGACTGAAATATGCAGACCTCAAAACTACATGCCTTTTGTTTGTTTGTTGTGTTTTGAAGTGGAAACTGAGTTCCAGTTTCCTGGACAGTGACTGCCCAGGGTCACACAGCAGAGCCCAATTAAAATCAATGCCACTGGCCTTCCATCCTAGATGCTTTCCACTGGGCCTCCCATCTAACCAAAGGCTTCAGCCTCATAACACCAGTGCAAACCAAGCAAATGGATGCAGAATCCAGGGTGAGATAGTCCGCACCTATCCTGGCAGAGCCCCTGGCCAGGGGCCTTCTCCTGGCCTTCACTCAGCCCCTTCTCTGTCCCATCCCTATCACGCTCACATACACCGCCAGCCTCCCTCTGGCCGTCCTCTCCTCACGCCAGCTCCCTCTCCTGCCAGCTGGGAGTGTGACAGCAGGGGCCTCCCCCAGGCACCAGGAAGGAAGAGCTGGGTTTACACACATTCTGGTGGCCCCAGAAGGCAGCCCGTGGACAGGTGGGAGAAACGCCTGTAATGAGGAGGGAGATTTTGGCTGGAGATAAAGAGAAACTTGCTGGCAGTCCACAGCATCCAAGAGTAGAGTAGGCCGCCTCCGGGGATGGCGAGTTCCTGGCTGCGGAGGTGTGTGAGCTGAGGCAGGATGACTGCCACTCAGCGATGCTCAGAACGGGGCTCTAGGTGCAGATGGGGGGGGCATCAAACTATTTGAGCCCTGAGGCCCCTTCCAGTCACAGAATGTGTGCCTTGGAGGGACTCCTCTCCCCCTAAAACCTTAGGTAGGGCTGGCAGGCTGCAAACAGTCCCCACCTCCCCTTCCCTCCTCCCAGTGCTAGAAGAACAAATGAGCCCTCAGGCACCCTGACATCCAGCCACACTTCAGCACTGGGCAAAAGCAAGATGGTGCAATGGTTGGAGGCACTGGAACTAGGTTCAAAGGCAAGTCCACGTGTGGCCTTGGGCAAGTTACTTAGCTTCTCTGGGCCTCAGTTCCCTTTTGAGTAAAAGGAAAGTAATGGTGGTACTGTTGAAATTAAGAGTTGATATATGTAAGGTACCTAGAACAGCGCCTAGCATAGACTGAAATGGAAAAGTTTGTGTTGTATTAATGATTACTTTGAAAACTCCTCAGCTCAGCATTTTGCAGTTTGCAAAACTCCATGTGTCTCATGTTTCCTTTCATTCTCACCAGGACCCATGAGGGAAGTAAGCAAGGTGGGTCTTAGCACTGTCCCCTTTTACAGAAAGTGAAACTGACACCTACGGAGAAGGGACCTCCCCCACCCCTGCAAGGTCATACAGTTTGTAAGTGGCAGAGCTGGGACTTAGATTCCTCTGGTGGGCCCTTCTCCAACCTACTGGGCCCCTCCCCTGCCTCAGGAGGTGGGAGAATGGAGGAATGAGTGAAGACCAGTGGGAGTTCCCCAGCAGCACAGGCTAGGCTCACCATCCCCCTGAGCAGGTCTCTGTCTGTGGAGAGAAGCATGAAAGGGGCTGAGCACAAGAAGTGGCAGCTTGAGGTACGCATGACAAGGCTGCTGCCAGGTGTGTGGGGCTGAGGAGATGGGTGGGCTGGGGACCCACCGACGTGCAACTGAATGACTTGGCAGAGTGGGGGGCAAAGCAGTTGCCTTGGGGGTAGACAGTGGGAAGGGTGAGCTCACCACTCTGTCTGGGGGATTCCAGCCTGGGTGGGTACACCCCAGCCATGCAGAGGGGACACATGGTTTCCACAGGCAGCCTTGTGAGTAAGTGTGAGGTGCCTGGAAATGGGGTGTCCATGAAAGGTACATGTGTGGAAGACCATGCCAATGATGATGCAAAGAGATGCTGTTTACTGGGGGCTTTTTATGAGCCTGACAAATGCATCAGACCAGGTGAAGTTCACAGAGCGCCAAGCACAGAGCCCGGCTCACATCAGGTCTACAATGCAGCTGTTGTGACTATGATTACTGTCATATCACCTCATCCCACCCTTCATAGAGCCCCATGAGGTAGGTATGAGGACCCCCATTTTACAGATGAGGAAACTGAAGGGCAGACCTGAACCCATGCCGCTTCACTGTCACCTACCTTACTACATGAAATGGTGGCAGCAGCAGAGACAGCTTCGTAAGTGACAACAAGATGCCTAGGCACGTTATTTGTTAAGAGTCTCCAAAAGCCCACAGGCCTGCCGGTGTGGACAGGGCCAGGCTGGGAGTGCCCCGCAGATGGAGCAGCAGGGTTGGCTGAGTGTGAAACAGTCAGGGCGTCCCCCCAGGGGCTGGGCTCAGGAGCTGGGAATGAATGGACAGCATGGTCAGCATCAGGCAGGTGTAGGGCCCTGAGGGTGAGGGTGAGTGCTGAAGTGGGGGTGCCTAGAAATGGGAAGGTTCAGAGGAAGGCCAGGTGTGGCTGAGTAGTGGACTAGACCAGGAGGCATTGTGGTTGTGGTCAGGGTGGGGAGGAGGCCTTGGGGGGCTTTCTGAGGGCAAGTGAGAGAGACAATGGAAGTGCAGGAAGAGCTTAAGGGGTGAGCCAATGCTTAAAGGGGCTGTTAGCATGCTGGTGTGCCGCTGTGCACACACAAAGGCCTGAAGCACAGTGCTTAGGGCCAGACAAGAATGTGGTACTTAATGATGTGTGTTGGGGCCATGAGGAGTGGAAGGTGTTGATGTACCTGGGCAGGTGTGGATGCATGGGTGTCTGCGAGGGGACAGTGCGGCCAGAGTGAAGGTGTGTTTGGAAGAATACAGGTGTGCCTGAGATGACTGCAGGAATCTGGGAAGGCGGGTGGGTGGATGGGCACTGTTAGCGCTGATAGTGCTGTATTGGAGCTCTGGAGGTACGTAAGGGCCACGTGTGTAGCATGTGCATGACAGCAAGAGCCTGGGGGAGGTCCCTGAGGTGGTGAAGTGGCAGTCTCTTCTGGCAAGGAGTGTAGGCGATGTGCTTCCAGGACATGTAATGTGTACACAGGTGTGTGTGACTGTGTAGGTGTGTATCTCAGTGGATGCCACAGTGTATGTATCAGTGTCAGGTTGGCTATGTCACTGGCAAAGGTGGACAGGAGAGAGCAGCTGGACCTGGGTAGAGAGAATCTGGAGGAAGGAGAAGTCCCCAAACCCCCTCTAGAACCCAGCCCCCTCCTCAGGAACCCAGAGTGTGGATTCATCCCAAGCCAAGAAGCCAGGAGAGGCCTGGGCTCCTGGATAGTACTCCCCAGCCACCCCCTGACTGTGATCACTGGCCTCGGCCAGCTGGTCAGTCCCACCTACCCCAGTGGATCTGAGGACAGGATAGGTCTGGGAGCACTTCCTCTAGCAGAAATAAAGGAAACCCCTGCCAGACCCTTCTCCCCTATGCCCCAGAAAAGCCAGCCCAGCCTCAGGTGCCAGCACCCCTGGAGGCAGGAGGATTTAGGGACCTGGGTAGCTGAAGCACCCACAAAACAGAAGGCCTCCTAGTTAATAGACCAGCCAATCTCCTGTCTCTTTTCCTACTCCTCTGACAAAAGATAAAGAAAGCAAAGCCCTGAAGTCCACCCTCCCCTGAAAGGAATACCCAGACATGGGGAAGGTGGACAAGAGGGAGGGACAGGAATGAACAGGAGGTCCTCACTCTTCCACCCCACCCCCAGCACAGACAAAACCGAAGGTGTACAGAAGCCCCCAAGGCAGTCAAGAGGACTGGAGACCCAAGACCCACCCCTAGGATTGATTTGATCACTCCAGGTCTGGACAGCTTCTCCCTTCACCTCCAGACCCCTCCCAGCCCCTGCTGGTTCAGTGAGGCACCAAATGCCTTCACCCTGGACCCAGATGGGGCTGAGAGTAAAGAATACAACAGCCCCACAAAGCCAATCTTACCCCCAAGCATTTAAGGGCTCATAGACCAGCCCAAAGAACCCAAGGCAGATGTCTGTTTCAGCTATGAGAGGAGGCTGGGCATGAGAAAAGGTCCCCTCCTCTTTGGGGGTGGGGAGCAAGCCCAGGGCCCCACAGCTTCCTCTCCCTGCAGCACTCTCTGACCATAACCCTGTCACCGCCCCAGTGCATTCCCACGCCAACACAGTCCCCTCCTTCTGATTTCCCAGTCCCCCTCTCTCATGGCCCCAGCCTTCTCCCGCAAGCTCCTCTTCCCCTCCCTCAAGCCCCCCATCTTTCCTGGCTTTCCACGGGCACAGACCCATCTCTGCCTCAAACACCTTGGCACCTTCCCCTCTGCTCCCTCCCAATAACCTCCTCTCCTTGGCTCCCATCCCCCAGTACTGCCTGGTCCTCAGTGGTGCCCCCCAGTATGAAGCCCTTGGCCTGGCCCCTGCTCCTTCCTCTCCACTACTCTTTCCCTCTCCAGCACCCTCTTCTTCTCCCATGAAGCCCAGCCCCTGGCTGGTTTCTCCCCTGCAGACCCTTCGGAACACAACAGCTCCCCAACCCCTCTGGCTGAGCACTGCTTCCAGCCCTTGGGGCTAGCACAGGCTGGGGAACCCCCTCTTTGGAGCCTCCCTCGCAGCCCTCCTCTCCTCATCCCTCCTCCCGCCTTCATTCACCCCAGCTCAGGGCCAGTGCCTCTTCCACAGGGAGGCTCCGACCCCCAACCTCCAGCCGCTTAGCCGCCTCTGCCACCCAGCAGCCCTCTCAGCGCGGCAGCGCCCCCGCCCCCCAATCCATCCTTCTTGCCTCCCCCGCCTCTCTGGTCGCTCCCCTCCCCAAATCGGCTCCCGCCCCCCTCCTGTCACCGCCGCAGCCCCCCCACCCCGTACCTGGTTTTGGGGGCTCCAAGAACTGGAGGGTGGGGATCAGAGCCTCGGAGTCGCTGCTTCTCCGGAGGGTGACAGAACAGGAGCCAGCGGTGTCGGCTGCCTCGCGCCTCTCTAGCTCCCCGCCGCGTCCCCTCCCGCCCCGCCGCGGTGCCGCTCGGAGGATGCTCTGCGAGTCAGGGCGGCTGCTCCCGCCGCCGCATCCCTGCAACACCGACTGACGGCAGCATCAGCACCAGTGCCCGCCTCCCAGACGTGCGTATTGGACCAGGCTGCGCTGATGGACAAGCGGCGCAGCCAATGCAAAGGCATAGAAGCCGCCAGTCCCGCGGCTCCCCCGGCCCATCTCCCTCCCTCATGGAGGACCCAGGCGTCCCGGCCCCTAGGCTTCCGAGCTCTTCCCCGCCTTCCGCGGTCTTCAGCCCTGGTTCCGGGTCCACAAACAGGCCGACCCCCAATACAGACCCAGTGTCTTTTCTAGAAACCCAGATGCCCATTGGATAGGGTCCTCGAGTCCCGCATTTCCCTGCCGGCGGGCTCATGTGGCAGCGCCCAAAGCCGGGACGAGCCCAAGGGGAGACTGTGGGCCTCGACTTGGGGCGCCAGGCGAGCAGGACTGCTTTGGGACCCGGGCCGCAGCGCCCTCTGCTGGCTACGCCTCGGGGCGGGCCCGGACCAACGAGGAAGCTAGCGAAGGGGGACCCTGCCCGCGGCTGCTGGGGGCTTCTTCAAGCCTTCCCCCTGGCTGCCCCTAGACTGAATAGAAAGTGTATTTGCTAAGATAAGGGTGGAGGAGGCTGGAGAGGGAAAGGCAGAGAGAGGGCAGGATAGACCTAGGGGCTTGGGTTTTCACAACCCTGCCTCATGGGAATCCCAGAGTTTGAAGCCTGATTTCCAGCCCTTCCTGGAATCCTAGACTGAGGTAAGTGTAGGTTTGAGGACAGGGCTGAGATTGCAATCACCCGGAGGGGAAACCGACAGCAGCCCCCTTTCCTGTCCTCCGGACCATGAGTTTCAGATTGTGGGGCTGGGATGAAGTTCTTCCCTGCAAGGGCGCCTGCATCACAGCATTAGTATGGAGGGATGGGACGCCCCTCCACTCCCAGCCAGTGAAAGATGGAACTGGCTCCTAGTGTGTGTAGCGCAAAGTTGGACAATGGGCTTCTGGGTGAAGCAGTGTGGGTGTGTTCACCAGACCCCCGTGCCAGCTCACGCCAGGATCCTGATTTCTGTTGCAGGGTGTGTGATCTGCACAGCCAGTGGTAGCTGTTGCTTCCCCAACCAAAAAAACGTGCAAGAACCCTCACGTTCAACCACCAGTGTATGTATGGGCAAACAGGGCACACTCACAGCCATGCACAACTACCCATACACACACACATACACACAGGCACTCCCAGAGTAAACAGGGACAGCTGCAGAAATGCCCCAAGACACCCACAGGAAGCACATACACAAACTTGTGCACACAGGTGCCTGCACACTCAGAGGCCAATCCCTGCCCAGGGGAACAAGCGCACAACAGGACCTGCCCACAGGGCATCCTGCCTCCCTGAGGCACTTGGCATAGGGTGGTCAATTACTGAGTGGGGACCCCCACCTACCACAGGTCTCCCTCCCTGTGAAGGAGTGATAGGAGGGACCCAGGCTACAGGGGGGTGTTTCCTAAGGGTCAGAAAGAGAGACCCCTGAGCCAGATCCCAGACCTGGGGCCCACTCTGACCTTGAAAAGACCCTCAGGCTGACCCCACCGAGGCCACTAGAGGAGCCAGAGAATGGGAACTGCTGAGTCAGGGCCTGTGGTTGTGAAATCACTTCTCTGACCCCACAGCCCACTGCCCCACCTATCCCCCATGGCTCCTCTTGCTGCAGGCCACTCAGACACACAGATTTACCCAGTCAGTCAGACAGGTGCTGTGACTCTCAGACTGTCTCTCAGACCCTTATAGGTGGGAAGGAGTAGAGGTAGGGCAGGAGCAGGAAAGAATGCAAGAGTGAGCGTTTGTCTGCTGTCCCCACCCCCAGCTCCCTGGGCCACCTTTGCCCATCAAGGGCAAGAAAGGTCACCTGGCAGCCGCTGCACCTCCCTGCCTGCTACATGGATGTCTCCCCTCAAGACCCAAGGTTCAGACCACCTGACACAATTGGGACCCACCACCTTAAGACACCCTGCCCAGTAGGCCCCCACCCAATGTGGCTCCTCTCCAATGCCAAGTCCAGGGCGATCACACAATGGAGGGAAAATGCAGCAAATACAGCGTGCCTGTTGGTGCACACACAGGCACACACACAAGGTGAAGCTCATACACCATATTCACACGAGCAACCGTGGAAAGGGAGCCCCACGTCACATTCACGGGCGGGGCAGCCCTGGGCACATTTATGCATGCACACATACTTCGAAGAGGCCATGCAGGGGCTGGGGGCGGCGGAGAGGGGAGCTGACCGGGCTGCAGGGATGTAGGCAGCACGGGAGGCGGGCAGCGCAGGGAGCGAGCTGCTCCTCACAACACAATCGCCGTCTGTTGTTATAGCAACTCAGCCCCCAAATCGTGAAACGGATATTACAGCCTGGAAAGGGGGAAGGGCGGAGGGGGCTGAGGATGGAATGAAGGGCAAAGCAGGGGAGTCAGTGGAGGACAAGGCTGGGGTCCCAACATGGGGCTGAACAGCAACAGGGTGGGAGGAGACCCATGTGAGGAATAGGCCAGAGGGGTGGGGTCTCGGAGGAGGTGAGCATTGATTGGGTCAGGAAACCTTGAGGGAGAGGACATAGGTCACTGCCCAGTCCACAGATACTGTACATTGCAGGTAGGAGTTGGGGCGCTCAGGCCCCTACCACCAGGACAACCCGTGGCCTCTGTTGGGCCTGCCAGAGCTTGGGGGCTTGGGAGCTCCCACTTCCAGGGCTGCTATCCGGGGTTTCCAGACCCCAGGGGCAGCCTGGCCCACCCTCAAAACCTCTAGAAGACCCCCATTCACCCTCCTAACCTAGACCAGCCTTAGAAGTGGCCTTCATCTTCCTCAGGTAGCAGTGACCCCCGCCGCCACCCACCCAAAACCTCCATGCTGCAAACTCAGGAGGGAGGAGCTAGGTTGGGAGAGGCCACAGGAGGCTGAGAGCAGGATCAATATGCATTTCCTCTGGAAGTCACTGTCCTTCCGACTGGCAGCAGCACCAGGTTGGGAGGCTGCAAGCCCAAGGAGAGCAGCCCCCACCCTAGGCAGGAAAGCTGCCCAGGCCCCCTCCCTCTTCCCCACAGCTGACACTCTGGGCTGCCCTCTCCCTCCCATGATTCTCTGCAGTGAGCTCCCCGTTGTTGGAAGTATTCAAGCATGAGCTGAAAGGCCACCTGGCAAGCAAGGGAATTTCAACTGTGGGCTGAAGGCTATGGTTACCCAAGACCCCTGGGCCCAGCAATCCTGGGTGCAAAGCCTTGCTAGTTTCAAGTTTTAGACCCTCAAGATTCTGAACTCCTCAAGATTTCAGACCCTCTCCAAGATGCTTAAATTGCAAGGTTTTCTGGTCCTAAGATTCTATCCCCCAGGATTCTGGTCCTCCCCTTGATGCCAGACATATGAGAGCCCAGATCTTCTAAGATTTCTCTGACTACAATGTTCTAGACTCCAACATAGTCTAGTCCCTGCAATTATAGCCGCCTGCCCCAGCCCTCCAGGATTCTAGGCTCTGATAGTGTAGGTTCATGACACGGGCCTTTTATTCCTGGAAAATACAAATATTCACAAGAGTCTATACAACCTTAGGGACACCAGCCCAGCCCTGCCCTGCCCTCAGCCGCATGCCACCCTCATGCCCCATCCCCCATCCCCAGCACCCAGGCTCCCTGCTCTGGTCCAGGTCTTTTCTCCAAGGCAGGCATGAATGCTTGATCCAGTCACAGCTGGGAAGAGAAAAACAGGTGGTGAGGAAGATCTTCCCCCATTTGGACAGAGCACCCCTTTCCCTGGCAACCTCCCGCAGCCGTCAGTGGGGAAGCTCTGGCACAGGCTAAGGGGGGACTCACCGTCATTACAAGTGGATGTCAAATACTCCGTCTTCCACCGTCTGTACCTCCTCCTCTCGGATCTCTGCCCGGACAGAGGGGTAAGGGGGTGGTCACAAAATCAACTCCCAGGTCTCTGCGCCTTCAGCAGCCCTTCCCCCACTCACAGGAGACACCCAGCCCCATCCCGGAAGCAGACCCATCCACCAAAAATCAATTCATTGAATGACCACCACCCAGCCTGATTTTTGAGGCTCTTTTTTTAGGTTTTCATTTTGCTGCAGCTTTTTCGCAGCCGCAGATTTGTCGGTGCAGTTTGCTTAAATGTCAATTTTCTGTATGTTTCACATTTTAGACCCCAGCACTTGTGGAAGGCTCAATGCAAATGGTTTTATCGTTTCTATTTTTGAGGACTTTTGCCACTCCAAACGGTTGTGGTCAACTGCCTTGGACCCCAGTTTAACATCGTTTTTCAGGTTGCTCTGAGAAAAATAGTCATTTGAGGAGCTGTCATTCAGCAAACTGACCTAAAACCATCAGAGACCCCAAGATAGCTGCCAGGAAATTTTCAAGGTAAGGGACTTCGAACTCTCTGAATGGCCTTCAGAGAAGCCAGAAAGGAAAATGCAGGTAGACGGTTCACATAACTCCCTCTGCAGTCCATTGTCAATCTCCCTAACAAAATAAGAGGGTGACTACAGCCTTGAAGCCTCTTTTGCTTTCACTCTTCTTTATTTATTAAAGGCTTTCTTCTCAGCTTCAGAGGGTCAAGGGTTCCCTGGCAACCTTCTGGCACACTTAGCAGTCCAACCCTCTTCATCACCCCACCAAAATAAGAGAGTTATTATATGAATTCTGAAATGTTTCCCATCAGGATATGTTAAGATTATGCCAAAATGGCCCTGCCTCCCTTCCTCCACAGGCCAATACAGGATGAAACTTCCCCTTACCTGGAGGCCGGGAGCCTCGCCTGCGGGGCAAGGAGAAGCTGAAGGCGCGATGGTGAGTGTGGGTGGGTGAGGGTGAGGGTGCAGACCCCTCTAGACTCACACTCTGGGCCCGGCGCCGGCATTCCACGGACAAGCGATCCTTGCACTGCTTGTGGCAGTTCACACCACAGGCTGGGGAAGTCAGATGGGGTGCCCAGCCAGGGCCATTGGTCAGAACAACCTCCATCCCACTCTCCAGGCCTGTACCTCTACCCTGGTTCCTTTGCTCATGAGCAGCTGCCCCACCAAAATAAAAGCCTCCTTCCAAAGTGCTCTTTTCATTCTATGTGCAGTTCTATGTCCTTTCCAAAGTTCTCTGTTCCTGAGTAGCTGCCTCACCAAAATAAAAGCCTTTCACGTATAAGCATCATGCCTTTCTGGCTCCAAGGTACTTCATTCCTTTGCAACTGCCCTCCAAAATAAGAATCCCCACCCAGATAATAACTCTTCCAAAACATTTAGCCCAGTAGCTCTGCCATTCCCTCTCACCTCGACATTTGAGGCCCTGCTTGTAGATTCCCAGGATCTGAAATAGAGGAGGGAGCCGTGCTGGGGGCTAGGGATTTAGAGGTCATGGCTCTACTTCTTCCTTCTCAAGGACAGGGACTGGGACTGACCCTCTCGGGAGCCTTTGGGGTTAGGGTTAGGTGCAGAACAGCAAGCGGTGAGGCCGGTGAAATTAACAAGGCTGACAGCTGAGGTGACTCGGGCAGGGACAGGGCATGGGTGGCGGGACCAGGCTGGGAGTGTGTGGCTTGAGTGGGGGCTCACCAGGGCCTTGCAATGGCGGCAGGCGACCGGGCGCAAGGAGTTGCTCTCCTGGAAATTGTGCACGAAGCCCATGCGGCCGCCCAGCACAGAGCTGGAGCGGAGGAAGTAAGAGATCATCTCCTCCCTGCTGATGCAGCCATCCCTGTCGGGGGTGGGGGGCACCTCAGTTTGAGTCCTCCCCAGGACCACCCACCACCCACCTAACCCCTCCAACTGGGAAAAACCCTACTGAGCAAAGGGTCCTCACCAACTGACCCCTGGTGAGGGGAAGAGAAAGGATACGAGGCTGGAGTCAGGCAGATGCAGTGGTTGCTACTAACTAGCTGTGTGGTCTGGAGTTTCCTCCCCAGAAAAACAGAGATTCTCCTTCCTGCCCTGCCCACTTCTCCTCATTGCTGTGGAAAGGCAAAGGGCTGTGCACCTTCCCCTAGGAGGATCAGCCTCTTTTCCCAAACTGAGCTCTAACAACAGCCGTTCAGAGCCAAGGGAATTCAAGAGATCTCTGATGAGTTCTGGGGCCAGAAACTCGCACAATCCTGCTGGAAATACGCCTGTGGTGGGTGTTTCCCACGGTACCCGGGGATTCCCACAGAACCCTTTTTGTACCTACTCCCATATCTTAGGGAAAGTGTGAGCATGTGCTCTGGAAATAGACAGACTTCAAATTCCGGCTCCACTACTTCAGGGCTCTGTGACCTTGAGCTGGTTAATCTCTCCGTATAGTTCCTATACTTCGGGGGGCGGGGGTTGTGAGGATTGAATGAGACAGTGCCCATGAAGCATTTACAACAACAAAGTCTCTGTAGTTAATAGGTCCTGGGCTACCTGGAGCTATTTCTGTCAAGGCTGGTCTATGCTGCAAACTCCCATCATTGTATCTGGGGCTCCATGATGTGACACAGGTGGCCCTTCGAATCAGTGGGGCATTGGGACAACTGGCCAGTTAGAAAATACAGATAAGCCTGGATTGCTACCTCATACTGTGCATGAAAACTAAATTCCCACTGAATTGAGGACTCTAATGTAAAAACTAAAATTATCCAAGTATCTGAAAAGGTATAAGAGAATAATTTTGTAATCTTGAGGGTATGAAGGCCTTCTGACACATAACACAAATCCAAGAAGCCATAAAGGAAAAGACTGACATCTTGAGCACACAAAATTAAAAACATTTTATAAGGGGAAAGACAACATAAATGACAGACTGGAAGAAGATATTTGCAAACACATTGAACAGCAAAGGGTTAACAACCATTAACAGCAATTCTAAAAATCAATGAGAAAAAAACCAACATACCCCGTGGAATAAGGGACAAAGACAATGAACAGGCAATTAACAGAAGAAATATAAGTGGCCAATAAACATACAAAAAATAGTCTACCGCAACCAGTATTAAAGAAATGCGAAGTTAACCAAGACACCATTTGCCAATTAGACTGGCAAAATTGTAAAGCTTATTATAGATTTCACTGTTGGCAAGGAAGTTGGGAAACGGGCACACATTCCCTGCTGACGGGTACACGCTGGCACAACCTTGCCTGAGGTCACTTTGGCAGTCTCTCTCCTAATTTAGAATGTGCATATCTTTTGATTCAATTATCCCACTTCCAGGAATTTCTCCTACAGAAACAGTGGCCTGAGTACATCGCTATAAAGCCGTCCACGGCAGCCTGGCGTGTATTAATAGCGAGAACTGGGCACCGTCCACACGCCCCTCAGCAGGAGAGTGGTGAGGTAATGATGCCCAGCGCATCACAGGGCATCATGGAATCCTCTGAAGCTCTTCTAAAGAATGATGAGGAAGCTCTACATGAATCACCGTGGGGAGATGTCCATGATAAAGGCTTAAGTGAAAAACAAAAGATTGTTTTTTTTTAAATCAAGACCTGCAGTTCGGTCATGACACTGACTAAAAACTGAAAACCCTTCTGCTGGTTAAAATATATCAAAAATTGCTTTAAATGCAGAGGTGAGTTTGCAAGAAAGAAATGAAAACCCTCAAGTTCCAGAAACAAAGAGGGAGCTTCAATCTGAAGCAGGGAGTGGGGGGACGGGGGTGACAGCTGCCTCAGGAGGGGCTGCTGGTCTCCCTCCAGGGGACCCAGGGGCTGGGCTTTGATGCCCAGCCAGGGGCCCAGCATAAGGCCTGGGGCTTGCAGGTGGTGGGAAGGTAAGGCTGAGACTCCCGCATGGAGCCTGGCCCTCCAAGGCCTCGAGGGCCGTATTCTCATTGAAGTGTGGCCTGGGCAAAACTCCGCCTGCCGACCCAGGGAGGTAGCCTGGAACTCAGTCTCAACTCTGAGGGAAGAAATAAAGCAACTGCAACACACACCCACACCATGGGCAGAGCGAAATTTATGCTGTACTTCTGCTTGTCCATGGCACAGACACGGGCGAACAAAATCTACGTCAGTTTGCACATGCATGGAAGAAGGAAAAAAAAATACCGCAAGGGTACACTACTGCCAAACCAGGAACATCGCTGACAGTGTTGCTCAGAGGTTATCAGATAGGAAAAGAGGAAGGGAGCTTCCACTTCTTACTTTATACACTTCGTTTACTACGAATCTGTTTTACTGCCTAATTTTTTTTTTTTGACAAGGGATTTTTGAAATATGGAAAAAACCAGATTTTTAAAATATGAAAATGGAATGAATGTAATACAACAATGATCATATAAAATTTAAATTAATTAATTAAATTTAATTTAATATGGATTGACATTGAAAAATAACCTGAGGTGGACTGTAAATTTTTTTTTTTAATTAATTTAATAAATTTTTTTTTTTTAAGATTTTTTATTTCATTATTTTTAGAAGGAGGGGAAGGGAGAGAGGCAGAGAGGGAGAGAGGGAGAGAGACATCAATGTATAGTTGCTTTTTCACCTGCCTCCAGCCACAGACCTGACTGAAGGCCTGGTTTGCAACCTTGTTATGTGCCCTGGCTGGGGAATCGAACCTGCGACCTTTGGGTTCGCAGGCCGGCACCTTATTCACTGTGTTACCAGCCAGGGCAGACTGTAAATTTTGATTGGAATTTTGTCCACCTAGCGAACAGAGGTATGAACCTGGTCATAGTGGGCACCTGCTATTTGTTCAAATTGTCAGCTTGGGAACTGTTGATAAACAAGTGGGTTCTGCTAATTACAGGCCTTTCTTATTTAGTCATTAAAACAGGCAACCCGAGAGTTCAAATTGCCCACACTTTTTGCCAGCTGTGAACCCCACACATAAAAGAGCATTTGTGCAGCAACAGTCCCCAGGCCACGGTCTTTGTAAGATGCAGGTGGAGAGCCCACCTGTCCAAATGAGTGAGGCACCCTGTGCTTCAGCAGCCAGCAGCCTCCCTCTCCCCCCATGAGAACCCTTTCCCACACTGGTAGCTTTCTCTGCCTGGTCATCTGGTCCAATGGCCTGACCTTGCACAGGAGGAAACTGAAACCCAAGGGGAAGTGATCTTGCCTTCCCTCTCCCCAGCTCCCAGCCCTCCTCACTGGTTCTGGTCGAGGTCCCCAAAGGCGCTGAGGTAAGGGAAGTTCCCACGGATGATCTGGAACTCTTCCTGTGAGATGTGGCCATCACCATCGACGTCAAAGTTCCGGAACACAGACTGAAGGACACAGAGGGCAGGAGAATAAGGGGACCTCAGCCTCAATGCACCCACAAGCTCAGTCCGTGTTACAAGGGCAGTCTCTGATGTGGGCAGCTGTCTCTCTCCCCCACTGCCCCCCTTTCCCATACCCCATGCCTTCTGGAGACTGCGTGCTGGCCCTTGAACCTGGTACTGATGAGAACTCCTGGGCTGGTGCCATGGAAAAACCAGCCTTGATTGACCACCGTGGGCCTGTCCCCTGACCCCTCAGACTTCAGAGCGGCCGCCGCAGGGTCTCACCTCCACCATTTTCTCAATGTGTTCCACCAAGAGTGCTTGATCCAGCTTGGGTTTGGCAGCTGAGGTCCATTCCTCCAGCACTGGGGCCCGGGGAGGTGGGGTGCAGCTGCTGGGGCTGGTTGGCTGTGAGAATGGCTGTGCCTGAGCAAGGGCCAGCAGTGCGGGAGCCCGGGGCCCAGGGGAGCAGAGAGGAGAAACCCTGGGGATAAGGGAGCCTGTGCACCAAGCAGGATGGGGAAGGCAGCAGCTAGGTTTGAGGCTCAGTCTGAGCCCTCCCCAGGACCACCCACCACCCACCTAATCCATCCCACTGGGAAAACCCCCACGGAATACAAACCCTCACAACCTGGGCTTCCCAGGAAGGGCAGCGGTGGGGGTGGGGAGTTCCCTCACTCACTGAGGACTTGCAGCGTGGCTCCCGCTGCAAGGACAGCTGGTAGAGCTCATCCTCCGTCTGGTACTGATCCAGAGACACCTGTGACACATGGGTCTGATCATACCCACTGGCCCTGGATGCTTTCAGGAGCCCACTGCCCAGAGCCCAAGGTCACAGGTCCACCTAGAGACCGCAGCTCAGCCCCGAGCCTGGTGCGGAAGCTATACCCAGGACAAAGGCCAGCTTAGGACACACCACAGCCACTACATGCCGGAACCCAAGCTTGTTCCTAAACCTTGAGCACCACACACTGCCAAGATCTCAGCTAAGAATCCAGGTCAGAAACCAACCAACGGCTCTGAAATTCACCCCCAACCTAGAACCCACCCCAGCACCCAGAACCTAGGTCAGACTTCCACCCTGACCCCAGTATAAAGCTGAGAAAAAGCTAAGAATTCACTACAAACCCAAAACCTAAGCCGCAGCCCAAGTCTAGAACCCGGTCCAGTTCAAGGCTAGAATCCAGCTCCTACTCTGGACCTCAAAACTGACTCCATAGTTGAGTCCAGAACCTCAGAGCCCAGGACCATGTTTAGAAACCACTGCACCCAGAACCCAGAACATGGCCCTGAACCTTGACCACAACCCTCTGTGAGGAACTCAATCCAGCGACCATACACCAGCCTCGAGATCAGACCTCCATCCATAGTCCCGTCTGGAGCCTGGCACCCATCTCAGACTTCACTCTAAACCCTGAAACCTAGGCTGGATCTTAGTCCCTTGACCAGAACCGAGAACCCAAGCCCAAGCCTGCAGCCATATGTAAACCCAGGAGCAAGGGCGGTTGGCAGGCCTGGTGCCTGGCGCCTCACCGTGAGCAGGCTCAGCAGGTCAGGGTTAGCCTGCACTGGTGGCCGAAGGCTGGTCACCATGGCCAGCTCTTCCAAGATGCTGAAGAGCTGCTTCATCTTGGCCCCATTAAGTCGGGTCCGGGCAGGGTCCAGCCAGTCAGGCAGTGCCAGTTGCAGGGCCACCAAGTCCTTGAGGTGCACACCCAGGATGGGAAAACGGAAGCCCACGCAGGCTGCCAGCCGCCGCCGGTAGTTGCCATAGTTGCCAGTGGCTGTCACTAGTTCAGTCAGACCTTCCCAGAGCTGGGGGGCAAAGGGCAAAGTGTCACACACATACACACATCACTGGCTCAACCATCCTCTGCACTCAGCCCTAGAAACACTGACCCCTTAGCCCCTGATGGTCAGAGTCATAGTCATGAGTTTAAAGGAACACCCACTGCCAAATGCCACACCTCTACACCAGGCCTGCCCACAGATTATCAACACTTAATGGGAGAAGAAACTAAGGCACAGGGAGGCAAAGCGGCACAGGACAACAATTAGAATGGTCTTAGGTGTGTCATTTATAACAGCCAAAACTGAAAAAATCCTAAATGTTCAATAGTTAGCATAGGTACATAAATTAGAGTGGATTTACAATCAAATACGTAGTAATGGAAATGAATGAACAATGACTCTACATAACAGAATGTAAGAATGAAAGCAGATAGAAAGTAACATAAATGACATAATTCCATTCACAGACAGTTCTAAAACAGGCGACAAAACCCCACACTGTTTGGGGACACATGCATAGGTGGTAAAGCTAGAAGGAAAAGCAAGGTCATGGTCGTTACTAAAGTCCCGATGCTGGTTAGTCTTACGAGGAGGGAGTTATGTTCTTAGGTGCCGGGAGCTTCAGGGGCTGTCAACAGTCTATTTCTTGACCTGGGTGGTGTTACACAGGTGTCTCCTTTATTATTTTTCTTTAAACTGTACGTGTGTTTTACATACTTTTCTATATATATGTCACCCAACATTTTAAATGAAATAAAAGGAGAAGGAAATAAAGTTGGAGTCTGGCAGACCGGTGAGCCCCCATGGTGCCTCTTTCATGGTTTAGCCTGGCAAAAGCATTTGGCTCCTGAGCCTCAGTTTCCCCGTCTATCACATGAGGGCAGCAGTGCCCAGTGCTCACTGCTGTGAGTTCCCAGGGAAGCCAGACCCAGGGAGCCTGACCCCAGGACTTAGCAAAGCTGCTCCCCAGACCCTCCAGTCCCAGGCACCTTGACGGTCTCAGAGCTAACGTGGCTGTGGGTCTCCTTGAGGCGAGAGATGGAGCTGTGGCTCAGGCCCCCCACCACTGCCATCAGCGTGTTGAAGTTCTGCAGCTGCAGCAGCTTCTGGGGGACAAAGAGGGAGGGGGAGGGGAGGAATCACTGCATGAGGCCAGAACTGGGCCCAGCTTTCCTGCAGTGGAGGCAGCAGGTGTGTGGAAAGGAGGGACTCGGCCCAGACTAGCGTTTGGGGAGGTAAGAAGAGGACAGAAGAGGGACCGGCACCTCTGCCACGTGGACGAAGTGTGTGATGACCAGGGCCCGCTGCGGGGCGGTGGGCTTGCTGAGGATCATGAGCTGCACCCACTGCGAGACACTATTGAAAAGGGAGATGAATCGCTCCAGGACAGGGTTGTCCACGGTGCAGCCATGGGTCACGAAACTGTGATAGTCCTGGAACTGGGGGCGGGAGCAGCCTCAGTGCTCTGTGGGCCCCACCCCTCATCCATGGCCACTCCTCGCCCTCCACGTGCCCTTTGCTGGTTACACTGGAACCACCCACCCACCTGTGACCCCACCTACCCCAAGGACACTGCCCCTTCTGGGACCCCCACCCCAGCTTGAGCTCCACCCCCAACCACAGGCCCTCAAGCCACACCAGGATCTTGCAGAAGGAGCGATACTCCAGGTAGGTAAGATGCTCCGCCAGCTCCATGGGCTCCAGGTGGTCGAACAACAGAGACATCTTGCGTTTTTTCTGTCCCACAGGGTTCCGCTGGGTCACCTGCCGCTTCCACTTGTAGGTGGGGCTAGGGGGGCAAGGGCAGGAAGCCCTTCGCTGGAGACGTCCCACACTCATTCAAACACGACACGCAAGCTGACAGCGGCCCTCCACATGGTCCCCGTCCCAGAACCCCCACCACCTCCCATCGGCACGCACACCACACAGTTATGGAAGACGCACTCTGTGCCCGGCATGGTGTTGTGCACTGGGGGTACAGAGATGGGCAAGACATGGTTCTGCCCCCGGGGAGCTCATGGGCTACCGAGGGGGAGAGACAGACACAGTCACAAAACAGCGTCGCGTGTGCACTGGTCTTCGCACAAAGTGCCACAGAGGGACACAGGTGGGGACAACAAAGTCTGGCCTGAAAGAGCCTGGGCCCTCAGAGCCCACAGACACTCCACGCTTGAACCAAGTGTGGTGACAGAGAGCGGCAGGGCGACAACATGAGCAGAGCGTTGTGATGGGAGAGGATTCGTGGCGAGAGGATGGTGAGTGGGCCCATGTGACTACAGGATGAGGTGAGTGGGATGGGCACCGGGCTGTGGAAGATGAGAGGCAGGAGGCCACAAGAGGCCTTAATCTCTAGCCGAGACATTTTGAAGGCGACAGAACCACGAAAGGTTTTTAAGCTTTTAAGCAAGAGAGTGACGTGACCCTCACTCATTCAATTCAACATTTATTAAGCACAGACAGTGAAGGAGGCCCAATGCCCTCCCGGCCCTGGATCGACCCCCCACGCACACGCTCTCGATGTCGATGAGGCTGCTGTGCCTGCGGTTCCCTTCTTGGTCCAGTAGAGCCTTCAGTTCCTTGATCTGCTCAGCGAGCTCAGGGTTCAAGTCAAACTCAGCGGGGAACGCTGAGATCCAGTACCTGAAGGGGAGCGAGAGTCAGCCAAGGCAGCCCTTCCCCACCCTCCCCTGGTACTGTAGTTCCCCATAATGGGGGAATGAACCTCAAAACATGGTTCCCCCTGTCCTAGCTCTGTCCTTCCCCACCCCCACTGGGCAGGTGGAAGAGCCCAGGCCAGGACCAGGAGGACGCAGGCCTGTGGTATTACTCCAGCCGTGGACAGGGCCTGGGGCAAACCCCCAGGACCAACTCCTTCAGGCCTGAGAGGGCAGCGCCCCGCAGGGAAGACTTACCTGACCAGATGGCATGTTTTCACCTGCAGGGAACTGGAGTTGTCTTTCCGGGATTGTTGGTAGGTGAAAGAGAGTTAAGGAAAACCAGGATGCAGCCTAAATCTAGAAAGGGAGGCAGGGGATGGGACCTGGATCTGGGGGAAATGCTGGGGACAGGGTCTGGGGCAAGGGCAGGGCCCAGGCCGCAGCTCTGGAAGGAGACTGAAAGAAGGGGTGAGCTCTAGGAGGGTGGGTGAGAGGAAAGACGGCCGGGTTCGGCAGGCGGCTGCGAGCAGGGCCTGGTTTCTGGGAGAGTAGAGAGGGAGACCAAACTGGTAGCGGGAAGGGCCCTAGACTGTGGGGAGGGAGAAGGCAAGACCCAGGTTGGGGAGCCGGTTGGGGGCGGATCCTAGGCCGTGGAAGGAGGCTGGGCCCAGCCTGGACTCTGGGACGCAGCAGGGCCCCAGCTGTAGAAGTGAAGCCCACTTCGGCCTGGGGCTCACTGGGGGACTCAACTGCAGGGCCCTTGGCGAGGCCTGCGAAGGATATATGTGGAGCAGTTTTGCCGCCAGCTCAGACGAAGGGATGTACCAGGGGTGCATCATGAGGAACATGCGCACCAGCTGCGGGTCCCGCACCTTCCCAGAGTCATCTACCTCCCAGGGGTCAGAGAGAAGCGGCTTGACTCTCTGTCCAGCAGCTGCGGTCCCTAAACCCGAACCCTCAGCCTGAAGGGCATCTGGCTCCCCTGCTCCCCGCCCATCTCCTGCTTTCCCAGGATTCCGAAAGCAAGAGGCAGGTTAGAAAGGAGTGGTAGGGTGGGCGAGATATAAGTAAGGCAGGACCGAAGGAACTGCAACTAAGTTGGGCCCATCATCCGGAGGGGAACCAGCTGGAGCGGAAGGAGCCTGGGTTCCCCAGGGTCAAGAATCCAGAGGTCATTTCCTGAGTGCTTGGGGGAAGGGGCACCCCTTCACCAGATAAGCCGCCCCACATCAGCCGGAAACAGCTCTCAGGCCGGAGACAGAGAGTTCCTCCAGATTCCGGTGGCGGGGGGGCAGATAATGTCCCCGAGTGTCAGAGTCTAGGGACCCCGTCCTGCCTTCAAACGGGCAGACTAGGTAAGTGAAACATCTTATTTTTCTGAAGCATGGGGACCTCTCCACAACGAAGAGCAGGCTTTCGTTAAGGAGGATGCAAGATGCTAAGCTGAGCGTGTCCAGCCCGGGGCCCAACCTGGGAAGCCCGGGTCCAGGCTGGGCTCGGGCTCGAGGTGTACTCCCGTGCCACTCACCGAAGGCTTCGATGCAACCGCGAAGCATCTCCTCCACCGTGCAGCCCTTGTCCAGGTCTAGGGTGCCCGCCATGGCCGCTGGTGTGGATAGGCTGGATCAAGCTGCGCTCCGGGAGCCTCCCACGGGTCTGGGGCCGGACCCCTGCCCCAGGAGAGACACAGTGGGAGTCTGCGGAGGCACTGGCCGCCGTGGGCGGGACCGGGGTGGGGCGGGCACGCCCCCTGCTGGGCAGGGGCGGAGTCGTCGCCGGGCCACTCCCGGGGTTAAACGGTCTGGCCCGGGATGGTGCAACCCACCAGTTGGGAAAGAGGCTGGCTGAGAGACTTCCGGCCCACCCTTGGAGTCACCGGAGGGCCCAGGGACTCTCTGGGGTTGAGGCCAAGCCAAGACCCCGGGGGCTGGCTGATGCCCCTCCCCCCGCAGGCCCGCTGCTCCTCGCGCCCTCTCCCCGGAGGCACCTGCAACAACCGAGGCTCGGCTCTACGCCCCTCTCGCTTCCCTCGCTCCGCAGCCTCCCTTCCCCCGCAGGGTTATTTTGGGAACCCAGAGCCTGAGGGGATCTCGGAGGAATTTCTTTCTGGGATGGGAGGAGGGAGGAACCCAGGCGTCCTGCTCCCTTCGCCCCATCCTGGGTTCTCGGGAAGGGGAGGTGGGGCTATCGTGGCCCCCAGGGGCCTGCCCTTGGGGAGAAGGGCAGGAACGGAGAGGAACATTCCTAGGGCTGGGTGGGGGTGGGGAACCCTCAGCGGCCTGGAGGCGTCAGCTGGAAGCCTGAGCCTGGGAAACACGCGCTCCCTAGCCACCTCCTCCACGAAGGCCCCAGAGGTCCCAGCTCAGCCTTTGCGCAGGCCGCCCTCCTCTCCATCCCGGGCTCCTGACTCGGGCTCCGGTACTGCACAGTGGAACTGGGATGGCATACACCGGCGGGCCACACTCGGGCACGCCGAGCAGGGGCCCAGAAGGGGGCGCCATTGCCGTGGGGGCTGGAGAGTGCCTGTATGGCTCCAGTGGGGACACCCATTCCATACCCGCGGCCAGGGACCCACATTGGGGTGCAAGACGCCTGGCCTCACACACACCCGCGCCTAGGCATTTTCCTCTCATCCTCTGTGTCACACACACAATGGCACCCACACCCTGCGCACACCTAGAACCCTCGGGCAAACATATCCAGCTTCCTACCTCAGAAAGCAAACCCAGGCATGGGGCCGGCTCTCCGACCCGCTGCTCACCCCCGCCAGGCCAGCTTGGAGTTCCTCAGCCACGGCTGCGCTGACATCATCACACGTGTGCACACACGCCGGACAGTGCACCTACACGCATGTACACTCTCCCGCATACGTACACCCCCATGTGTGCACACACACGCCCATTCCACCACCACCCCTTCATCCACGGTCCGGGGCCAACCCTTGAGCCTAAAACCCCAACACCCCTCACCTCCTCCCCACCCCCGCCACTGGCAGAGCTTCGCTCCGCGGCGAAGGCACCCCGCCCCTGCACCTACTCGCTCGAGATGGGGAGGAGGGAGCGGGGGCTCCTCCACGGAGTTCTCCAGTGGACTTTTTCCTAGGAGGCACCCAGCGCCCCCCTGACTCTGCCGCTCCCTTGCCGTTTGACCTTGAGAGTCACTTGGCTTCTCAGAGCCTCAGTTTTCTCATACGTTAAAGGGGGGCTCGGCGGGGAAGGTCCACTGAGACGTGGCCGGGAAGGGCCGAGTGCGCCGCGAGGCCGCCCCCTCCCGCGGGTTGTCCAGGGCGCCTTAGCTCTCTCGGCAGGTCCCTCCTTCTCGGACCCTGGCCGCACACTCCCCACCCAACAATCCAACCGCCGCCCCAGGGGGCCTCTAGGGACCCGGCCGCCTCCGTGCGTTGCCTCGCCCGCGTACTCTCCACTCACTCTTGGGACCTGCTGCAAGGAGTGCGCACCGGTCCGGGAGGCGCCACCTCCGTGCGCTCCTGCCCGCTGGCCTCGCTGCGGTTGCGGCTCCCGCCAGCTCTCCGCACAGCGGCCCACTCCCCGCCGCCCCGCCCCCGCGCCACGCCGCCCCCTTCCCTCCCCGCCCCTGCGCGGGGCTCCGCACGCCGCCGCGCCTCCCCCACAGGGGCTCCCTCTCGCCCCGCACACGGCGGTCTCTGCGGCAGCTTAACCCCTCCCCTGCCGCGCCGCCCAGAGCCAGGGCTGCGCCCGGGGGGCTGCGCCACTGGCTACGCCGCGGGTGGGCGAGCGGATGTCAGGCCGCGTGGGACTTGGAGCGCCCTATGCCCCCACCCCAGACGTGCCTACGCCCCCCGCCCTGCCTGGTGCTGGGCAGAGGAAGCCGGGAGGGGCAGGAAGCGGACTGCGGTGGGGAAGGGGCGCCCCGCCCAGCCCCCGGCCCGGGTTCCTGTTTTCGAAACAAACGGTTCCCACGGGGCTGCTCCAACCCGGGGCCTTCCTGCGGGCCGTGGGGCACACAGGCCCGTGGGAGACACGCGGCGTGGGGCACCGCACCGGCTCTCTGGGACGGTGCGGGGGAGAGGCTAGAGCAAGATGGGGCATCGGGAGCAGAGGGTCCTGCGGGGAGGGAGGAAGGAAACCGCTGCTACCTGGAGACGGCACCTCGATGTCTGGGGATGTTGTTGGGGGAGCTCCAACTCACACAGGCGGGACGGGGCCACATGGAAAGGGGCAGACGTAAGCTGCGGGCGGGTTCTCCGCAGGTCGGACTGGAGGCCTGAGCCCCACGCAGAGAGGAACTTGGGAGGGGCAGCCGCAGGCAGTTGGGGTCCCCACAAGCCAGGCCTAAGGGAGCCAGTAACCGTTTCCGGAGTTTGGGTTCAAACACACTCACTGTGAAACCACCCGCCCCAAACCTGCCTCACACGACTTGCCACTCCCTGAGTCGGGGCTGGGGAGTCAGGACCTCCCCCACACTTCAATCTAGACAATGAGAGGCCTGGTAACAGACCCCTTCTGGTCCTCAGTTTCCCCAAAATGAGGTGGGGGCAACATTGGCCCAACCTAGACAGTCGGTGGACACCCCCAACCCAAACACTCCCCTGACTTTGGTTGAAGCCGAGCCTGCTGCTCCGAGACCCTTAAAAACACCGCAGTGGGGCGGGGCTGGGGGCGGAGCCAAGGAGGCGCCAACCTTCCACAGGCCCCACTCCCTCCCCGGTTCTTCCCGGACAGCGGACAGCGTGAATCCTCGGTCATCCCCAACCGAGGTCCTAGCTCCCAGCCTTTGTGGGCCCCACCCTGGTGGACGCCCCGCCCCCGGGCAGCCCGGCAGGCTGCTGACCTAGTATGGACACAGCACAGAGAAGAGAGGCGTGGAGGGTGACGTCGGGAAGGGGGCTGGAGAGTCCCAGGCCCTGTGTCCGTGGGCCGCCGCCCCCTTCCAAGGAGACGCACCTGCCACGGGTGGGGGTAAGCCACGGTGACTGCGCAGCTGCTGCTGTGCCCGCCCAGGGCTAAAAATATTTCCCAACAGAGAGAGGAGTTAAGAAGGTTCCCGTGGAGGATCCATTTATTGGGGAGTGGGTGCAGTTGGTCAGACCCATAAATAGGAGGGAGCAGGAAGCCTAAAGACAGGATGGGAATAGTGTCCTCAGTCACCCTGGATGCTGTGAGCTCAAAGGCTGGGGGCAAAGTGTGTTTCAGGAAGAGACTTAGAGATCTAACTCCAGGACCCCGCCCTCTGGATGAGAAGCGGGGGCTGACCCAAGGGATTGCAAACAGACTCAGGGGCAGGTTTGGAGTCAGGTCTGGAGGCTCAAATCGTCTCATCAGGGGCGGGCAGGGGCTGGCGGGAAGGCTCTACGCCCCAGATCTCCCGGGCGTATTGGGCGATGGTGCGGTCACTGGAGAACTTGCCAGAAGTGGCTATGTTCCGGATCACCATTCGTGTCCACTCTCTCGGGTTCTGCAGGCCAAAAGAGACTGGGTTCACTCTGTAGGTGGGGTCCCCAGCTTCCACCTCATCCCAGCCAGGGCCACCAAAGCCCTGCAAACCCCTGGACCAGGACCCTTCCTCACCTTGAACAGGGCGCTGACTTTCTCCTGGCATTTAATATAGTCTTCGTAATCCGCAAAGACTTTAAACCTGCAGGGAGTTCCGTGAGGTCAAGGGACAAGCCCATCCTGTCCTGGTGGACTTCTGGGGACCATGCTGCTTCCAAGGGAACCAGCCCCAACTGCCCAGGACAGCTGTCCAGCCTCCCTAACGTGCCAAGCCCTGTTCAGCCCAGCAGCCCCACCGGCTCGATTCCCTGAGCAGCTCGCTCACCGGTCGTGGTGCATGAGCATGTTGACAATGTCCTTGAACAGGTCAGGCTGTTTGGGTGAAAAGAAGCCACTGCTCAGCTGCTCCATGATCTGCCTGAGCTCGGGGATTCGATCATAGTACTCCTGGGCATTGTACCTGCAGGCCAGAGCTGTGGTCAGCGCACAGGAAAGGGGGTCCTGGCTGTTCCTCCAAACAACAGCCCAGAAATCCTAAGCCTCAGGGTCACAGGGTCAGCCTGCTTCTGCCTCCCTGTAGTTGCCACTAAAGTTCCTCCTTTCTATCCCCCTTGATGTGGATGAGGAAACCGAGGCCTGGAGACGGCAGAAAGGAAGTGTGAGAGCCCACATCTCACCGCCATCTCCTGACCAGTGTGGTTCCTCCATGCATGGCTTTCTCCCCCACTAACCCAAGGCCAACCCTGGCCTTACCTTTGGGCTCCGGGAGGAGTCAGCAAGTATATCCTAAGGAGAGTCCTTAAACCCAGACCACCCAACCGAGCTTGCTGCTGTGCCCAGAACCCATTTTCCTCCAGGTTCCACCTTCTGAGACAGCACAATCCATCTCTCAACCGCCCAGATCAAAAACCGTGCCCAAGGCTAGTCTTATCGCTTTCCTTTCCTCCCCTCTTCCAACCAGAAACCAAGGACACCTCTTCAACATTGTCCCTGTTCCCCATTCCCAACACTGGCCAGCTGCAAGTGACTCTCCCACCATTAAGACGGGAGTCCTCACGCTGGTCCCTCAGCCCCTGCACTTTGCCTCTCCAGTCTGGTCTCCACCCTGCAGCCAAAATTGTCCTTCCGGAACCCAATGCTGCACATGCCAGACCTTGCTCAAAACATTTCTCATCTCTCTCCCATCCACCAGACCACGTCTGAACCTCCTAGTCAGGCTTCACAGGAGAAGTTCCTCTCAATATTTAATGCCAGCCTTTCGTAAGCTGTCGGTGGGGGTGTAAACTGGTACCAACCTTCTAGAAAACAACTTGGCAATATGTATCAAGAGGCTTAAGAACTCATAGTTTTTGATTCAAAAATATTCTCTTCTAATAATTATCTTTAGGGAATCATCAGAGATGTGGACAGAGATGGAAAAGGTTGGTCATTAAGCCCTGGCTGGTGTGGCTCAGTGGACTGAGCACCCGCCTGAGAAACCAAGCTGGTTTGGTTCCCAGTCAAGGCACATACCCAGGTGGCAAGCCAGGTCTCCAGCTGGAGACAGGTGAAAGGCAACCATACACTGATGTTTCTGTCCCTTTCTTCCTCCCTCCCTTCTCCTCGCTCTAAAAATAATGAATAAAGTCTTTAAAAAATAAAAATAAATAAAAGGTTGGTCATTAGAGTGATATTTATATCAACAGGGGAAATCAACTTGAATGTCTAACCAAATGGAGTGGTTAAATAATTTAGGCCATGTCCATAGGATGGAACGCTATACAATGATGTAAAATATTTTTGAAGCCTACCCTGGCTAGTGTGGCTTGGTGGATTCAGTGCCGACCTGCAAACCAAAAGGTCACTGGTTCGATTCCCCAGTTGGGGGCACGCGAGAGACAACCAATTCATGTATCTCTTACACATCCGATGCTCCTCTCTCTCTTTCTCCCTCCCTTCCCTTCTCTCTAAAAATAAATAAATAAAATGTTGAAAATATTTTTGAAGACTAATGCCTCTCCAATATTAAATCAGATATCAGGATTCAAATTGTACATATACTATTCCCAACTTCTAAAACTGCATGTAAACACATGCATGTAAAAATATATGTAGAAAAAGAAAACCGTGACTTTAAATCTGGGTGATGAAATTATATGTGACAGTTATTTTATTTTTGTGGGTTTGTATTTTTCTAATTAATGAGCATTTTTGCTTTTATTTTAAGAAAAAAAAGAATACAGTTTTTAAAAACATAATGCTAGGGAAATGTCTCCTCTGAAGAATTGTGTTTCTGGCCGTAAGCACCACTAACTACTACATTCATATTTCCCTCTTTGCCATGGCTGCCAGGGAGCTGACAGGTTAGTTTACTTCCAATTCCAGAAGTAATATTATCTCTTAGGAGTGATATAATTTTCTCTTTCTTTTTCTTCAGTTCTGTGTTACTTCTTTCTTTTCCCATTTTTATTAAACATTTTAAAGAGATTTTATTCATATGTATTTTAGAGAGGGGAGGGGAGAGAGAGAGAGGGAGAGAAACATCGATGTGTGAGAGATACATTGAGTGGTTGCCTCTCACATGTCCCCAGCTGGGAGCCTGGCTGCGACCCAGGCACGTACCACCCAGGAACCAAACTGGCAACCCTTCGGTTCTCAGGCGGGTGCTCAATGCACTGAACAACACCAGCCAAGGCTAAACATTTCTTTTTAAGTTACCTCAAGAGTTTTCCAGAATCCCGATGGAGTAACTAAGGTCTAATGCAGCCTGCCCTAGTCTTTCTGGGCATGCCTCCTGCACCCAGTCCTAACCTCCAGCTGCCGCACCTGGGTGCCTCCTGCCCACAGACTGTGAACTTAGGAGCCCTGGACCCCCATACCCTCTCTGGTCAAGCTTTTCCACGTCCTCCACCCGCATGCCGAAGATAAAGAAGTTCTCCTGTCCTGCCTCTTCTGCCATTTCCACGTTGGCCCCATCCATGGTGCCAATGGTCAGAGCCCCATTGAGCATGAACTTCATGTTGCCGGTGCCTGAGGCCTCAGTGCCCGCAGTGGAGATCTGCTCAGACAGGTCAGAGGCAGGGATCACTGTGGGAAGCAGCAAGAAGACACGGTCAGCTCCAGGAGGAGTCCCCACGGGGGTGGAGTTTGGCTGGCCCTGCAAATAGCCAGGTTCAGAGCACCTTCTACCACGACCCTCCAGTGTTCAGCAAGTGAGTGTCCCTTTCGCCCCAACCTCTGATGATCACTGAACATCTGGGGTCTAACCTGGACTCCCCGCCCTGCTTCATTGCATGATTTGACAAACACCAACAAGGCCCATCTCCCCTACGATGTCACTTACACTGGGGGACAGCTTCATGGTTTAATTATGACCCTCTCCAGATTCTTCTTTAAAATGCAATACTTCAGGAAGAGGCAACTAATTACCTCTTCAGGCGCCAAACTAATCAGCCTCCCTAGGGTCCCCACAGGTGGCACCCCACCTTTCTCAGCCAGCGAGACTCTGTAGTTCTCCAGGAAGATCACACGGAGCCGGTCTCCCACCACAGGGTCATGGTTGACCACATCCCCAATGGACGTGATGAGTTTAATGATCATCTTGGCCATGTGGTACCCAGGGGCAGCCTGTCGGGGCACAGTCTGGAGTCAGCTTCAGGGACCACCTCCCTATCCCCTTCTTGCAGCCCCGCCGAGGCTGACCTCAACCTGGTTATCAAAAGACCAGAGCCATGGTCTGCGACCCAGCTTCTCACCTTCCCTCCAATCATCACAGTTCGAGGTACAACAAACTTATTGGGATCCTTCTTGATGCCTGTGGAGAAAGAGAAGGAGAAAGTGAACCTGGTTTTCCATCTGGGCAAGTAGCTCCTGACAGTATCCATTCCCCCAGGGACCAGGCTGGGAGATGGTAGGCCTGACTTGGGGATTCACTTGCTATGTGACCTCCTATCTCTTCCTTCCCCATCCCTGAACCTCAGTTTACCCATCTGTAAAATGGAATGGGGAAAATTTCATGTTCCAAGCATCGTCCCGAGGCTAAAGGATCTGCTGACTAGGAAGCATGCAGGATGCTGGGAGTACATGGAGCAGAGAACCAGGTGACACAGTGGGGTCCCCGCCACTCACGATTGTACATGGTGATAATGTGGAGGCAGTTGAGGAGCTGGCGTTTGTATTCATGAATCCGTTTCACCTGGACATCGAAGAGTGAGTTGGGGTTGATGCGGACTTTGTACTCCTTCTCTAGATAAGCAGAGAACTTCAGCTTGTTTTCCTGAAGGCAGGGGAGGGGGTAGAGCTCACCAATGGGCCTCAGCCTCAGACGATCCCAGTCTCATCCCTTTCCCAGGAAGGTAGAGGCTACAGGGCTCAATGCCACCTTCATCCACTCCTACACCAGGGCAGACACTGCTAATCAATGTCGGCACTCTTCCAGTGAGGTCCGATGATGCTTTCCCACCACGGACTCCAGGCAACTTGTGCCAGTAGCCTGAGGTTGCAGGAGAGATGAGCTCTATTGGCCGCTCCTGACCAGGCCTTCGGGGGCTCCCGCAGTCTCCGGGGCGGGCCTGACACAGAAGTCCCAGCGTGCAATGCTCCTCACCTGCTTCACTTTGGCCACGTCCCGGATAAAGGTTTCGTCATCCACGTAGGAGAGCAGCTTGCGCAGCTGGTCCAGATCTGAGATGTAATCCTCCCCGATGCGCTGCGGGAAGGTGGCTCTCAGCAGGCTTATCCCCTCCTCTGTCACTCTCACAGAGGGGTCCCTTTCCTGGGGAGCCGAGCGCTATCCAGGGCAGACAGCTCCTCCCTCTCCAGCTTTCCAGCTGGGGCGAGTCCATCTCCCCCTCCAGACCTCGACCTGGGCGCAATGGACCTTCCTCCTGGCCTTTCCCTCACAGAGGCAATGACCTCACCACCCAGTTCCCAATCCCTGTTCCCATGCAGTCTCACTTCAGATGTGACCTATTGATGATCCCTCCACTAGACTGTGAATTCCACTAGGTTGACCTTCATGGCAGGGCCTCTGCCCCTAGGACGGACATCCTCATGCAAGCAGGAAACGGGTCCCCTCCTTCCAGTGCAAGCCAGGCATAGGGAACAAAATGCGACGAGGCCTTCAGCCCCGCACTGGACACCCTCCAGTAAACCACCTACATGACCATTTAGAGCTGAGCCCCGCAGTGACCTGTGTTGTTGACCCTGCTGGCTATACAATGATCTCTCACCTCAGCAATGACCTCTGCCAGCCCGGGGTTACACATAACCAGCCAGCGGCGAGGGGTGATGCCATTGGTTTTATTCTGGAATTTATGAGGCTCCAGCTCGTAGAAGTCCTTGAAGCTGCAAAAGGAAGTTAGGGGAAAGGGGTCACCATTCCCACCTGTGGGATGAAGGCCTCCTTCCAGGGGTGACCGAGGAGTGAGGGGCGCTGCTGTGTGTAAGAGGAGGCCGTCTGGGGACAGGACTGGACCCTGCTTGTTGAAGCGATGCTACCTGCGGAGGGGCCAGCTGTTCTGTGCGGTGCTGGGGCGGGCCTGCAAGCGACAGGCCTAGACACGGGTGGGCCCCGTGGGAGAACTGGGGACTCACATGGTCTTCTTGAGGATCTCGGAGTGGATGCGAGCCACGCCATTGACCGCGTGAGACCCCGCGATGCACAAGTGGGCCATGTTGATACGCTTCACTGCGCCCTCTTCCACAAGGGACATGCGCCGCAGCCGGTCCACATCCCCTGGGAATGCAGCTGCCACCCGCTGTGCCAGGAGAAGCCGGAGCTAGCACCGGATGCAGGAACCCCAGCCCTGTCCCCTCCCCTCTACCCAGAGCCCTCCCTGCTGAAGGCCCACGCTGCCCGCACCTCCCCTGCTCACATTAAGGAAGCGCTGGTTGATCTCATAGATGATCTGGAGGTGCCGGGGCAGCAGCGTCTCCATGAGGTGCACTGGCCAGCGCTCCAGGGCCTCGGGCAGCACCGTGTGGTTGGTGTAGGCGCACGCCTTCACTGTCAAGTCCCACGCCTGGCAGAGGAGTGAGGAACAGGACCCCCAGGCCTAAGCCCTGTGGTTGCCCACATGCACTGTGCAGCCGGGAGCCCGGCCCTGTCCCCGCAGAGCCAGGTTCCAGGACACCCACCCTCTGGCTCTCCCACTGCCATCTGATAGTGGGGGCTTCACTCACATCATTCACTCCCCAGACTGGGGAGGGAACCCTGAGGCAGAGGAGGTTAGACAGGGGTCAAGGGTCCTGAAGCCCACCTTGTCCCATTCCAGGTGCTCCAGGTCCACCAGGATCCTCATCAGCTCGGGGATAGCCAGGGAGGGGTGGGTGTCATTGAGCTGAATGGCCACCTGTTGGGGGAGGCAGCAGGCGGCGTCAGCCTGGGCTTCCAGCCAAGGCGATGGCCACTCTCCTCCAAGGACCCAGCATGGTTCTAGGGCTCCTCAAGGGAGCCGCCGTGAGGCAGGGGCAGGAGGGAGCCCAGGTTATGTGGACTGAGGATCCAGAGCAGGTTACCCTCACGCACCCAGCCAGCCACCAGCCTCCACTTCCTCATCTATAAAGCGGGCAGGTGGGCCGAGGTGGGGAGTCGGGGGTGGGCACATGGCACATGTCACAGCAGGTAGAGAGGACAGCCCTTGCTGCAGCCTGGTACCTTGTCCGGGAAGGCATCGAAGCTCGTGCGCACCGCGTCCCGGCAGCCAAACTTAGAGGACTTGAAGCGGCGGATGATGTCCTGGAGCGTAGCAGCCACTACAAAGTACTCCTGCTTCAGCCGCAGCTCCTTCCCCTCGAAGAACTGGGGACAGTGGAAGGCAGAGTGGAGTCAAGGCGGAGCCTCCACCGACACCAAGACCTGTGAGCCCTGAACTGCCCCCATCTCCAGGACCCCGGGGTCTTTCGCCCACCAAGTAGCCATGGTGACAGTGTCAGGAGGACACACAAAGACCAAGGAACAGCTACTCCACAGGGCCCACCAAAACCTGCTGCGCCCCAGGACTCAGCCATCCTCCCACTTAACTGAAGGGTGACAAACAGGACACACAATAGGTCTAGCAATAGGTCCCGGCCCGCCCCTCTCCTGCCTTCTCTCATGCACACAGGCTTCCTGCCTGCAGCCCAGGGGCGACATACATTGTCGTTAGGGTATAGGACACGAGAGATGTTTTCAGCTAGGTTGCGGTCCAGCACAGCCTGGATGTAGCCACCAATGTTGACTGGGGGACAAAAGTAGGGACAGGGTCAGGCTTAGGCCAAGCAGGGGTTCAGGTGGGCAAGGGCTGCTGAACTCACAATCCTTGAGGTTGAAGTCGTTGGGGGCCTTCGCAGACCACAGGCGCATGGTGTTGACGATGTTGTTGCGGTAGCCAGGCACGGGTGTGTCGTAAGGCATGGCCAGCACCACCTGCAGGGGCACCCAGAGTGCCGTCAGGGGCTGGGCACCTGTCCTACCCGCGCAGCCCTGAGAGTTGCAACTCGAAGCTCTGTCCCTGCGCTCCGCCGACTCCCAGCCTCTAGGGTCTAGTCCCACCTCTGGGTAACCTCAAGCGAACTCTCCAGCCTCCCTGGCCCTCATCCATCAGGAGAGGTCAGCTCCAGTAACTCCTATATCCCCACCTGGCCTTGTCGGGCTGGTATACGGATTATGGGAGGAGGAGGCAGGGATGAGCCCAGCGACCAAGGTGATGCTCTGTTGGTGGCTGCTCTGCAGTGCAGTGAGGGGACGAGCTGGCCCAGCCGGCCAGAGCATAACCCTGAGGGCACTCTGGACTCGGGAAAGGGCTGGGGTATCCAGGCGTGGCTGGAGGAGTCAGAGGTCAAGTCCCTCCAAGAAGTTCATGCCTGCTTGGCCATAGGACTAATTAGTAGTGACTAATGATTGCTGCCAGTAGCCGTCTGCTCCCGGGGGCGGGAAGCCTAGCCCCTTCTCCCTCCCCAGTACAAAGTAGCTTGGCTGGAGCTCAGGGAACGAAGGGACAGGCCCAAGAGCAGAGAGCCAAGTGGGCAGCCAGGTCTCTGCTGGACCTTAGTGTGGACGACCCTGGAACAAATGCCAGAATCTGAAAGCCGAGCAGTTTCTGTGCGGCCAACAGGGGGCTGGTGACCAGCCGCCGCAGCCAGGACTGACTGCGCTGGAATCCAGAACGCGGGTTTGGCTTTAGGGCCCCCTCTAACTTTCTCTGTAACCTTGACGAGCCGCCCCCCTTCTCAAGCCTTTCATTGTCTCCCCTCTGACTCTTCCTGGACTATTGCTTTGTTTCCAGTTAAGCCCCCAACCAGATGTGTGGGGAGTCAGGTTACTGTGATTATTCTCTGATGGGTCTTGTCTGTTAAAAGGAGCATAGTCAGGGAGGGCCACTGCAGGGACATCGTGGCTTCTGTCCTCCTCCCTGGCTCTGTACTTGCCCAGCTGCCTTGTGACCCCAGTCTCCAGCCTCTCCAGGCTCTGGCTGTGTGGCCTTGGTTAACTCACTTAACCTCTCTGAGCCTTGGTGACCTCTCTTGTAAAATAGCCCCCGGTCCAGTAGCCTCCAGCTCTTTCCCTGTGTCCCCCTGTTTCCTCCAGGAGCCTCCTCCTCCCCTTCTCCCCTGCTGGGTCCTTTCCCAACCCCCAGCTTTGTCTTCACCTGTGTGTCCACCCACTTGGCCCCCTGGCTGGTGTGTTCCACTCGGCCATAGAAGTGCACGGGCAGTGTGAACTCAGGTCGGGCCTTCTCCCAGGGGTTGCCGTAGCGAAGCCAGTCATCGGCCTCCTCCATCTGAGCCCAAGGCCAACCAGGGGAGAAAGGAAAGCAGTGTCAACCCAGACTCACGCCACCACGGGTGGTAGGGGGCAGGAGCAGTGGCCCTGGTATGCCCTATCCGGGATGTAAATTAAGGGCCCCAGAATGGGCCCTGGTCTGGTGGGATATCTGATGGGACATGGTTGCGCGTATGAGAGTTCAAGAGCTGTCACAGGTGTGAACCACCTGCTTCAGGAGTGACCAACTGGCTTTGGAGTCAAGGGACAGGATGCTTTTCAACACTGGGCTTAGTTCTGGTCTATCCAGAGATGGATAACCAAGTGGGAGCACCTTCCATCATGACTGGGTCCCCACAAAGTCAGGGCCCTAGGTTGCTCACCTGCCAGCCCCCGCAGATCTTCTGGTTAAAAATTCCAAACTCATAGCGGATCCCATAACCATAGGCCGCCAGGCCCAGTGTTGCCATGGAGTCCAGGAAGCAGGCTAGGGGTGTGCAGGGAGGCCAGTGTCAGGACCCAATACCAAAGAGTCTTCTGCCCGCCCCGCTCCCTGCCCCTGCTACCCTCCACTTACCTGCCAGCCGACCCAGGCCCCCGTTGCCCAGCCCGGCATCCTCCTCAATTTCCTCTAGTTCCTCCATGTCCAGGCCCAGCTAAAGGGGACAGGCAATGGCAGCACTCAGGGCTGCAGGCCAGCAGGAAAATCCCCCAACTCCTAAGGCTCGCCTGGCCCACACCCCTCACACACACCTGGTAGACAGCCTCATCACAGGCGTTCTCCAAGGCCAGGTTCACCATGGTGTTTTGCAGCGTCCGGCCCATGTAGAACTCCAAAGACAGGTAGTAGATCCTCTGCCCGAGACACAGATGTGCAGGGGGAGGGGTCAGGGCTGCCAGCCAACATTCAGGTGGGCCCGGTTGGGCCTACGCCTCTCACGCCTCCTGCCCCTCTCCAAAGTCCCAGCATGTCCCAGCCTCATCTCCATTTTCTGTCTCCCCATTTCAGGCTTTGGGACCCCGCCAGTATGGTTCTGATCCCCGCATTTCCTCTGACTCTGAACAAATCACTTTTCTGAACTTGTTTTCTCATCCAGGCAATGGGGCTGGCCATATCTCCCTCAGGTATAGAGGTGCTTGGGAGAGGTGGGGACCCCCTTCCATCCCACACAAGCCTCCCACCAGCCCAGCAGGGGGTCAGGGTGTAGAGAAATATCTCCAAGTGCTCCCTGAAAAGGGAAAGCCAGGCTGAGAGAAAGTCATTTGCACAAGGTCATACGATGACTCAGAGCCATTGTCAGCCCCCTCTCGTCCTTCCAGTGCACAGCTACCCTTGGCCCTCACGCCTCAGCCTCAAGAAGGGGACGGAGGGGCACCAGGATCCACGGTGCTGATGGCACCTGGTCCCCTAGTTGCCTGGATCATCTCTGCCCCACTCATCTACCTCTCCCCCATCCCTGCCCTGGAGTGTCAGGTTGCTGACATTTACTGCTGACCCCAAAGGACACTTGATCCCACTGCCCCAACTACCCCAGCTGCGCACCACCTGCTACCCAGGCACACCACACACACGCCCAAAGATGCAATGACGCATTCTTCCACTTCAGGCCCAGCCCAGGCCTCTGGGGGTCTTCCTGTCCCCGCCCCAGGAGCCCCTCCACTCTTTGCAATCAGCCCACCTGAACTGAGCCCCCGACCTGCCCCAGTTCCTCTTCCTGAGTTGCCCCAGCACACACTGCACCTACGACCCCCTGAATCCTCCAGTCTCAGGAACCTGGAGTGACCCTTTATTTTGATGCAGAAAACTGACCCCAAGAAGGGTCAAGCTCCCCCAGCCCCCTGGCCAGGCCCCAGCCCATTCCCCTGCTCAGGGTGCCCCAATCAGCACCTTGGGGTCCTTCTCATAGTAGTGCTGCTGCGTGCGGATCCAGCGGCCCACAAGGTGGTCACGTACAGTGTGGGCCAGTGCAAAGTAGTAGTCTCGAGGGGTGGCCACATTGCGGTCCTTTACGAGTGTGAAATGTAGGTGTCGGTTGAAGTTCTTCTTCAGGTCAGTCACGTTCTCCACACCGGCCAGGCCACGCACACTGATTTGCTTTCTCTTCTCCTGGTCTGACAGGGGCCGAGACATGGCTGCGGGAGGACAGGCCGGGCTGACTGGCGGATGGTGGACGAGCGGCCTCAGTGGTGCCTCCAGCCAGGGAGTGGAAATCTCCAGGCGGCTGGTGATTTAAAGCCGGGCTCTGGGCAGCATGCCCCGCCTCTCTGGGCGATGGGAGGGTCTTGGCCCGACAGCTCAGGAGCTATTTTGGGGTGAGGGGAGGAGGAGAGAGGCAGGGAGAACAGGGCTCAGCCTGGCTCATTCACAGCCCTGTGCTGACCCGTCTTCCAGGCCTCACAGGCCAGGGTCTTCTGTCCCTGTCCCTGCCTGCTGCCGGGTCAGAAACAAAATGTGGCAAGCGGACTGCTGGCTTGAGAGGGCGGAGGCTTGCCTGGAGCCGATGGGCTCATGTTGGCTTCAGCTTGCCTGATTTGGCCCTTTTCCTGAGTTATAGATGAAGGGCAGGCTGGATTTCAGGCTCTCACACGGGAGGAGGGTCTGAGGGGACTGTCAAGTGGGCAGGTGTCAGGAGGTCCAGCCTTTAACAGAGCAGCTTGGTTTGCTTTAGACGTTGCCCAGAGACTGCAAACCGCAGCCTGAACGACCTCTTCTCAAGCTTTCATAGTGGCTACACTGAGGGGCTCTCACTAGCTGCACTCTGGTGGGAAGGCCACATGTTGTGGCAAAGATGGGCAGGTCCAGGGGGCCCGGCCTTCAACAGAGCAGCTTGGTTTGCTTCAGACGCTGCCCAGAGACTGCAAACCGCAGGCTGAATGACCTCTGCTCGAACTTCCGTAGTGGCTACACCGGGGGGCTCTCACTAGCTGCACTCTGGTGGGAAGGCCACATGTTGTGGCACCAGTGGGCAGGACCCCCACGGTCTTGCAGGCTGAAGGGCCAGGTTTGATGATCAGTGTGTCTACAACAGAATAAATAATGCAGCTAGTTGTAAGACACTGGGTGTCTTGAGAAAAAGGAGATCAGGATCCTGAGTTTCAGGGGGTGGTATGAGGGGGATGTCACCTGAGGCAGGGCCCCTACTCCCACCCCATCCCCACCCAAACTGATCTGCTCTGAGCTCCCCCTGTTGCTGTCCCTCAGGAACTCTGGTGACCTTTCAAGAGGGGCAAGACTGCCAGACAGGAAAGGGACGGTCTGATTACAGGATAACTTTGGCGGGGGCCCGAGAGGCTGGAGCAGGGGCCCCTGGGAACTGTAGTCCTGTGGGCCCACAAGGGTAGGAGAAACTGAAGCATGCTCCCCAGTCTTCTGCCACAATATTGGCCGATGCTATTAGGTATTTGGAAACCTTCTCCCACTTCTCCTACCCAGGCCCAACACTGGACAGGCACTTAGGATCCAGGGTTCACAGCTATTTCTTCGCCTGTAAAATGGGAGCCCCTGCTCCCCAGGAACTTCATACCATACATCTTCCTTCCGAGGCTTCGGCTGCCCGTTCATGGCCTGGCCCCAGAGCTGATATGCTGTTGCTTTACTTTTCTGAGCCTTGGATTCAAATCAAACGTGTAAGCCTTGGGAAGGCCAACTTCGGATCCTGCTTTCTTCTTCAAGCAAAGGGAGCCCAGGGCCTTGTGCTATTTCAAAGGCCACCTGGGCCTCCTGGAGTGATGGGCCAGTGGCGGGGAAGGATGGGGTGCTCCGGGCTGAGGACTGAGGAACTTCAGAGGTCTGGACAACTGCAGGGTGCTAGTGACAGGCTGGTCTGGGAAGGCCAAGTTTTCCCCTGAGGACTTTCTGAGCCAAGCAGGCCCAGTCTTACAGCTCAGTGTGGGGGCCAAAGTGCAAGTCCCACCTAGGATTCTGATCCCCAAGCTCTGCTCTGCCCGTGCCCAAGAGAGCACTGCTATGCTGGTCCACAGGGCCATGTTACCTAGTGGAGCAAAACGCTCCGAGAGGAAAGACCAGGCTCTGCCCCAGCTGGTGCGGCTCAGTGAATTGAGCACCGGCCTGTGAACCAGGGGGTTGCTGCTTCAATTGCCAGTCAGGGCACATGCCTGGGTTGTGGGCCAAGTCCCTGATTGGGGTGTGTAAGAGGCAACTGCACATTGATGTTTCTCTTCCTCTTTCTTCCTCCAGTCCCTTCTAAAAATAAAATCTTTAAAAAATAACAAAAAAACCCCGTCTTCTCTTACAAGTCTTTCATCCATTTTATTTCCAAACAACGTTTAACGACACTGGTGTCTTTGCAGCTCCCATCTTGGGGCTCCGTGGCTGGGCCTCTGCGCAGCTTCACCCCCCCTTTCACCAGGCCCTGGGCCCAGCTGCCTGGCCGGTACTGCCATGCGGGGCTGGGTGAGGCAGAGCCGAGGCTCCTTGGCAGCCACCCCTCAGCAAGGCACACCGGTTATAATATACATGCTGTCATCTTACCCCATCTGGGGCAGCACTTTGGCCACACAAACCCTTGCACTGACCCCTAATTACCTTTAAGACTTTTCTTGCCACTAAAGACCTGCTCCCAACAAACCACTCCCACCCTTTTACCCAGCTCCCCAAGTTAATTCACTCAGTCCTTCTCCAGTGGCTGGCCCAAAGCCCTCTTCCTGCTTATCAATTCAGTTCTCACTCTTCCTCTGCACTCAAGGCACTTGCTGAACTGGGACGTATCCTGTTTCTACTGCAAAATAGATGTACTTTTTACTCATTTCTGTAACTGCCTTTCTTGTGGGTTATCTTTTGTTGTGTCAGTGACTTCCCCCGTTCCCAAGCCCTTTTTCCTTTGATGCCCCAACCCAGCAGGAGGAGATGAAGGTTCAAACTGCCCCACTTCTCTTCTGCTAGGTTCTCCATTTTTTCGTTCCCATGTTGCACGTGCGTTCATCTTCAAGAACCCCAAAAGCACACATCTTCCAACTTGAACGAATTCAAAGTTGTTTACGTGACTAGGTTTTGCACCAGAAATCCTGCCTCCTTCCCTGGACCAGTCTTGAGTTTCTCTAGGGTACTTGGCTGGATCGCAGTAACAGAGCCCTAATGCTGACCTTTCCCAACTGGCGTTCCAACCACAAGCTCCTGCGGGTGGGGCGCATTGCAGTAGCAGCACAAATGGGAACAAGGGGTGCCTATTTGCCTGTCTTTACAGGGTTCTGCAGAGGGCCTTTTCCCACCCTGGGGGTCTCCAGGCGGGCGGGGAAGCACTCATCGCTCTGCAACCTGCCAGCCTGTGTCTGGCTGCCCTTGCGCAGGCCAAGCCGTCCTGCGGTCTCACCTCCATTTCAGGGTCTCATGCTGCTTGGAGGAAGGCCCAAGACTGATGCCTTCATCAGGCACTCTGTTACTCTCCGAAACCTTAATAAAAGGTGATGGCAGTGAGCAGAGAGGGAGCGAGCACAGGAATGGAGCTGGCCCCAGGGGAGAGACAGAGGAGATGGCTGGGCTATGGTTAAGTCATTTATTGATTTTAGTTCTAAAACCCACATAGCGCCACTTTGCCTCTTCCAGAGCTTCAAAGAGCTAATTAACCGCCCAATGAGCCCACTAGGGAAACCAAGCTTGTGGGGAAGCAATGAGGTGAAGCCAAGGTCAGAGAAGGTAGCCAGGCCCCAGCCCTGCCTCTATTCCATCAGTTAAGGCTGGACCACGTTTCCTCTGCTTTTAGTCCACTGAAGTTTCTGAGGCTTCCTTAACCCCTGCAGGCTGAAGGCAGACACGCAGCTTGGAGGGCGCAGACACCTGGGCTCTGCTCCAGATCAACAACAGCTCCAGCTCCAGCTGCAAGCTGGAAAGCAGCCCAGGGCAGAGTTGCCCACCCTGGTCAGCTGCTGGTCCTACCCCACCCCTTTGCCTCCTTGAGAGGCAGCAGCCAGGAAGAGGCCAGCTCTTAACACAGCTCTCCCAGGAGCAGCACAGCAGGGCAAGGACCTTACTACCTGTGGAGGATGGACATGGATTTTTCTGGTGCCACAACAGGCACTGTCCAGGCATGAAAGAAAAATACCACCTAGGACTCTGTAAGAAAGTGCTTACAAAGCACAAGGTGGGGAACTTTTGTCTCCACCACTCCCCAAAACCTGCAGTGCTGGCAGGCAGCAATCCACCAACAGAGAAAGCAAGCCACTTGGCGAATTTAATTTTAGCTGCTCTGTGCCTGACAGGCAGGATTAGTTGGCTTGACCTTTAGTGCTGATGCCTCTCTAGGCCCAGAGCCTTAGTCAGGTGGTAGCTTCCAGGCACAAATCACAACTGGAGTTCATCAAATGTAGGGGGTCTGAGCCCTAGGGAATGACTTCAAAGGGACAGGGACCAGGAGGATGAGGGGTAACCAGGGAGGGGAACCTGGTTCTTAGCTTTAACTAGTCCACGTAGGGAGGGAGGTGGTGGGGATACCCACACACTCTGCTTCCCCCAGCACTCTGCCCCCAGGGAAGCAGGCAGAGGATAGGCTTGCTAATGTCCCACAGGTTCCCCAAGGAAAAGGGGCCTCGTGATTATAGGTAACTTTGGTGCTGATGGTGGACAGAGTGGGGGTTTAAGAGAAAAGAAAGAAACAGACCCAGAAAACCACACTGCTCTTTTATTCAATGGAACATCCCCCGTTAACGCAGTGTTGAATCCTACACCGGAAAAAAAAAAGCCCAGAGAAATTTCTGCAGATAAACCAGTGAGGAGAGTGTGTGTTACACATCATTGTCAACATAATCACTCCATGAAAAGGGGGGGAAAAAAAGCAGAATGGAAAACAAGAGACTCAACACCCTAGACACTGCAAAAACATTCAGACATTTAGGATTAAAAGAAAATTTAAAAGGAAGCCTTCCAGGAAGGAGAGGAACAAATGGAATATGAGGCAGCTTAGGTGTTCTGGGTACGTGGACTCAACTCTCTGGTCTGACAGAAAAGCCCAAGGTGCCTTGAGCAGCCACACTGGCAGGGGTGTCAAGATGGATATGGACCCTGGGCCTGGAGATTAAGCCACTATTCTATGACTGTAGCGGAGACACTTAAAAAAGAACAAAAGCAAAAAATATATATTTATCTCAGGGTGGCTATAGCCTCTTGGAAATCTTAAAACCAAAATACACCCCCCTCCCAACTAGCCTGACATCAGTGGCCAAGGCCTTTGCCTAAAACCATTTGCTCCTCTCTCCGTGGAAAGAGAAAAATGAGGAATGGAGAAAAGAAAAAGGAATCTGATTGCAGCAGAAGACCGGGGAGAGCGTCTCCTTGGACGGAGTCTGAAGGAAGAGATAAGGGAATAACAAAGGAAAAGGAAAAAAATTAATAAAAGTTTCACAATATGGAGCCAGCGTGTTCGGATTCCATCCACAAAAATAACTCAGGCTGCTTTGCCGAACCATCCTGTCCACCAGGGGCGCTGCTGAGGCTGTCTGCCTGGAAGGGTCACCAATGGGCGCGGAAAGTCCTCACTCTCATGGCTCGGGCCATCGCCGCTGCGGGGAGGGATCCTGGCGGCCCGGTTTGGGGAGAGGCAAAGGGAGTTGGGTGAGGAGAGAAAGAAGACAAAGAAGATACTCGATGCTACGGGGCGCCAGGAAAGCACAAGCTGGCGCCCCTACTACCACCTGCCCTACCCAAGCGAGTCCTCAGTCACTTGGCCCAGCCCGGTGCGTGCACACACACACATGCGTGCACCCAATCACATGCGTGCGTCCCAATGTCTGGCTCCATATGGTGAGGTTCGGCGTGTGTTTAAACGAGACCAATTCTCTCTATATATAATATATATTTTCTTAAAAAACCGAGTCTAGTTCTGTGGTGGAGGCGGTGGGGGAGCTGGAGGCATCCCGAAGGGCGGCATGCCCGCCACCCCCATGCCCATCATGGTGACAAAGTTAGAAGGGTCCATGGGAGGCGGAGGAGGGGGGGGTGGGGCATACATCATGCCGGCGGAACCAGGAGGCGGAGGCGGCGGAGGGGGAGGGGCCCCGGGCGGCAGAGGCGGCTGGACCCCGGGGGGCAGGGGCACCATAGTGGGGTTGCCTTGCATCTGAGGGGCTCCTGGAGAAGCTGCGGCAGCCGCCTGCTGCTGTTGCCATGGCGGGATGGACCCTGTGCCAGCGCTCGTGGTGGTAGTCGTCGTATCTGGGGTGGTAAAGAAGCCCAAGGTCACACGCGCGGGGGCACACCGCGGATCTCTGCGGCTGCTGCCTTGGGATGGGGGCGAGAGGCGCCTGCTCCTTGCTTGGCATGCGGTACGGTGGTGGGGGGCGGGCGGGCGGGGCTGTCCTGGTGATGGGGAGTGAAGGGGTGGGCAAGGACTACCCTGGGGTCGGCCTAGAGGTCTCTGGGCTTAACAAAGTAAGCCCTTTGTCACCAATGCCCCCAGGGAGGGCTGACAGAAGGTACCAGACACAAGAACCGGCTCTGACATCCCTCCGCCCATCCGCCGCCACCACCGAACGGCACATTCAACCTCAAGGCCACAGCTACTCTGCCCACTGCACGGTCCCATCCCTGCAGTCTCTCAGGCCCCAGTCACATCCCTCTCCAGAACATGCATGCAGCACCGCCCACCCCCTAGGCATAGGAACAGGCTTGAGCCAGCCAGCTCACTCAAAGCCAGTGAGAACCAGGCCTTCTGGCACCCTACCTCTAGGTCCCCGCAGGCCCCCCGAGACTGCTCCCCAGACACAACCACATCAAACATCAGATCTCCCCCCACGAAGACACCCCCCAGCGGCCATGAGGCCCTTTCTGTTTACACCCCCAGCAGAGCTCAGTCTCACCCCAAGGTGCCAGCCTGCCTGTGTGAACTGTGAGATTCTCTCATGCCTCTCAGCCCCACCTCCCGATCCCACCCACCCCCACAAGCCCAAAATATGCCACTCACTTTGCTGCCATGGCAAGGGGGTACTGGAAGCCATACTGCTGCTGGGCGGAGGGGGCGGCGGAGGCTGCTGCTGCTGCTGCTGCCATGGGGGAAGAGGACCAGAGGGCGGGGGCGGGGGCTGCCCACTGGGTGGCGGCGGCGGTGGCGGCATCATGCCCATAGGCGGCGGCGGCATCATACCTGTAGGAAAAAGGCAAAGGAAAAGGTGAGGCCTCTGGAAAGAAGAGACGAGCAGCAGACCCCATTCATTCCCATGCCTAGGTGATGCCCCAAAATGAGCAAATGTCAGGTGGACGCTATTACCTTTTCCTTGATGCAGGCGATAGACCCCAGAGCCCACAGGCGTACTTCCCAGGTACTGATCTTGATGGAAGGAAAGAGCAGGAACTTAGCAGGACATTTGAACTGGCCAGGGAAGACGCCCCCACCAGCAGCTTATTCAATCACAGTTTGTAGTCACCACTCTTTTCAAGAGCAGTTCTGGAACTTTGCCTACAAGCTGAGCCTGTGCCTACCACACGCAAAAATCCCTTCCTAAATCGGAATGCAATGTAGTCTTGCTCCTCCTGGAGACCCAGTGCAGTACTCAGCTACTCTGAGAGCTGCTTCTAGTTCCCCATGACCTCCTGTAACCCTCACTTATCCCAAAGCCCCAAGGTTTCTGGTCTGACACTTACTTACCCATTGGAGGAGGGCCATGGTGCCCAGGTGGGTGGGGGCCCTGGTTCATCGGTGGTGGTGGCGGCTGCATCCAAGGGGGCGGGGGCCCATTAGGATTGTGCTGCATGGGATGTCCACCATGGCCACCTGCCAGGCTGGGTAATGGGTGTGGGAAGCTGTGGGGGCCACCTCCAGGCCCACCAGGACCACCTCCATGCATGCTGTGGTAGGGCCGACTCTCTGAAGGGCCAGAATTCATCCAGGGTGGACGGCTCTGGGTGGTGGACATGAGAGACTATGTGAGAGCATTTCCCGCCAACATCCTCACCTGCTCCCCCTGGTGGCAACATTGTTCTTATCGGCTATGCCAGAGGACCAAGCACACAAGGACAAAATCTTCCCAAAGTGAGGTCCCCAAACACCGACATCCCGAAAGAACAATGTTGCCAGCCATGTCTGAAGTAGCTGGCCATAGCCCCCCAGTCTCTGAGGAAGACAGTGGGGACCAGACCACAAGAACCAGCTCCTGAAGCTCACCGGTGGAGGTGGGTTGTTGGCCGGAGCAGCAGGCCGAGGTGCACTGGCCAGAGGTGTGCTGGCAGGCCCAGAAGTGGAGCCCACGGATGCCGGCACAGGTGCTTCACCCAGTTCGGCCATAAGAGACAAATACTCTTTATCCATCCGAGCTTTATCCTGAGCAGACTGGGGGTCACCTGGTCTGAAGGTGGAACGGGGGACACAAACAGGAGAAATCATTAAGGAAGACACTCTTACCCTGCGAAATTTTCACAAAGTTTTGAGAAAATGAATAATCCTTTCTAACACCTTTCTCAAAACAGCTCTTCAGTTGCGTGCCCAGTTCTGCATCTGGGAAGACAAGTAGCTCTGCCACAACAGAGACCCCTGAGGCAAGAGGAGGGGTACAGTGAGCACCAGACCACAATCAGTCATGCCAGTCAGGAAAGTGCAGGTTTTTCTAATGCAGGTTTCATCAAATTCTGCATTACCTGTCTTAGGGAAGGAAATCCATGCAACACTGGAACACTACTGCCAACTTCCTGAACAAAGCCACCCCAAGTAGAAACTGTTGCTCTCAGGTGCTGGTTTAAAACTGGTCAAAATTAACCCTGGCTGGTGTGGCTCAGTGGACTGGTGCTGGCCTGCAAACCCGAAGGTCACTGGTTGAATTCCCAGCCAGGGCACATAACCAGGATGCAAGCCAGGTCTCCAGCCAGGTCCACAGCTGGAGGCAGGTGAAAGGCAACCATGAATACATTGATGTTTCTCTCCCTTTCTTCCTCCCTCCCTGCCCTTCTCTCTGAAAGGTAAGTAAAATCTAAAAAAAAACCCTGATCAAAATCCTTAACATTGTTTACTCTTCTTAAACCAATCTTCAGCAGCAAAATAGGCGATTTAAAACTGAGCCACAGTAAAAATACATATCCAGAATAAAAGTCTCCAGTTTCCCTGGCTCAAGATGAGCAATTAAATAGTGGTGTCCTGAACAGGCTGTTCCTAATTATCCTGGGCTTTACATCACACCATTATAGACCACCATATTCAGAGAAAGGAAAACTTCTCTTGGGTCCACTGGTTAACAAAACCAATCAATAAGCTAAAGAGCTGTCTGTCTTGTACACCACAAACCATGACTGTAGCCCCTCACCTTTGGAATTTGCAATCAGAAGCAATGTGGCCAGCCCCTCCACACTTGGTACACACTGTGGTATTGGTTATGCTGCGGGTCTCAGAGCTCTGCCAGGGTCTTAAGATCCTATTGAGAGGAAAATAAGAAAAGTCAACTCAAGGGCTATAGCCAATTTCCATTTGCTTCCACAGGTTCTTCAGGTCTCCATGTACTGCCCTCTAGACCAATTGTGTACCTGTTATCATCTTCCCGAAGGGTCCCATTCAAGCGAGCCAACTCCCGAAGCTGCATCTTCCGTAGATCATTCTGGTCCTCAGGGGTCTCAATGCCCTGCTTCAGAATGTTTCTTATCTAATGGAAACACAATGAGCAATTAGTTATGCAAGTGCTAAGACCACCACCTCCATTTCTGGCGAAAGGCTTCCTTTCTGGCTCCCTTACCTGTTCTACTGCTTTCTTCACATTCTCCATGGTATTGGCAGTAACCAGGGCATGAAGTGGCTCATCTTCTCCTGGCAACATCTGGCCATCTTTGCGCCCAACTTTCCCTTCTTTCACAGACCCTTTCCCCCGGATCATAATCTTGGCATTACACTCCTTCTCTATGTTCTTCAACGTGTTCCCTCTATCCAAGACAGAAAAGATTTGAATTGCTATATACCTGAAATGCAAATTCATAGGCCAGAGGGGACAGAAAGCAGGCTGACCACACACTAACAGAGAATTGGATTTTCCCACCAAAAGATGCATGACCTCTAAGTTAAGGTCAGCCACACAATCCTCAAGATTTGACTTCTGCAGTAAAATGAGGATGTTAAAGAGATTTTTCGCACAAAAAGGCATGAACTCAGCCAAAATGAAGGTCCTACCAAAAACAGAGCAGTGTCACCAATGGCACAATTTGGCGCAAGACAGACACACCTCACAGGTTCTTAGGAATTCCATATCCCATAAGCTATAAGTTAACTTACCTGGGCCCAATTAGCAGCCCCACAAAGTTGATTTCTGGATACTCATCTTGTGGAATCATTACTTTATCACTCACACGTGTAGCTGGAGGTCTAAGAAAGAAAAGACTCATTGACTCTGCATATTTCTTAGAAGTGACAATGGCTCTTATAGAACCCTTGGCACCACGTGTTAATTACAGGAGATTTGGGGTAAGAGATAAGAACTTAGCATTAAAATTGTTCTACCAGGTCACACGCAATCTGCATGTCCTTTCCCAGACAACCTAGCCCCTCTGCTTACTTGTAATCTGCAGGTGGCTTGAAATCAGGGTTGAGAGCAACCATTTCTGTGATGAGGTTATGCCGCTCCTCTTCCAACTTTTTGCGGGTACGGAACTCACGTGTGTTAAGCCGCTTCCCCTCGCTATTGTAGATGGGCTCAGGGGAAGGGGACCTGTGGGATACAGACCACTGTTACTGCTCTACCTTCCCCTTTCTGTCACTCCCACATAGGCTATAACAAGTATTCCCAGCCCCTCTGCCTCAGACCCTAACACAACACTCTTCGGAGGAACCGACCATAACGTGTGCTATTCAAGATCGTGTGGAATGGGGAGATGGAAGCTGGCTTAGCATTAGAGGGACTGGCGTGTGTGAGAAAGGAAAAAAAAAAAAAAAAATGACTTTGCTTTAAAAAATGATGAGGGGGAAAAAAGTCTGTCCTTTTGAGGGGAATGTCTCTGGACTGCAAATGGCAAGGATAATATTCTCTGGAGTCTTCTTGCCAAATATGGATTTTTATCATTTGCAAAAAATTGTACAATATTACAATTTTATGAACCATGGAAATCCCAAAATGTTAACTCTTGCAGAGCTCATGCCCTATCAGGAAGTGTCTGTACCCCTATAAACACATAGTAAATAAGCATGAACTCTTTAACCCAATGCAACTAGGACTCAAGGCTATTGCAGCTACTCGGCCCCCACAATGGAGAGAGGTGGTTCAAAGGCTTCATCTCTGCTTTTCCTTCAATGGCCTGACTGGCTGTGTCCAAGGCCCAGGAGTCAACCTGTTTTCTGGCTGTTCGAGGTTGGGGAGTCTGGATAGAGAAAAATGTTAAAAGTGCTAAAGCAGCTTCTGAGAGAGGCTGCAAATGCAGATTTGGTCAAATACTTGTCTAAGGTCTGAACCTGCAAACAGCAAGGGGAAAACCTATGATTCTCTACCAGAGTTTACAAGTCCAGAAAGCAGATATTCTTTTTTTAAGAAATAAAATGCTGTTGCTACAAGTAAAAAATAGTAATGATAAAATGGTCAGTTTACCACAGCTGGATTTTGCGGTAACAAAAAAAGAGAAGTTACACTCCTAGAATTCTGAGTTAAGATTACAAAAAGGACCATAGCTTGATATTCTGAATGAAAATTTAGTAGCAGCTGCAAGAAGGGAAGAGACCATGTGCATCAAGTTATTAAAAAAACATCCTGAAAGTAGTCGACTCCTACACCCTTGGTTTAGTTGAGAACCTTGCCTAGTTGGAGAGCAAGGACTGAACTCGGCTGCGCCCACTGTCTTCAGCCTAAAGGGAACCATGTCATCCGTTACACACACGATGGAATAAAAGGTCAGGTTTGTTCATGGCTAATGACGGCTAAAATGACACCTCCGTTTCTAGCATTTGTATAAACTGTTAGCACAATCCAGTAATAGTGAACAAAAGCAATCATACCCCAGCTTATTAGGCTATCATCTTATACATTTAAGTCTACAAGCAATTGTAAAACATTTTTTAAATGTGCAACTTAAGCAACATCAAAATGGCATAAAGTGGCTTAATATTAAAAATACAACTTAAGAAATAATCCTATTAAGGTAAGAAACTCATGCATTTCCCTTCAACCTGGGCTCAAAAGCAAAACCAATCAGACATTAGGGACTCTGAGTACAAGGGAGAAATGTCTGCTCTGGTTTTATTTCTAGCATGCTTGACGTTTCTAATTCCCACCTGGCAACTGTCTAGAATGAAGCATTTCTCGCTCATCACCAAAGCAAGCTTTACCAGTACAAATTGGTCGTTTAAAGGCCTCACAACAGTTTAACCTTCTCCCCAACTGTGAATGTGAAAGGCAAAAGCTGATGTGTTGAAGGTTAGACTGGCCCAACTTCTTCACTTTGAGTAGGCATCATACAGATCAACTAGGTTTTAACCCCAGTTCTCCAGGAAGCAAAGGTTTGTTAAAAATTCAACCTTTTCCTTTTGAGGAGTTGCCTGGTAACCTGTAGATGTAGTACTAAAAGGAAAAAAAGGCCAAAAAGGCACTAAACAGTTGTGGTCTGTAACCTATGATGTAAATCGTAAAAAAATACAAAAACAAAAACAAAAAAACCTCAAGAAACATAAAACACAACCCTCCAACTAAAATTTATAGCTGTAAAGATAATATAAATAAAATTAAAGTCAGTATCAATAAATTTGTTTCCTGCTATGGCTGGTGTGGCTCAGTAGATTGAGCACCAGCCTGTGAACCAAAGGGTCACCAATTTGGTTCCCAGTCAGGGCATATGCCTGGGTTGCAGGCCAGGTCCTCAGTTGGGGGCGTGCAAGAAGTAACAAGTCAATGTTTCTTTCCCTCTTTCTCCCTCCCCTCTCTCTAAAAATAAGTAAGTAAAATTTAAAAAAAAAAAAAAAAAAAAAAGGTTTCCTGGCAAAGAGCAACAGGAAAATGTGTTAAGAGAGTAGCTTCTAAAACTCTTACATCTTTCTGATGTAATAAAATATTAACTGATAACAAAAATCAAAAACAATCTTTTTTATAGCCAATTTTTTTCAACACTGCTACATGAACTAAGAGAAACTTCATTGCCCTTCCAATTAAATGAATCAGATTTCAGCTGTTCAAAGATCACAATCAGCCAATAAAACTCCTGTTAAAAAAAAAAAAAAAAAAAAGTTCACTTCCCATGATAGACTTTCCTTTCATAGGTGAAACTGGAAACTGAGATATGACCACAGCTGTTTGAGGACCAGACTCCCCTTAAAAGTAGGGAGCAGGGGGAGGAGTAATTTATGGTTGCCTTCCCAGAACAGGTGAGTATTCTGGCCCCTCCCAAAACCCCCAGGCAATGGCCAAGGCTGAAAATTAAGTGGCAGTGAAGGAAGTTGTTAGAAATCTCACCTATTTTAAAACCATCTCAAAACCATGAGCAGAAAGATTGTAGCAACGAGCTGACCAGATTGAGAGTTTCTGGCCTGCTCAAATTCGGTGATGCTCAAAAATATTATTAATCCCTGCATCGTGTACCTGTGAGAAAAACTACTTCTGGGCTTTCAGCCAAAGCAGGTACTGAAAAGGCTGGTTAATGGCCCGCCTCACTGTCCCTACAGGTGGGCAAATCAGGTTAACATGTACATGCTTACCAATTGGAAACCAGTTGTCCATTTTCCTGTAACTTTTAATTCTGCTAGTAATTAAGTTTCATTCCAATTTTCTAACTGATGACTGACCACATATATTACTAATTAAACTCTACTCCCCAGAATGGTCAAGAGTACCAGTCGTCTTACTAGGATTTTATTGAACTGACACAATATGTTGCCACCAGTAAAACGTATTGAGAAAAAGGTAAAAGCGTTACTGTCAGCTGGTTAAAACTGTTTCCCAACCTGTCCTCAGGGTTAGGGGGGATGCCCAGGTCTCCTGTGCGCAGTTTACGAGTCAGGTCTTCTATCTGCAGTTGCACTGGAAGAAACCAGGTTAGGAAAGAAAAAAAAGGATGGAAAAAAGACAATGTTACCAAAAAACATCTCAAATCTCAACAACAAGCATGAAGAACTCGGAGACTTTGAAAGGGACGACTGATCAGTGAACACATTGAGGCAAAAACTCCCAACCACCTATCGGCAGGAGTCCATTTATATCTATAGTTATTTTTCACTTCAAAATGGTTATCACTTAGGAAGCAAACAGTTTGCTGGAAGAGGGGTTAGCAGTATACACTATTCACTAAGGCTAACATCAAAGCGTTTACCAGGTGTCTCACCTCTCCCTCTCCACCAAGGCTTGCTATGACAATTGGCACCCAGAACCAAACCATGTACATTATCACTGACATCCCATTCCCACCAAATTAATTTCTTGAGGGCAAGACTCTTGCGAGTTAACTTTTCTTCATTAAATACTAAGCATAACCCAAAATGAAACCCAATTAACATGGGACAAGGAAAAATACCAGTTAAGCAAAGATCATTTTATTTTCATTGATACCAAGCTTAAAATTCCTTAAACAAGACATTTAATAACCAACTCAAGACCTTATAGAAATTCATATATATTTTCTGTACAACCAGAGCCTAATAGGGATCTTCCAATACCTTGTGCTTTTATTCAAATTTTCAATGACAATTGATATGCCTTAGTAAGTCAGTGATGGGAAAGATGCAAGAAGTCTGTTTTTAGACTTGCTCCTTACAAGGGGTATAGAGGATGGAAACTGTGAGTCAAGGAGAATGGTATGGCCCCCAGACCTATACGTGAAGAGGGATGAGGGTTTCACAGAAGTTCAGTAACTCCAGGGAAATGGTACCCAGCTGATTACTCAAATTAACGGGACCTGTGGAGCCAGATCACTTTCCTCAGTGTGCTGATTAACTACCTATTTCTTACCTGAGTAGGCACGTCAGAGCAAATCTTACTGGGCTGGGTTAAAGCTGAACTGACTCCAAGACAAAATTAATACAATGCAAGGGACCCTCCTAATTTTAAATACATCCCATAGGGATACACCATACATCCATTCCAACTGAGACAATGAAAATTTACATTAATATTGAAAGAATACGAGGAGCATGCTACACAAGTGTGTACTGTGAGAAAGGACACACGACCCCCTTGGCTCTTTAATGCCAGAAAAGTTCTGACCTAACAGTTAAGTATTAAGCTCAACAACTCAAGGAGAAAAGTCACCTACATGGGAAGTAGGCAGTCCTCTTAACTGGACTGTAGGGGTGTGGGGTCTGACCTCAGAAAATAAATCGAGGCTGCTCTCTTCCTTGGAGTGGAGAGCTACATCAGCCCTTGCTTTGATTCTACCTCCTTTGATTACGGCTATAAATAGCCCTTAGGGCTCAGTGTATTTACTCCTCTCCACAGGAAGAGAACTGGGAAATGTTAGAAAATGAATTTGTTTTCCCAATTTCCCAAGTCTGCTTATATTCTTGGGGTATTGTTCCACAAAGGATATTTTTCTCAAGGCTATGAAAATCCAGACCTGTCTGATATGAGAGATAAGAGTGGCTCAGTGTAGATATGAATAAGCAGGGAAAGAAAACTATTAGTACTGTGATTAGACAATTCCAACACCTCAGAGATCTTAGCAGTCTGAAAGATATAAGACGTTACGATCTTGAAGAATAATAACATGCCAGCCTTGACGCTTTTTATTTGTGAAGGCCATGGCCTCACAGAGGTAGGACACCACTGTCCTAATTTACTCTAAAGGGGACATTTATTTGGTTAGTAGGAAATGTTTGCCAAGTGAATTTTTTTGAGACCACTACACATATTCATGAATAAAGGGCAAACTTGCATTAAAAATCTTGTATTTTAAGAAAGGTAACTTTTAAAAATAATTATTTTTTAGAGAAAGGGGAAAGGAGAGAGAAAGAGAGGGAGAGAAACATCAACGTGTGGTTGCTTCTCACGCACCCCCAACTGGGGACCTGGCCCACAACACAGGCAAGGGCCCTGATTGGGAATCGAACCAGCAACCCTTTGGTTCACAGGCCGGCGCTCAATCCACTGAGCCACACCAACCAGGGCTTAAAAAATGTAATTTTTGAGGTTAATTTCATGTTCACTGTGGACAATCATTATTAATTCTTAAAATTTCCCCAACAGTTAAGATCTTTTATCCTATCACCTCATTCCATATCCAAGCGGTATCATCCCTTTCCCAGCAGAGTTCTTTAATAGTAAACACAAGAGCCCTCATTTTAAGACAGCTCTCCAAAGACCAAACCAGAAAATATGCTGAAGGAAAGGTTAAACTCGACAGAATAGTATAAAAGGGGTGCACTGTAAACACTGTCAGAACCACTTTTTGATAAAATTGAGTTTTTCCTTTCAGAAAGTACCTATAAAAAGTAAAAGACCACATTTTAGGGAAAGGAAGGAATATGAAATTATGGTGAAAAGCCATGCTGTGGAAAAGGTATCTGGTTTTACAATACCTGCAGTGTTCTCCATTGGAATTATGTGCAGAGAAGAGTAAGACTCACCTCATAAACTGGCAATAACAGCAGCTGAAAAAGGTCGGGTTCTAAACTGGGGACTACTCTTACTCCCGGGTGGGCCAGCCTACCTGCCTGGCACTCATGGAGAACACTGCTGTTACCAGCAGACCATACCAAGGAACTGCAAATGCCGGACCCACAGAACAATAACTGAAGGACTGATTATGTCAAAGTCATGAAAGTCCACCTGACCATACATTACCTCAAAAGAGAAAACTTTTTAAGGTATCAAACCTAAAACAGATATAAGGTCACTCAGAATATTAAAATGCACTTGGGTGCAGAACGTGGATTTACCTATATAAGCTCTTTCTTGTTCCCGAGTAAGTCCAGGCGGGATAACTGTAGGCATTCCTGGAATCACTGTCTTCTGTTCCATTGTGTCCTGGTTCCAGCGGCTTCTCTTGCGCTTCTTACTTGGGAAGTCTAAAGGCAAATAGAAGTCCATCAGATACAAGTACAACCCACCAGAGTAACAACCAACAGGCAGTTTAAGATACTTATGACCTTACACATAGCTCAGCAGACTATGAAACTTGAGAACTTGACCTAAAACGTAAATGACAAAGAACAGAAGACAAAGCTTAAAAATCAGAGACAGCCCTGGCTGGTGGCTGGATGGGCATTAGCTTGTGAACCCAAAGGTTGCTGGTTCAATTGCTTGTGAACCCAAAGGTTGCTGGTTCAATTCCCAGCCACAGAACTAACCAGGTTGCAGGCCAGGTCTCCAGCCAGGTCCCCAGCTGGAGGCAGGTGAAAGGCAACCATGAATTGGTGTTTCTCTCCCTCTCTGCCTCCCTCCTTTCCCCTCTCTCTAAAAATAATAAATAAAAATTATTTAAATTAAAAAAAAAATTCAGAGACATATGGCCACTACAAGGACCCTGGACCTGGGTCCAAAAAACTAACATTTCAGAAAAACTCTGCAAATTATGTAAATTAGGTAACAAATCTTTAAGCATAGCTTCAGATAAGGAAATAAAATGTTAAGAAAGTATATACTATATATCACCCACAAATTTTATTTTTATTTTTAAAGATGCTGCTTATTTATCTTTACAGAAAGGAGAAAGAGAGGGAGAGAAGCATCAACATGTGGTTGCCTCTCACACATCCCCAACCGGGAGACAAGGCCCACAACCAAGGCTGTACCCTGCCTGGGAATTGAACCTGTGACCTTTATGTTGGCAGGCTGGCACTCAGTTCACTGAGCCACACCAGCCAGGGATCCATAAATATTTTAACAGCCCCAGGGGAGACAAGAGTAGAACAACTAAACAAACTTTTATAAAGCTATCTTGGGGGACTACTGGCTTCTCCCACCTTCACCTCCCCAAGTTTCCTAACTGGGCTAGAACACTAAACCTATGGCAGAATTCTTCAACTAGACCACTTCTTTCTTCAAACGTTTAGTTGAAGCCCTGGCTGGTGGGTCAGTGGATAAGGTGCTGGCCCGCGTACCCAAAGGTCGCTGGTTCGATTCCCAACCAGGGCACATAACCAGGTTGCAGGCCAGGTCTCCAGCCAGGTCCCGAGCTGGAGACAGGTGAAAGGCAACCACACAGTGATGTCTCTCTGCCTCTCTCCCTTCCCCTCTCTCTAAAAATAATAAATAAAACGTAAAAAAGTTTAGCTGAGACCAGCTTTCAATTTTCCTGCCCAGCTGAGATACTTAGCATCAACAAAGAACCAACTGCACAACAGTAGCCAAATCCTGCTTCCCCAACATGCAGCCACACTCCCTGAACATCTGGGGCCCACAAGTCATCCTACTTCTCAGGGGGGTGCAACCCCAACTATGAGATGTATCAGACCTCTAAGATCAACTTAGGGAGGTTAGGAAAAACACAATCCCCCCACCTCAAGGAGTCAAAATAGATCCGAACCAACCATGCCCTTCACACTTTCAAACCCTCACTCTCTGTAGAAATAGAGGAGCTACTTTTGCTCCTTTTCCTCCTTTCAGGCTCCTGTACGACCAGGAAGAGGATGTTCCACGTCATCACTCGCCCCTTCCCCATCCTCCTATCGTGCACACCCAGGACCCAGTCAGGACACTCGACCCCCCTTGACACCTGTCCCCTACAGCAGGGGCTGGAGTACAGGGGGACACCCCCCGCCCTCCGCCGCCGCTTTCCGGTCACCCTGCGCCCCGAGCGCACTGCGCCTGCGCCTAGCAAACCTCCAGCCTAGACAGCGGCCGCCGCGCCCGTCCTCTCAGCGCGCGTGCGCACTCGGGGCCCGAGAAACGGGCCGCGCGCTCCGTGGCGTCTCCGCCTGGGCCTCCCCTTGCGCGCGCTCGTGCGCCGCCCCGCCGCGTGCGGCCGCCGTAGCCGCCGCCGCGCGCCCCTCAGCTGGCCGGGCCCGTTCGCGCGACACCTTTCGCGCTCTCTCGGCCCGACTCAGCTCCGCCGCCGCCGCCAGCCGGACCCGGCTGCTGATCCTGACGCAGCGGCTAGGGGGGCGGCAGCGGCGACACGCGCTGGAAGAGCGGCGGCGGAGGGGGCGGCGGCGGCGGGTAGGAGGAGGCCGGGGAGGGCGGTGGAGGCGGCGGGGGGCGGAGGCGGTAGAGCCGCGTAGGGGAAGGCGGCGGTCAGGGCCCTCACGGAGCCCACCGTCGGCATAGGCGGCGGCCCGGGCGCCAGAGATCCAGCCGCAGGCCCGGGGGCAGGAAGTGGCCCCGGCTCGAAGCCCCTTTGGGCCCGAGAATGGAGGGAAGGCCGGGGGAGCCCAGCTTACCCAGCGGCGTGGCGTTCGCTCCGGTCGCCATGGCGCCCCCGGGGACCCGCACCGGCGGCTCCTTCTCGGCGGCGGCCTCTTAGCGAATCCTCCGGGGAAACGGGACCCGACTCCGCTGCGGCAGAGCGCGCGGAGCCCTTCCTCAGGCGGCGAGCGACGGCGGCGCGAGACGCACAAAGAGGGAGGAGAGAGGGCGCTGCGGGGGCGGGTCGGGGGCGAAGGGGCCACAGCTTGGATTGGGTCGGGCCGAGGCCAAGACTCGGAATCGGCGGCCTCCAATTGGCGGAGCGTCAGTCCTCCTCGATGCGCGCTGGGATTGGCCGGACCGTTAGGCCAGGAGAGGAAATGGCGGCCGAGCCCGGCGAGCTGGAAGGTGTCGCAGCCCGCACTTCATTTGTTACTGCGCGAACTGAGCTCGGAGTCCAGAAAGGAGGGGTTAGGGTGGGGCAAACTGTGACGTGGCTCCAGCTGTGCTCTCATTGGCTGGAGTTGTTGAATCAATCAAGTTCGGTTGCGTCGTAGTGTCTTAAGATTGGCTGCCGCACGTTCAATTCTTTTTCCACTCCCCTCCCTCCCGAGGCCAGTTTCGCTGGGAGTAAGCGAGAGGTCGCAGCGGAAGAGCCCCGGCTCTACGAGATTTACGGCGGAGGAGGCGTGGAGCAGGGCGAGCATGCGTACACCGGGCGAAGCGCCTCTCCGCCCCTCGCTCACGGTTGATCCCAGAGTTCTGAGCGCAAACCCTAGATGACGTCAGTCCTCGAGTCCCTTGGTAACCCGGAACCGGGCAGGGGGCGGGGTCGGTGTGTCTGTAAATGCCCCGCTGACGCCACAGGTGGAAAAAGACTTCCTGTTTTCTTTGAAAAAGCTATAAAATAGAGCCTAAATGAGGAACTATAAACACCTGAGCAGATGCAACAACATATAACCTTGAATGGGATGTCAAGTTATGAAATCTAAAATTAGTTCGTGCCCCGGCGGGGGAGGCTCCGTGGATTCGGTTCCAGCCTGCAAACTGAAAGGCCGCCGGTTCGATTCCCAGTCAGGCACAAACCCGGCTTGCGGGCTGGGTCTTCAATTGGGGGTGCGGGAGAGGCAACCGGACATTGGCGTTTTTCCCTCCCTTCTCTCTAAAAATAAAATCTTTGAAAAAAATAATAAAAGTAGTTTGAGGGTATAATGCAGTTCTATTAGAATTCCAGCAGGTGGGGGTGGGTAATTAAAGTATCTGTAATTCAGGAGGTTGAGCCCAGGGATCTGGACTGTATTCCGATAGACCCAGACAACCACAAGGGAACCTTGGGAGCGGACATACCCTTTATTGCAGGGAGTGTAGATGACGGCAGATCCGCAAAGCAGGACCACACCTCCTCCAGTCCAAGGCTTGTTACAAGGAGTCCCAAACAAAGGTGGCACAGTTCCAGGTTGTATAAATCTACGTGTGGCCCAAGGCCATATTATGTCATGTATATGTGCGGGAGGAAAGGGTCAAGAATCAAGTCACCAGAAAACAAACCTATCCCAAGGGAAGATAAGGGGGAAGCTGCATTCCATTTGCAGGACAATATGCATTCCTTCTGGCTAGCCTTCCATCGCTGTTGGTGGAAGGGCCATGTCCAACGTTAACCCCACACTCCACCCAGCATTGCTCTTCCACCTCCCATTGTACGTGTCAGTTCTTCCAATAGAGGACCTGTGTGGTGAGTGTGCTGGCACACTGCATGCATATATAACAGATACAGTAAAGGCTACACCCCAAGATTAAATGTGCAAGGCGTAAGAGGAGGGAATGCCTCCAAGAACCTAAAGAAGTCCACCAAGTTGTAAAAGGGTCAGAAGCTTGGGGTACATTTGTGGGCATTATTGGGAATATATACACAAAACCCTTGTATGGAATGGCACAGGTACCTCCATGGGCAATAGTAAGTCTAATGCCATGCTATTCTGCAGCACAACCTTCTTTCCTCATTTGAATTACTTCATCAGAAATAAGAGCTATGGTGTGCTTGGTGTGATTAAGGGCTATGGCAGTGTGATTTGCTAGGGCCTTAATGGCCTCATGGGTTAGAACCCTGTAGGGGGCACAAAAAGGACTAGGGGGAAGAACCAGCAGTCAGAGTGCTTGTCTTGGTAGCATGCCCGAAACGAGTCCCAATTCCAAGAGATCTGGAAGAGTATTCTATGTGGTCCTTCCCAGGTGCAATATCCTATCTAAAATGGGAGATAAGGCCAACCTTATTGGCCACAGGCCCACAGGTCTCCCCATGGGACTGGATGGACCAGTGTCCTGTTAGTGGTCCATCCCCAATAGTTTGTAGCAGTCATTACCATGATATCCTTGCATAGGGTTGCCAGCATCCACCCCGTGAGCTGAACAGTCTTATTGGCAGTCCCATTTCTGCATTTAATACATACGGGTACAGGCTGTTATACTTCTACTTGTAATGCTGACAGCCGTACCACACTGTCCCAAACTGCATGTGAGCCATGGCTTGGTGCAGTTAGTCTGTTCTCTCATGAGGGAAAACACCTTTTCATGCATCTGATTGAAGAAGGGATCAGAAGCCTCCCAGCCTTGCATCCAGTCCCATCACATGGCAGTCACAGTGGCCATTTGTGCTACTGAGCTCTTGGACAGATTTACAAGATCCCTCACCCAACCAACAATGGGATGGGTAGTATGTAGTACAACCTCAGCAAGTCCAGTGAGGCTTCTGTAGCTAGAAGAGCTTGGTAAACAGCGTTCACTTGTTCTGTTGAGCTGTATCAAGCCTCCACTCCCTTCCAGAGCTGGGAACAGAAATCAGTTGGTACTTTGGTACTCACTTGCCAGAGGCCCCAGGTGCAGCCTTTGGGGGTGATGTGGCCATCTCAATCACACGCCTGAGTTTGATCTGTAACCCCTCATGCCTGTACTGTCTTTACTGCTGGTTTAATTCCAGTTATTTTTGCATTCATTGATTGATTCTTGTACGTGCCCTGACTTGGGATCAAACCCGAAACTTTGGCATATAGGGATGATGCTCTAAGCAACCAAGCTATTCGACCAGGGCAGGACCTAATGTATTTTCAAAATGTGCTTCATACTTTGAGAAATATAAGACATGATCCCTTTTACCTAGCATCACTATATACCTGTATAAAGAAATGCCTTGAGCCCTGGTTGGTGTGGTTCAGTGGATTGAGCACTGGCCTGAGAACCAAAGGGTCATGGTTCAATTCCCAGTCAGAGCACATGCCTGGGTTGCGGGCCAGGACCCCAGTTGAGGGTGTGCAAGAGGCAACCACACATTGATGTTTCTCTCCCTTTTTCCCTCCCTTCCCCTCTCTAAAAACAAAACATTTTTTAAAAACAAAGAACTGCATCAAATTGTAGGACATCCAGTTGGTGTCAAAGAACTGATGTTGGAATGTAATGGGCAGGAAATTCAGCCCCGCCCTGCTCATCCCTGGCATATTTTAATTGTGCATCTATAGAGCAGAAGCCCCGAGCCTCTGGCAAGATGGAAAGGTAGTCCCCTGTAGCCAGCTGACACCCTCTGTCCAGCTCTCTGCACAGGAGAGCCCCACCTGTACCCTATTGCCTGAATTAGGAATATCTACCATGATGCTGGAAAACCATGTCAAGTATTGTTAATGTAAGAATGAGAGTTTGAGGGTTTTTAAATTTTTTATTTTATTTATTGATTTGAGAGAGAGAGAGAGGAAGAAGGAAGCATCAATTTGCATTGATTTGTTCCACTTATGCATTCATTGGTTGCTTCTTGCATGTGCCCTGACCCTGGATTGAACCCGCAACCTTGAAGTATTGGGAGGCACTCTAACCAACTGAGCTACCTGGCCAGGTGGAGAGTTTTATTTGAGCCAAGCTGACATCATGCAGGTGTGGACAAAAAAGGGACTCCCTAGAAGTTGGTTATACCTCCGAGGGGTCTGCAAAAGGTTACCTCTGGCATTTCAAATGTGTGTTAATTTGAATGCACAAGAGCGATGCACAGGAGTGACTTAAGGCGAAGACCAATCTTTTGTATGCCTGGCTTGTGACTACCCACCCTCACATACCCAGGTAGGAATTTATAATCAGAGCAGCCTGATTATTTTCTGTGGTTACTTTCTGTTAGATTTGTTACGTCACCTCTTTTTTGTCCATAGTATGTACCAAAATGAAAGCACGTATGTACACAAGGCAGGTACGTGTACGTTGATAGCAGCTTTATTTGTAATAGTCCCAAACTGGAAACAGCCCAAATGTTCAACAGGTGATGAGTCAAACTGCGGTACGTCCATACAATGGAATAAAAAGGAATGACTATGAATACATTTAACAACATAGATGAGACTCAAAATAACTGTGCTTAGTGAAAGAAGCCAAACAAGAATAGGGCACATAGTGTATGATTCTGTTTACATAAATTCTGAAAAATGCAGATTCACCTATTCCAGCAGAAAGCAGACCAGTGGCTACTTGGGGGTGCACAGGTGAGGGGGACCAGGAGGGTGTGATGACAAGGAGAGGAAGCTTTTGCGGGTGATGGAAATATTTCTCTTGATTGCGGTAAGTTTCACAGGTGTATATGTGTCAGAATTATCAAATAGTACATGTTTAATATATGCAGTTTATTGTATGCCGATTATACCTCCATAAAGCTGTTTTGAAGAAGCAGCAATGAATGAAAAAGATCTGCCCACAGTTCAACACGGAACTCTGACTTCATCATCTCCACTTGATGTCCCACTAGGAAAACGTTAGTTTTTTAAGCCATTATGGGCTTTAGGTTTTTTTTGTTTGTTTAATTTTATTGTTGTTGTATTACATCCATTCCCTTTTTGCTCCCCTCTGTCCCCCTCCCCACCCACCCATTCCCCACAAAGTCAATCCCACCTGTTGTCCATGTCCATGGTTCCTTTACACTAGGTTCTTGTCTAAGCTGCTCCCCTTCTTTGCCTCTGCCTCCCCCCTCCCCCCTACCCCGTTCCCCCTGAACACTGAAGGTCTATTCCTTGTATTCATATACTTGGTTCTGTTTTGCTTGTTGTTAGTTTTGCTCATTATTGTCCCGGAATGGGTGAGATCATATGATATTTGTCCTTCACTGACTGGCTTATTTCACTAAGCATAATACTCTCCAGTTCCATCCATATTGTTGCAAAGGGTACAAGTTCCTTCTTTCTTTCTGCTATATAGAATTCCATTGTGTAAATGTACCAAAGTTTTTTGATCCAATCATCCACTGATGGGCACTTAGGCTGTTTCCAGCAC